>OX453253.1:8149986-8749986 GCA_949709985.1 Luffia ferchaultella | reverse complement strand
CTTAACGTAATGACTAAATCTCATCACTTAACGTTCGTATGGAACCGGCGGGGTCTATCGCGCTATCTGATGGTACTACGGCACTCTGCGAGGTCTTTGGTTTCATACTTATCAACGAAAGATCGTACCGTTTCTCGTGTTCGATCTGATTTGGATGCTGGCTCGCGGGCGCTGTCGGACGGCGAGAAGGACGGGCGGTGGACGGATTAGAGGGCATCGAGCTGGCTGCACCCGGCGGTGGCCGGCCGATGTGGAGTCGTCTCGGAATCGAAGATCTTGCCCTCGGCCGCAAGACGCCGCGCTGGACCACGCTTCTATCTTCGAACCCTCGGCGTTGCGTGTATGTAGAAATATATTAATAATAAAGATGAGCTTCGTCGAATACTTTACTTGGGAGGCTATTGCAGCTGCAGTGGGCCGTGGCTCGCACTGTGACTACTAGTCTGTGGCAAATCTGTTTGGACATTGTTACTCCTGCCAGTTAAAATATTGAAATGTACAACGATTTTATGATACAAACAAAACGAAAAACTTTAACAGACTCGCACTGATTTAAAGTTTCAAAATTCGAATCAAATCACGTAGCCGGGACCGCACATTGGCTAAACGGTATGTCATAGATTTCAAGCACAAAGAGAGTGCAGTTAAATCGCGCAGGTCTCTTTATAAGAAACGAGGATAATTCTCTCTTGTGGGTATACTTACTCACTCACCTAGCTAAAATGAAGCCGCGGAGTGGCGGAACAGTCGGGGAACCGACGAAAAAGAACGGAACTACAACGCGAATCGAGCCCTCCCTAACACCAGATGTGAGGGTGTTATGTGTGTTCAATGTCCTACGTCTGGGCCCCATGGTTTGCTAGGTGGTGTGTGCCGGGGTGTGTGATGTTGAAAGAAAAATGATACTACAATAAATCGGCTATTAAAATGGACAAAATTTAACATCATATAAAGATAAAAGGGTAGGTAACCATACATAGTCGGTGGATCTGACATTGACGATCTCATTCAGATAAACCTTCGTTCAGAAATTCCTATTTCGTTCGCTTTCATTCCTTCTTCACCAAAACTAGTATATCCTATCATACCTTTTGAAAATTAATCGAGCTTAGTCCCTAGATCCTTCCCACATCATACCTCGCTTTACGTGATCGCCATGTCAGACTACGGACCGTTTAGTGGTTCCTATTCTAGCTAATTGAGCTATGGAAAAACGTCTCTCGATACTATAGTAATAACGCTGCGTTTTAAAAGATTTTTTAACTGGAGGGATCGGTGTTTGATATTCGATTGTAGCGAAAAGAAATGTAGCTACAAAGTAGGAAATTTTCGTATAATCCTTCCATAAAAATGAAATGCTAAAAATAATAGATCGTAAGGTTGTGTTAAATACAGACGCGATTGTGATCGTGTGTGTTTATACTGTGGATTGGTCGCTATATGACGATGTGCTAAATGGTTTTAATTATTCCCTTGACGTGATTTCTCCCTAAACTGCCTTAACCCTCGTCCATCAATTGATATATCATGTCGGAGAGTTTATTCACGGCCGAACAGTTTACAAACCTCGGCGCAAAGTTTGGCCGAGAAGAATTTACTAGCGTTTGATTACGTGAAGATTCATGTGATCCGATATTATGTAGAATCTGACCCCGTCTGGGTAAGCTCTGAAATGATTTACGGAGTCGACTACTGCAAACAGTTCGCGCTCGGTCGCGCTACAGTTTTCGACAGAAGTCTGGAGAGAAAAGCGACCGGGTGTTCGTTCGATGCCATCAAATTCTTGGGTGAGTATATTACCGATGCCCACTGATGAAGCGTCGCAATGAAGTGTGGAGGGAAGCGAGAAATCGGACAAGCCAAGACCGGTGCGGATACCAATGCTTTCTTCAAGGTGTCGAATGCTGTGTCGGCGTCTTCGGGCCATTCAATCGGGTCTTTGCCCTTTCTCTTCCTTAATAGTGTAGTCATTGGGGTTATAACTGTACAGAAATTGTTAACAAATCGCTTGTATTAATGAGCACAATCCGATGAATCCTCTTAATTGCTTTGCGGTTAAAGAAAAGATAGGGAAATTCTATATGCTCGCCAATTTCCGCGAATCAGTGCGCGGTCCATCCGAATCGACAATGTATCCTAGACATTTTAACTCCTTTGCAAAAATAGCATTTTTTTAGGTATACCGTGAGTCCGGCATCTGGCAACGCTGTCTGTACATTCGTAAGTATTTCAATATGTTCTTGGAAAGTGTTTGTTGCTATTAAAAGGTCGTTTGTGTTTGTTTTCGTTAAAACGATGTTACATACTTTCACTTTGCTGGGATTATGTTTCGTTTCTTTCGTATCCATTTGAACGTTGGTTTAGGCCTCGTAATTACGCCTCACTTCGATTTGATGTTTCACTATTTCCACCACCACCACGATTGATCGTCAAGTGGATTATTTACGCTATTATTCATCGATTGCATTTCAAGAACGAAAAAGGAAACGGTTTGGCCTTTCTTTTGTTCATATTCTCTTATCTGCCGCTTTAATCTGTAGTCGTTGTCGATAGGCAAAAAAAAAATTGTTTAATTTATTTCGCAATTGCTGTAATGACATAACGTCGTGGCGGTGTAATCTATAGAATCGCAACGCGTTACCACCCAACAATTCGGAGAGTTTAAAAGTGTTGGTTCGTCGACTGAATGTGTTTTCTGAATCTCATTGACCCGTCTGAAAAATTCGTCGACGCTTGAGTCATCGTTATATTTCAAGTTCCCATTCCTTAAATTGTTTTCCAAGAGATGTTACTACGGGTTTCGCTTATATCAGATGCCATAGTGTGATTGAACAAGTTCGAATTCGGTACGTATTGACTGCTCGGGTCGTAGTGGGTCTTAGCCTCGGTGTATGTAGATACCGGTGACGTAAGTGCCCTGCTTATGGCTGCTATTAGTATTTGAAGGTAGGAAGTGTGACTGAGTTATTAGTTGTGAGGGCGAATCTGCGCTTGGTGTTAACTGTGTCGATCGGTACGTAGTGTTCCGGACCTGATGTAATGTTTGGGGCATTGTCTGAATCTGTATTCACTAAGCGCGGTGATTCGGTTAGCGAATGACCCGTGTTTAAAAGTGTGTGAAAAAAAAGAGCGAGAGAAAATAAATTTAAAAAAAAATTAAAAAATTATATCGCTAAACAGAGAATGAGATTGTATCAAATCAAATATCTTTATTTTGTAGTTATGTAACATAATCTTGAAATCGGGTGGGCTAGCGGTAAAGACTGGCTTAGCATTATATACCAGTTGATTAGAAAACTATACTTCATGAACAAAATATGGACACGACTGTTGCTGTTGTAGTTAAGGTACCTTAAGTGTCCCTATAGTGTAAGTGTCCACGTAAAAAATTCAAGTTGTGACTCGGAAAAAAAAATTTGATCTATATGTTGCGACGCATAAATTCCCGATATGCGACATTGCTTGAGTGTAGATTAGGTTTGAATAACAAAATTATGTGTATGAGTATAAGTGCATATGTAAAAAAATTATTATTTTTAAGTTATGACTCGAAATTTTTTTTTTATTCAACTTACAACGCTTAAGTCCCCGAAAGCGGAAGATGAATGAATGAAAATCTGGTTTGTACGAAAAAAAATTTTCTAAGTTGTGGTTAGTTGGCAAAATCTTAAAACTCGAAGGTGTAAAATCTAAGTGCCCGATAAATGAAAATTAATGAAATCAAGTTCGTATCGAGAAAAGAAAAAATAATAAATAAACAGCTAATCTAATTACGAATCTTAACAAGTCAAAACTTATTCCGTAAAATAATGAAATTAATTTTGGTTGATAACGAGAAAATAAAATTATAACTATTAGTATTAAGCATTATTCCCAACGAATTGTATTGAAATAGCTGCCAGCGAAGACGTTACCAAGTTAAAAAGAAAATGTTCCAAAGAAAAAAACAAAAATCGCGAAAAAGTGCGAGTATGTTAAATTATAATGCTTAACTTTAATAAATTAAATAATCTCGCTATGAGTAGATTGACAAATGAAATTAAATGAAATTTATTTTTTTATCGTAAAAAAGAGAAAGCATTGCATGCAACACTGACAATAAATTATGTGCCAAATAAAAGAAATGTAACGATACAGATTGTGGTTGTTGATCTAGGAAGCCGGAAGATGTCGCTCGCCTCGATCCACCGCCGATCTGCCTACAATCTCTCCAGAAGTTACAGGAATAGTTATCTTACTCGATGGTTGCAGATGGTATGTTTCCTCGACGTACAGATATTTCACTGAAAGGTTTTATCACGTGTATTAGTGAAACGAAAAAAAAAAGAAATAACAGATTATATAAATTAACACAAAACAAAATTAGCGAATATTTAAAAAAAACATTACAAAAACAAAATCGATAACCGCTTGTTATGTTAATTATCTGAGCAAAACTATGTGACTACAGAATGTCTGTTAATCGACAAAAAGAATTATATATCAAAACAATATCGAGTCTAACAAAATAAAAATACCTGTTATAATTATCCTGCCTTCTGGTTTGAATTCAAGAAAATTATACAAAATGTTTAAATTTAATACTTCGTATAAATATTATAAATAAATTTTGAAAAGTACTATAAAAAGAGAATATGCACTCTATTGTTATAACGAATAAGAAATTAAATACGTTAATATCTAACAACTCGATATTAACGAATAAATCAGTAAGAAAAAATATTAACAACACAGGGTAGGTAGGTCGTTTTGTTGTTGTAGGTGGATTGGACTTAATGACATAACGATATATAAATTGAAATATTTACGATTAAAAGCTGAAAAGTTTAAGAAAAGATTAAGTTCAACATGTAATAAAAATTTACGTCTACTATGAAATTTAGGTAAGTATAATTCATCTCTCAAACTGACCTAAGAGCACAGAGATAGGTATATATTTTCGGGCGCCAAAGGTAACGTATTGAAAATAAATGTGTTTATAAAAAAGAAGTGAAGGTCGATGCAAAACGAAGGGGACGGTTGAAGACCGCTGACCCTCTATGTGGAATGCTAATAAAAATTGAAAAAAATCGTTACATTGAGTTTTAGTAACAAAGCCACATTTAGTGTGCCAGATGGGCTCAGCAGCGGAGGTCGGACCTTCGATTCAAGGACCGTTCCGTATATTCGCCTAGTACAAGACCTGTGCTACAAAGGTCGTCGAGATGCGCGGCTTTGGTTTGCTGACAACCTTTAATCGTTTATCACAATGTACCTACTTAACGTAATGACTAAATCTCATCACTTAACGTTCGTATGGAACCGGCGGGGTCTATCGCGCTATCTGATGGTACTACGGCACTCTGCGAGGTCTTTGGTTTCATACTTATCAACGAAAGATCATACCGTTTCTCGTGTTCGATCTGATTTTGATGCTGGCTCGCGGGCGCTGTCGGACGGCGAGAAGGACGGGCGGTGGACGGATTAGAGGGCATCGAGCTGGCTGCACCCAGCGGTGGCCGGCCGATGTGGAGTCGTCTGGGAATCGAAGATCTTGCCCTCGGCCGCAAGACGCCGCGCTGGACCACGCTTCTATCTTCGAACCCTCGGCGTTGCGTGTATGTAGAAATATATTAATAATAAAGATGAGCTTCGTCGAATACTTTACTTGGGAGGCTATTGCAGCTGCAGTGGGCCGTGGCTCGCACTGTGACTACTAGTCTGTGGCAATCTACTTGATAGCGAGACATCTGTTATTTCAAGCACAAAGAGAGTGCAGTTAAATCGCGCAGGTCTCTTTATAAGAAACGAGGATAATTCTCTCTTCTGGGTATACTTAGTCACTCACCTAGCTAAAATGAAGCCGCTGATTGGCGGAACAGCCGGGGAACCGACGAAAAAGAACGGAACTACAACGCGAAACGAGCCCTCCCTAACACTAGATGTGAGGGTGTTATGTGTGTTGAATGTCCTACGTCTGGGCCCCATGGTTGCTAGGTGGTGTGTGCCGGGGTGTGTGATGTTGAAAGAAAAATGATAGTACAATAAATCGGCTATTCAAATTGACAAAATAAACATCATAAAAAGATAAAAGGATAGGTAACCATACGTAGTCGGTGGATCTGACATTGACGATCTCATTCAGATAAACCTTCGTTCAGAAATTCCTATTTCGTTCGCTTTCATTCCTTCTTCACCAAAACTAGTATATCCTATCATACCTTTTGAAAATCAATCGAGCTTAGTCCTTAGATCCTTCCCACATCATACCTCGCTTTACGTGATCGCCATGTCAGACTACGGACCGTTTAGTGGTTCCTATTCTAGCTAATTGAGCTATGGAGAGACGTCTCTCGATACTATAGTAATAACGCTGCGTTTTAAAAGATTTTTTTTAACTGGAGGAATCGGTGTTTGATGTTCGATTGTAACGAAAAGAAATGTAGCTACAAAGTAGGAAATTTTCAATACTTCCATAAAAATGAAATGCTAAAAATAATAGATCGTAGGGTTGTGTAAAATACAGACGCGATTGTAATCGTGTGTGTTTATACTGTTGGATCGGTCGCTATATGACGATGTGCTAAATGGTTTTAATTATGTCCTTGACGTGATTTTTCCTACATTGCCTTAACGCTCGTCCATTAATTCATATATCACGTCGGAGAATTTATTCACGGCCGAACAGTTTACAAACCTCGGCGCAAAGTTTGGCCGAGAAGAATTTACTAGCGTTCGACTGCGTGAAGATTCATGTGATCCGATAATATGCAGAATCTGACCCCGTCTGGGTAAGCTCTGAAATGATTTACGGAGTCGACTACTGCAAACAGTTCGCGTTCGGTCGCGCTATAGTTTTTCTCAGTTTTCGACAGAAGTCTGGAGAGAAAAGCGACCGGGTGTTCGATGCCATCAAATTCTTGGATTAGTATATTACCGATGCCCACTGATAAAGCGTCGCAATGAAGTGTGGAGGGAAGCGAGAAATCGGACAAGCCAAGACCGGTGTGGATACCAATGCTTTCTTCAAGGTGTCGAATGCTGTGTCGGCGTCTTCGGGCCATTCAATCGGGTCTTTGCCCTTTCTCTTCCTTAATAGTGTAGTCATTGGGGTTATAACTGTACAGAAATTGTTAACAAATCGCTTGTATTAATGAGCACAATCCGATGAATCCTCTTAATTGCTTTGCGGTTAAAGAAAAGATAGGGAAATTCTATATGCTCGCCAATTTCCGCGAATCAGTGCGCGGTCCATCCGAATCGACAATGTATCCTAGACATTTTAACTCCTTTGCAAAAATAGCATTTTTTTAGGTATACCGTGAGTCCGGCATCTGGCAACGCTGTCTGTACATTCGTAAGTATTTCAATATGTTCTTGGAAAGTGTTTGTTGCTATTAAAAGGTCGTTTGTGTTTGTTTTCGTTAAAACGATGTTACATACTTTCACTTTACTGGGATTATGTTTCGTTTCTTTCGTATCCATTTGAACGTTGGTTTAGGCCTCGTAATTACGCCTCACTTCGATTTGATGTTTCACTATTTCCACCACCACCACGATTGATCGTCAAGTGGATTATTTACGCTATTATTCATCGATTGCATTTCAAGAACGAAAAAGGAAACGGTTTGGCCTTTCTTTTGTTCATATTCTCTTATCTGCCGCTTTAATCTGTAGTCGTTGTCGATAGGCAAAAAAAAAATTGTTTAATTTATTTCGCAATTGCTGTAATGACATAACGTCGTGGCGGTGTAATCTATAGAATCGCAACGCGTTACCACCCAACAATTCGGAGAGTTTAAAAGTGTTGGTTCGTCGACTGAATGTGTTTTCTGAATCTCATTGACCCGTCTGAAAAATTCGTCGACGCTTGAGTCATCGTTATATTTCAAGTTCCCATTCCTTAAATTGTTTTCCAAGAGATGTTACTAGGGGTTTCGCTTATATCAGATGCCATAGTGTGATTGAACAAGTTCGAATTCGGTACGTATTGACTGCTCGGGTCGTAGTGGGTCTTAGCCTCGGTGTATGTAGATACCGGTGACGTAAGTGCCCTGCTTATGGCTGCTATTAGTATTTGAAGGTAGGAAGTGTGACTGAGTTATTAGTTGTGAGGGCGAATCTGCGCCTGGTGTTAACTGTGTCGATCGGTACGTAGTGTTCCGGACCTGATGTAATGTTTGGGGCATTGTCTGAATCTGTATTCACTAAGCGCGGTGATTCGGTTAGCGAATGACCCGTGTTTAAAAGTGTGTGAAAAAAAAGAGCGAGAGAAAATAAATTAAAAAAAAAATTAAAAAATTATATCGCTAAACAGAGAATGAGATTGTATCAAATCAAATATCTTTATTTTGTAGTTATGTAACATAATCTTGAAATCGGGTGGGCTAGCGGTAAAGACTGGCTTAGCATTATATACCAGTTGATTAGAAAACTATACTTCATGAACAAAATATGGACACGACTGTTGCTGTTGTAGTTAAGGTACCTTAAGTGTCCCTATAGTGTAAGTGTCCACGTAAAAAATTCAAGTTGTGACTCGGAAAAAAAAATTTGATCTATATGTTGCGACGCATAAATTCCCGATATGCGACATTGCTTGAGTGTAGATTAGGTTTGAATAACAAAATTATGTGTATGAGTATAAGTGCATATGTAAAAAAATTATTATTTTTAAGTTATGACTCGAAATTTTTTTTTTATTCAGTATGTTACAACGCTTAAGTCCCCGAAAGCGGAAGATGAATGAATGAAAATCTGGTTTGTACGAAAAAAAATTTTCTAAGTTGTGGTTAGTTGGCAAAATCTTAAAACTCGAAGGTGTAAAATCTAAGTGCCCGATAAATGAAAATTAATGAAATCAAGTTCGTATCGAGAAAAGAAAAAATAATAAATAAACAGCTAATCTAATTACGAATCTTAACAAGTCAAAACTTATTCCGTAAAATAATGAAATTAATTTTGGTTGATAACGAGAAAATAAAATTATAACTATTAGTATTAAGCATTATTCCCAACGAATTGTATTGAAATAGCTGCCAGCGAAGACGTTACCAAGTTAAAAAGAAAATGTTCCAAAGAAAAAAACAAAAATCGCGAAAAAGTGCGAGTATGTTAAATTATAATGCTTAACTTTAATAAATTAAATAATCTCGCTATGAGTAGATTGACAAATGAAATTAAATGAAATTTATTTTTTTATCGTAAAAAAGAGAAAGCATTGCATGCAACACTGACAATAAATTATGTGCCAAATAAAAGAAATGTAACGATACAGATTGTGGTTGTTGATCTAGGAA
Organism: Luffia ferchaultella; assembly: GCA_949709985.1. Classification (NCBI taxonomy): domain Eukaryota; kingdom Metazoa; phylum Arthropoda; class Insecta; order Lepidoptera; family Psychidae; genus Luffia; species Luffia ferchaultella. Next base: position 8,740,708 of record OX453253.1, on the reverse strand, counting down.
GCCGGAAGATGTCGCTCGCCTCGATCCACCGCCGATCTGCCTACAATCTCTCCAGAAGTTACAGGAATAGTTATCTTACTCGATGGTTGCAGATGGTATGTTTCCTCGACGTACAGATATTTCACTGAAAGGTTTTATCACGTGTATTAGTGAAACGAAAAAAAAAGAAATAACAGATTATATAAATTAACACAAAACAAAATTAGCGAATATTTAAAAAAAACATTACAAAAACAAAATCGATAACCGCTTGTTATGTTAATTATCTGAGCAAAACTATGTGACTACAGAATGTCTGTTAATCGACAAAAAGAATTATATATCAAAACAATATCGAGTCTAACAAAATAAAAATACCTGTTATAATTATCCTGCCTTCTGGTTTGAATTCAAGAAAATTATACAAAATGTTTAAATTTAATACTTCGTATAAATATTATAAATAAATTTTGAAAAGTACTATAAAAAGAGAATATGCACTCTATTGTTATAACGAATAAGAAATTAAATACGTTAATATCTAACAACTCGATATTAACGAATAAATCAGTAAGAAAAAATATTAAGAACACAAGGTAGGTAGGTTGTTTTGTTGTTGTAGGTAGAGTGGACTTAATGACATAACGATATATAAATTGAAATATTTACGATTAAAAGCTGAAAAGTTTAGGAAAAGATTAAGTTGAACATGTAATAAAAATTTACGTCTACTATGAAATTTAGGTAAGTATAATTCATCTCTCGAACTAACCTAAGAGCACAGAGATAGGTATATATTTTCGGGCGCCAAAGGTAACGTATTGAAAGTAAATGTGTTTATAAAAAAGAAGTGAAAGTCGATGCAAAACGAAGGGGACGGTTGAAGACCGCTGACCCTCTACGTGGAATGCTAATAAAAATGGAAAAAAATCGTTACATTGAGTTTTAGTAACAAAGCAATATGTAGTGTGCCAGATGGGCTCAGCAGCGGAGGTCGGATCTTCGATTTAAGGACCGTTCCGTATATTCGCCTAGTACAAGACCTGTGCTATAAAGGTCGTCGAGATGCGGCTTTGGTTTACTGACAATCTTTAATCGTTTATCACAATGTACCTACTTCACGTAATGACTAAATCTTTATAACAATAACACACACAATCACAACAACGTCTAGGTCTCAAACTAAGCATTAGCTTGTATTTTTGGTATCAAGCGAAGACACCACATACATATAAAAACCAAGACCCGGTGCCAGTATTAATATTCATCATATGAATACTGACCCGACCTGGGATTCGAACCCGGGACCTCCAGCTTGGCAGGCAGGGTCGCTGCCCACTAGGCTAAGTGGTCGTCAATCTTATCACTTAACGTTCGTATGGAACCGGCGGGGTCTATCGCGCTATCTGATGGTACTACGACACTCTGCGAGGTCGTTGGTTTTACACTTATCAAAAAAAATCGTACCGTTTCTCGTGTTCGATCTGGTTTTGATGCTGGCTCGCGGGCGCTGCCGGACGGCGAGAAGGACGGGCGGTGGACTGATTAGAGGGCACCGAGGTGGCTGCACCCGGCGGTGGCCGGCCGATGTGGAGTCGTCTCGGAGCCGAAGATCTTGCCCTCGGCCGCAAGAAGCCGCGCTGGACCACGCTTCTATCTTCGAACCCTCGGCGTTGCGTGTATGTAGATATATATTAATAATAAAGATGAGCTTCGTCGCAAACTTTACTTGGGAGGCTATTGCACCTGCAGTGGGCCGTGGCTCGCACTGGGACTACTAGTCTGTGGCAATCTACCTGATAGCGAGACATCTGTTCAGACATTGTTACTCCTGCTCCAGTTAAAATAGTGAAATGTAAAAGTAAGTCCTTGTCCAGACTTGTGTTCTATAAATAAAATATTGCAAATAGTTTTTGTATAAAGTTTATTAAATTTGTTTTATTAGTAAATTCATTTTTGTTTTACTACGTACAACATCTACTGGTCGGCGAGGCGCGGCTGAGGACACGTCAAACTTCCTTTATTTCAACAAGTACAAGAGTCAGACAGATGTCAAATTTCATAGGAAGTCATCCCCGTCTCTTACTTACCCCTATAGATGTATGTGGGTATGTGTATGGTGGTGTTATGTATTTTAAGTCTGTATAGGGGGTTGTTCGTTCATACTCGCTCTGCAAATGCGCCTTCGACTTCTTTGCATCCTTTTTATCCGTCTTCATTTGTGTGTGTGTAGAGTTCGGTTGTGTCTGGGTAAGTTTTTATAAGAGTTTTACGATACCTATTATTTGGTATGTTCGTGGGTGTCTGAACGAATTGCTGTGGTTGAGCACGGTTGATGTTCCCGAAGGTTAATGTGACTCACAGGAAATTGACCCAGGTATCGTCATGCCGTCACTGTTGAAAAAAGAAAAAAAATTATCCGAGTGTCTGTGAGTGATATCTCGCAAAACAAATATTAGTGGTCGCCCCCATATATAGGGCGGTACCGTGCTAATATGTATGTATGTAATGTGCTTTGATGGTCACCGACTATAATGATCATTAGTGCCTAGCGTGTATTAAATAAGAAATGACGGAGTCCTGCGTGTGTATCGGGTCCTGATAGTCGTCGTGTTCAATTAAAGAAAATATTGTTGGGTGGTGTATGCTTATTTTGAATTTTACTTAATTCAAAATGTGACATATGTAATTGTGATGGATTCTCTATAGTGCGGACGTGTAAGTGTACGTACCTACTTAACAGTATGTAGGTTTGTATAGATTGATAATCTAATACTATTTTGGGTGGGATGGGTATCTATACTATGTGTGGGAAGTCCCATGTATTATTATTATTTTATAGGATAAACGCTAACGAGTTATCTAGTTCGAACTATTGTAAATAGCTAATGCGTGTAGTAGCTATTACTTTCTTATTAATATGTAAGCAAAACAAAATGATAATACGTACTTTTTTAACTAAGTGGTTGACTAATCCTAAAATTTTATCTAACACTACCTATACAAAACTTAAATAATTGCTTGTACTCAAATGACTAAAATAACTAACTAAAATAACGTAATAGCTATCCTAATATTTACAGTTTGGACGTATTATCCGTATGATATTGTGTCGATTTGACACACGTTTGTCTTTTTCGTGATAATATGTGATATGAGAGCAACAGATGTGCCTTTATTGACTCCCACGTTGTCGGTTCGTGGTAGTGATGGACGTATTTCTTTATTAGGCCCCTTCCATGTAGTTTGTATTTAAAACGGTGGTATGTGCATTTTGATATCGGGCTTATTGTGGTGCAATTGTGCACCACTGGCATATGTGTAAATATGTACATGATGTGATGGCGTGTGTTTAGTTGCTACAGGTATTTATGAATATTGGAGTTCGATGACTCGACCAAGACATAAGTGCTACATGCACGACTAGCGTTGTTTGATTTGTTTGATGTTCGTATTTGTAAACGATATTCCGGAAAAAATATTATGCAAGTTTACTGTATCGGTAAACTCCGTGTGTTGCGTTAGCAGAACCAAATGGCAAGTCTTGTTGAGTGATGATGCGGTAAGTGGTAGAAGAAAAGAAAAAAAAATTACTTTATAGATGTTGACTTTGCACGAGCTGCCGCTAACAATTCTGTGCGCTGAGCAGGTTCGCAGAGCTGCACGCCGCTGCAGTAACACACTGGAACCGGGTACAGGTGCAGGTTTGTGGTTTGATGTGTGCCTGGAATAGTCAGCGGTTGCAATGTAATTACAGTTGTTACAATAATAAATGAAGTAACACAAAATCGGTATGTTTAAGCGATTTAGACAAAATGGCATCAAGTTGAGCTAAATCCAGAATAGCAGCTTCCAAAAAAAATATAATAATTTTTGAGGGTACCTCAGTTTGCAGGTTGGTTCTGTTGGTTCAAAATTATTGTGGTAGGTCAACCCAAAAATATTTCTGTGACATGTGGGTATTCCTCATAGACATGTATACCTACAATTTACAAGTAGTAGGTACTAATTCAAAAATTAAAATTCAAAAATAATCATGCGAAAATGAAACAAATATTGCAAACAATTGGAAATAACTTAGTGACTAAAAAATAGCGATGCCGTGGGGCTATACAGAAGGTAAATTTCTTTCGAGTGGTGATGAGAAAAATAAGAATTACAAATTGCAGCTAATATTTGTATATTACAATGACCGCGCGCACAGATCGGGTATCTCCAAAAGAACTGTTATTGAAAAAAAATTGTGTTCAGGCAAAATTGAATAATGCCTATTTGAGGTGGAGAACGCAGCGCGCACGACCGACGACCGAAAGAATGATTACGCACTTTAGTATACGTCAAGAAATATAATTTAGGTACTCTCTAAGAATGCTAGTCCTTATTCGAGCATTTATTTGTAGGTGCTACATAACAAAGCATTATATAGTGTGCCAGATGGGCTCAGCAGCGGAGGTCGGATCTTCGATTCAAGGACCGTTCCGTATATTCGCCTAGTACAAGACCTGTGCTATAAAGGTCGTCGAGATGCGGCTTTGGTTTACTGACAATCTTTAATCGTTTATCACAATGTACCTACTTCACGTAATGACTAAATCTTATCACTTAACGTTCGTATAGAACCGGCGGGGTCTATAGCGCTATCTGATGGTACTACGCCACTCTGCGAGGTCTTTGATTTGCGAGGTCTTTGGTTTCATACTTATCAACGAAAGATCGTACCGTTTCTCGTGTTCGATCTGGTTTTGATGCTGGCTCGTGGGCGCTGCTGGACGGCGAGAAGGACGGGCGGTGGACGGATTAGATAGAGGGCGCAGAGCTGGCTGCGCCTGGCGGTGGCCGGCCGATGTGGAGTCGTCTCAGAACCGAAAATCTTGCCTTCGGCCGCAAGACGCCACGCTGGACCGCGCTTCTATCTTCGAACCCTCGGTGTTGCGTGTATGTAGATATATATTAATAATAAAGATTAGCTTCGTCGAATACTTTACTTGGGAGGCTATTACAGCTGCAGTGGGCCGTGGCTCGCACTGGGACTACTAGTCTGTGGCAATCTACTTGATAGCGAGACATCTGTTCGGACATTGTTACTCCTGCCAGTTAAAATATTGAAATGTACAACGATTTTATGATACAAACAAAACGAAAAACTTTAACAGACTCGCACTGATTTAAAGTTTCAAAATTCGAATCAAATCACGTAGCCGGGACCGCACATTGGCTAAACGGTATGTCATAGATTTCAAGCACAAAGAGAGTGCAGTTAAATCGCGCAGGTCTCTTTATAAGAAACGAGGATAATTCTCTCTTGTGGGTATACTTACTCACTCACCTAGCTAAAATGAAGCCGCGGAGTGGCGGAACAGTCGGGGAACCGACGAAAAAGAACGGAACTACAACGCGAATCGAGCCCTCCCTAACACCAGATGTGAGGGTGTTATGTGTGTTCAATGTCCTACGTCTGGGCCCCATGGTTTGCTAGGTGGTGTGTGCCGGGGTGTGTGATGTTGAAAGAAAAATGATACTACAATAAATCGGCTATTAAAATGGACAAAATTTAACATCATATAAAGATAAAAGGGTAGGTAACCATACATAGTCGGTGGATCTGACATTGACGATCTCATTCAGATAAACCTTCGTTCAGAAATTCCTATTTCGTTCGCTTTCATTCCTTCTTCACCAAAACTAGTATATCCTATCATACCTTTTGAAAATTAATCGAGCTTAGTCCCTAGATCCTTCCCACATCATACCTCGCTTTACGTGATCGCCATGTCAGACTACGGACCGTTTAGTGGTTCCTATTCTAGCTAATTGAGCTATGGAGAGACGTCTCTCGATACTATAGTAATAACGCTGCGTTTTAAAAGATTTTTTAACTGGAGGGATCGGTGTTTGATATTCGATTGTAGCGAAAAGAAATGTAGCTACAAAGTAGGAAATTTTCGTATAATCCTTCCATAAAAATGAAATGCTAAAAATAATAGATCGTAAGGTTGTGTTAAATACAGACGCGATTGTGATCGTGTGTGTTTATACTGTGGATTGGTCGCTATATGACGATGTGCTAAATGGTTTTAATTATTCCCTTGACGTGATTTCTCCCTAAACTGCCTTAACCCTCGTCCATCAATTGATATATCATGTCGGAGAGTTTATTCACGGCCGAACAGTTTACAAACCTCGGCGCAAAGTTTGGCCGAGAAGAATTTACTAGCGTTCGATTACGTGAAGATTCATGTGATCCGATATTATGTAGAATCTGACCCCGTCTGGGTAAGCTCTGAAATGATTTACGGAGTCGACTACTGCAAACAGTTCGCGCTCGGTCGCGCTACAGTTTTCGACAGAAGTCTGGAGAGAAAAGCGACCGGGTGTTCGTTCGATGCCATCAAATTCTTGGGTGAGTATATTACCGATGCCCACTGATGAAGCGTCGCAATGAAGTGTGGAGGGAAGCGAGAAATCGGACAAGCCAAGACCGGTGCTGATACCAATGCTTTCTTCAAGGTGTCGAATGCTGTGTCGGCGTCTTCGGGCCATTCAATCGGGTCTTTGCCCTTTCTCTTCCTTAATAGTGTAGTCATTGGGGTTATAACTGTACAGAAATTGTTAACAAATCGCTTGTATTAATGAGCACAATCCGATGAATCCTCTTAATTGCTTTGCGGTTAAAGAAAAGATAGGGAAATTCTATATGCTCGCCAATTTCCGCGAATCAGTGCGCGGTCCATCCGAATCGACAATGTATCCTAGACATTTTAACTCCTTTGCAAAAATAGCATTTTTTTAGGTATACCGTGAGTCCGGCATCTGGCAACGCTGTCTGTACATTCGTAAGTATTTCAATATGTTCTTGGAAAGTGTTTGTTGCTATTAAAAGGTCGTTTGTGTTTGTTTTCGTTAAAACGATGTTACATACTTTCACTTTGCTGGGATTATGTTTCGTTTCTTTCGTATCCATTTGAACGTTGGTTTAGGCCTCGTAATTACGCCTCACTTCGATTTGATGTTTCACTATTTCCACCACCACCACGATTGATCGTCAAGTGGATTATTTACGCTATTATTCATCGATTGCATTTCAAGAACGAAAAAGGAAACGGTTTGGCCTTTCTTTTGTTCATATTCTCTTATCTGCCGCTTTAATCTGTAGTCGTTGTCGATAGGCAAAAAAAAAATTGTTTAATTTATTTCGCAATTGCTGTAATGACATAACGTCGTGGCGGTGTAATCTATAGAATCGCAACGCGTTACCACCCAACAATTCGGAGAGTTTAAAAGTGTTGGTTCGTCGACTGAATGTGTTTTCTGAATCTCATTGACCCGTCTGAAAAATTCGTCGACGCTTGAGTCATCGTTATATTTCAAGTTCCCATTCCTTAAATTGTTTTCCAAGAGATGTTACTACGGGTTTCGCTTATATCAGATGCCATAGTGTGATTGAACAAGTTCGAATTCGGTACGTATTGACTGCTCGGGTCGTAGTGGGTCTTAGCCTCGGTGTATGTAGATACCGGTGACGTAAGTGCCCTGCTTATGGCTGCTATTAGTATTTGAAGGTAGGAAGTGTGACTGAGTTATTAGTTGTGAGGGCGAATCTGCGCCTGGTGTTAACTGTGTCGATCGGTACGTAGTGTTCCGGACCTGATGTAATGTTTGGGGCATTGTCTGAATCTGTATTCACTAAGCGCGGTGATTCGGTTAGCGAATGACCCGTGTTTAAGTGTGTGAAAAAAAAGAGCGAGAGAAAATAAATTAAAAAAAAAATTAAAAAATTATATCGCTAAACAGAGAATGAGATTGTATCAAATCAAATATCTTTATTTTGTAGTTATGTAACATAATCTTGAAATCGGGTGGGCTAGCGGTAAAGACTGGCTTAGCATTATATACCAGTTGATTAGAAAACTATACTTCATGAACAAAATATGGACACGACTGTTGCTGTTGTAGTTAAGGTACCTTAACTGTCCCTATAGTGTAAGTGTCCACGTAAAAAATTCAAGTTGTGACTCGGAAAAAAAAAATTGATCTATATGTTGCGACGCATAAATTCCCGATATGCGACATTGCTTGAGTGTAGATTAGGTTTGAATAACAAAATTATGTGTATGAGTATAAGTGCATATGTAAAAAAATTATTATTTTTAAGTTATGACTCGAAATTTTTTTTTTATTCAGTATGTTACAACGCTTAAGTCCCCGAAAGCGGAAGATGAATGAATGAAAATCTGGTTTGTACGGAAAAAAAATTTCTAAGTTGTGGTTAGTTGGCAAAATCTTAAAACTCGAAGGTGTAAAATCTAAGTGCCCGATAAATGAAAATTAATGAAATCAAGTTCGTATCGAGAAAAGAAAAAATAATAAATAAACAGCTAATCTAATTACGAATCTTAACAAGTCAAAACTTATTCCGTAAAATAATGAAATTAATTTTGGTTGATAACGAGAAAATAAAATTATAACTATTAGTATTAAGCATTATTCCCAACGAATTGTATTGAAATAGCTGCCAGCGAAGACGTTACCAAGTTAAAAAGAAAATGTTCCAAAGAAAAAAACAAAAATCGCGAAAAAGTGCGAGTATGTTAAATTATAATGCTTAACTTTAATAAATTAAATAATCTCGCTATGAGTAGATTGACAAATGAAATTAAATGAAATTTATTTTTTTATCGTAAAAAAGAGAAAGCATTGCATGCAACACTGACAATAAATTATGTGCCAAATAAAAGAAATGTAACGATACAGATTGTGGTTGTTGATCTAGGAAGCCGGAAGATGTCGCTCGCCTCGATCCACCGCCGATCTGCCTACAATCTCTCCAGAAGTTACAGGAATAGTTATCTTACTCGATGGTTGCAGATGGTATGTTTCCTCGACGTACAGATATTTCACTGAAAGGTTTTATCACGTGTATTAGTGAAACGAAAAAAAAAAGAAATAACAGATTATATAAATTAACACAAAACAAAATTAGCGAATATTTAAAAAAAACATTACAAAAACAAAATCGATAACCGCTTGTTATGTTAATTATCTGAGCAAAACTATGTGACTACAGAATGTCTGTTAATCGACAAAAAGAATTATATATCAAAACAATATCGAGTCTAACAAAATAAAAATACCTGTTATAATTATCCTGCCTTCTGGTTTGAATTCAAGAAAATTATACAAAATGTTTAAATTTAATACTTCGTATAAATATTATAAATAAATTTTGAAAAGTACTATAAAAAGAGAATATGCACTCTATTGTTATAACGAATAAGAAATTAAATACGTTAATATCTAACAACTCGATATTAACGAATAAATCAGTAAGAAAAAATATTAACAACACAGGGTAGGTAGGTCGTTTTGTTGTTGTAGGTGGATTGGACTTAATGACATAACGATATATAAATTGAAATATTTACGATTAAAAGCTGAAAAGTTTAAGAAAAGATTAAGTTCAACATGTAATAAAAATTTACGTCTACTATGAAATTTAGGTAAGTATAATTCATCTCTCAAACTGACCTAAGAGCACAGAGAAAGGTATATATTTTCGGGCGCCAAAAATAACGTATTGAAAATAAATGTGTTTATAAAAAAGAAGTGAAGGTCGATGCAAAACGAAGGGGACGGTTGAAGACCGCTGACCCTCTATGTGGAATGCTAATAAAAATTGAAAAAAATCGTTACATTGAGTTTTAGTAACAAAGCCACATATAGTGTGCCAGATGGGCTCAGCAGCGGAGGTCGGACCTTCGATTCAAGGACCGTTCCGTATATTCGCCTAGTACAAGACCTGTGCTACAAAGGTCGTCGAGATGCGCGGCTTTGGTTTGCTGACAACCTTTAATCGTTTATCACAATGTACCTACTTAACGTAATGACTAAATCTCATCACTTAACGTTCGTATGGAACCGGCGGGGTCTATCGCGCTATCTGATGGTACTACGGCACTCTGCGAGGTCTTTGGTTTCATACTTATCAACGAAAGATCGTACCGTTTCTCGTGTTCGATCTGATTTGGATGCTGGCTCGCGGGCGCTGTCGGACGGCGAGAAGGACGGGCGGTGGACGGATTAGAGGGCATCGAGCTGGCTGCACCCGGCGGTGGCCGGCCGATGTGGAGTCGTCTCGGAATCGAAGATCTTGCCCTCGGCCGCAAGACGCCGCGCTGGACCACGCTTCTATCTTCGAACCCTCGGCGTTGCGTGTATGTAGAAATATATTAATAATAAAGATGAGCTTCGTCGAATACTTTACTTGGGAGGCTATTGCAGCTGCAGTGGGCCGTGGCTCGCACTGTGACTACTAGTCTGTGGCAAATCTGTTTGGACATTGTTACTCCTGCCAGTTAAAATATTGAAATGTACAACGATTTTATGATACAAACAAAACGAAAAACTTTAACAGACTCGCACTGATTTAAAGTTTCAAAATTCGAATCAAATCACGTAGCCGGGACCGCACATTGGCTAAACGGTATGTCATAGATTTCAAGCACAAAGAGAGTGCAGTTAAATCGCGCAGGTCTCTTTATAAGAAACGAGGATAATTCTCTCTTCTGGGTATACTTATTCACTCACCTAGCTAAAATGAAGCCGCTGATTGGCGGAACAGCCGGGGAACCGACGAAAAAGAACGGAAAACTACAACGCGAAACGAGCCCTCCCTAACACCAGATGTGAGGGTGTTATGTGTGTTGAATGTCCTACGTCTGGGCCCCATGGTTGCTAGGTGTTGTGTGCCGGGGTGTGTGATGTTGAAAGAAAAATGATACTACAATAAATCGGCTATTAAAATGGACAAAATTTAACATCATAAAAAGATAAAAGGGTAGGTAACCATACGTAGTCGGTGGATCTGACATTGACGATCTCATTCAGATAAACCTTCGTTCAGAAATTCCTATTTCGTTCGCTTTCATTCCTTCTTCACCAAAACTAGTATATCCTATCATACCTTTTGAAAATTAATCGAGCTTAGTCCCTACATCCTTCCCACATCATACCTCGCTTTACGTGTCGCCATGTCAGACTACGGACCGTTTAGTGGTTCCTATTCTAGCTAATTGAGCTATGGAGAGAAGTTTCTCGATACTATAGTAATAACGTTGCGTTTAAAAGATTTTTTTTAACCGGCGGGATCGGTGTATGATGTTCGATTGTAACGAAAAGAAATGTAGCTACAAAGTAGGAAATTTTCAATACTTTTGTTAACTTTTAACTTTTAACAATACTTTTCAATACTTAAATTAAATTCGGTATACAGAGAATGAGAATGTATCAAATCGAAACATCTTTATTTTGTAGTTATGTAACATAATCTTGAAATCGGGTGGGCTAGCAGTAAAGACTGACTGAGCACTATATACCAGTTCATTAGGAAACTATACCTCATGAACAAAATATGGACACGACTGTTGCTGTTGTAGTTAAGGTACCTTAAGTGTACTTATACTGTAAGTGTCCACGCAAAAAAATTTAAGTTGTGACTCGGAAAAAAATTTACCTATATGTAATGATCTATATTGAGGGGAAGATCAGGTTCTAATAACAAAATTATGTGTGTAAGTAAGTGTATGTGTACCTATAAGTAAATGTATGTGTACTTATAAGTAAATGTATGTGTACCTATAAGTAAATGTATGTGTACCTATAAGTAAGTGTATGTGTACCTATAAGTAAGTGTATGTGTACCTATAAGTAAGTGTATGTGTACCTATAAGTAAGTGTATGTGTACCTATAAGTAAGTGTATGAGTATATTTAAAAAAAAAATATTATTTTTTAAGTTATGACTCGAAAAAAAATTTTTAATCAGTATTTCACAACGCTTAAGTTCCTAATAGCGGAAAATGAATGAATGACTGAATGAATGAATGAATGAATGAATGAAGATCTGGTTTGTACGAAAAAAAATTTCTAAGTTGTGGTTGGTTGACAAAATCTTAAAACTCGAAACTGTAAAATCTAAGTGCCCGATAAATGAAAATGATTGAATGATGATCAAATTCGTATAAAGAAAAGAAAAAATAAATAAATAAATAGCTAATCTAATTACGAATCTTAACAAGTCAAAACTTGTTCCGTAAACTAATGAAATTTATTTTGATTGATAACGAGAAAATAAAATTATTATGTTCGGTAAATAACTATTAGTATTAAGTATTATTCCCAACGAACTGTATTAAAATAGCTGCCAGCGAACAGTTACCAAGTTAAAAAGAAAAAGTTCCAAAGAAAAAACAAAAATCGGTTCGTAAACTAAAAATAGATCTAAAAATTTAAAAAGAAATTGTTTATTTATAATTTAAGTGCGAGTATGTTAAAATATTATGCTTAACTTTAATATATTAAATAATCTCGCTATGAGTAGATGGACAAATAAAAGAAATCCCATCAAAAACAATACTTGTCAAAAAAACCAAGTCTCTACTTGTAAGTCTCTGCTTGTAAGTATGTAATGTTTTATATAAATATATTGAGACTTGGCCATCGCCTGAAAATACGTGTAAATTCAATCGCCTGAAAACACATGTAAATTCAATTATTTAGTGCGATGGCCAAGTCTCAATATATTTATATAAAACATTACATACTTACAAGTAGAGACTTGGTTTTTTTGACAAGTATTGTTTTTGATGGGATCTCATTTCTTTTTGTATTTTGTAGACAGTTCTACTTTTTTCCTTTTCGGTACCTTCTACTTATTGTATATATGTATATCTACCAGCAACGAATTTTCTTAAAGCCCCCTCTCTGACTTATGAACTTTTCTTATTTTTGTAGGTAGCCTTCCGTTTTCTCTTTTCCGGTACTACTTCTTGAGCTTCAGCTACAGTTTAATATAATAATAACTCCCGTAATAAAACATCGTTACGAATAAAGCCAATATTGAAAAATTTAACTGATGACTTGGCTGTATGGGCTTAATTTTCTTTGCGGTCTTTTCTAGATTTTTTAGTTTTTCCTTGATTCATACACCAAACACTACTTATATTCCAAATTTGAAGCTTCTAGGTCTGCTAGAAGTGCCTTAGAATTTTGATGATCGGTGAGTCAGTGAGTGACAAAATTAAGAAATTTGACCCGTTATAATTTCTTAAAAATACTGGTTCAAATTGAATGAAAACGTGTAATATGCTTATATAATATGCCTGCATGGTTACTGAAAATTTCAGTCTTCTAGTTTTATCCACAACGAAGTTACAGGGGGTCGAAAATGGTCTGAATTGCTTCGAGAAAAGGATGGTACGGCCGTGACGCTTTTTTGCTCGACTTGGTGGGGGCACGGCCGTGCCCCCAGATTTAACGATACGGATTGTGGTTGTTGATCTAGGAAGCCGGAAGATGTCGCTCGCCTCGATCTACCGCCGATCTGCTTACAATCTCTACAGAAGTTACAGGAATTATCTTACTCAGTGGTTGTAGATGGTATGCTCCGTTGCTGTACAGATATTTCACTGAAACGTTTTTTGCACGTGTATTAGTGAAATGAAAGAAAAAATAATTATTAACAGATTATATAAATTAACATAAAACAAAAATTAGCAAAATATTAAAAAGAAAACATTACAAAAACAAAATCTATAAACTGCTTGTTATGGTAATTATCTGAGCAAAACTATGTGACAACAGAATGTCAGTTAGTCGATAAAAAGGAATTATATTTCGAAACAATATTGGGGGGCTAACAAAATAAAAATACCTGTAATAATTATCCTGCCTTCTGGTTTGAATTGAAAAAAAAATATACAAAATGTTAAAATTTAATATTTCGTAGAAATATAAATAAATTTTGTAAAGTACTATAAAAAGAAAATACGCACTCTGTTGTTTAAACGAATAAGAAACTAAATTCGTTAATATCTAACAACTCAATATTAACGAATAAATCAGTAAGAAAAAATAGTAACAACACAGGGTAGGTAGGTTGTACGAGCCTGTGTAAAAATTCCGTATGTGTTCAGTTTGTTAATGATTCTGTAAAATTTCGTTAACACTAAAAATTAATACAAATAGATATTAATGAACACATATCACAAATAGTATAAAGAAAAGTATGAAAGATTAAAATTTTGGAATTAATGACATCACGATATATAAATTGAAATATTTACAAATTAAAAGCTGAAAAGTTTAAGAAAAGATTAAGTTCAACATGTAATAAAAATTTACGTCTACTATGAAATTTAGGTAAGTATAATTCATCTCTCAAACTGACCTAAGAGCGCAGAGATAGGTATATATTTTCGGGCGCCAAAGGTAACGTATTAAAAATAAATGAAACGAAGATCTCGCCCTCGGCCGCAAGACGCCGCGCTGGACCGCGCGTCTGTCTTCGAACCCTCGGCGTTGCGTGGACGTAAATATATATATATTAATAATATATATATATATAGCTTTATATAATATATATATATATAACAATAAAAATAAGTCTCAAAGGCATTCCTAGATTTGTATGGCGATATTACCTGAAATTAAAATATTACGTCCAGAGTTAATATTCTCATGTTACTAATATATTAATCTACCAATCAACCACAAATGAGTTAGTGGTAAAACCTTTGTGAATTTAAATATAGGGTACAAAATTATTTGGAACTTGCTCAGTTTTAGTTGAGAGGTTCTGAATTTGTTCTATTATTGAGCTCAACCGACTAATCATTATGCTATCCATGGTGAAATTTTGGTTAAATTTAAGAAGCAAATGTTAACTTAAGCACTTGTAGGTCAAATGTTCTTAAACACTAAATTCGTTAGTGACTGCTCATCGCTTACTTATGTTAAGAAATTCCAATGAAAGCCCATTACATGCTTATTACTATCACTGTAAGCGTTGTGAAATTTAAAAATATTAACGAATAAATAAGTAAGGAAAAACATTAACCACAGAGGGTACATAGGTCGTACGAGTCTGTTAAGTTCTGTGAAATTTCATTAACGGTAAAAATCAATACAAATAGATAGTAATGAACACATATCATAAATAGTGTAAAGAAAATTATAAAAGATTTAAATTTTTAAAAATAATGACGTAATATATAAATTGAAATATTTAGGATTAAAAGCTGAAAAGTTTAAGAAAAGATGAAGTTCAACAAGTTACAAAAATTTACTTCTATTAAATTTAGGTTCTATTTCATCTCTCAAACTGACCTAAGAGCACGGATAGGTATATATTTTCGGACGCTAAAGGTAACTTAACGAGGTCGGACCTTTGGTTCAAGAACCGTTCCGTATATTTACCTAGTACAAGGCCTGTGCTACGAAGGTCGTCGAGAAATGAAATGCGGCTTTGGTTTACAATCTTTAATCGTTTATCGCAATATTGCAACCTTTTGACGTATAACGTCCAATTGTCCGTCACTGGGTTGAACGCTTCTATTTTTCCTACTGTAGTAGACATGTTACTTCCATGAATTCCATGCTCGTCGCCAACCACCATGACGACCGCTTAGCCTAGTGGGCAGCGACCCTGCCTGCGAAGCTGGAGGTCCCGGGTTCGAATCCCAGGTCGGGTCAGTATTTATATGATGAACATTAATACTGGCACCGGGTCTTGGTTGTTATATGTATGGGTTGTCTTCGCTTGGTACCCAAAATACAAGCTAATGCTTAGTTTGGGACATAGACGTTGTTGTGATTGTGTGTGTTATTATTATTATTATTATTATTAATGAGAAATGTCTATAGAAGTATCAAGAAAGACTACACGAACCCGACACGAAAATGACACGATAGGAACACGTCCCAAACACGAAACGACCAAGATACGAATATTGCCCGAACAAAACACAAACACCAACATAAGCATACGCGACAATATCAACGTCAACATCGCAACGTAACCATTAACATCAGAATCATCAACATCAACATTTCAACGGCGTATCAACCTCTAACACGACACAAACCAGACACTAACACGACACGACTCAAACACGAACACAAACAGCAACATGAACATTAACTTAACATCAATGTCAACATCAACATAAACAGCAATGTCGCGAAGTCTATCTTTGTTATATCATCATGTATTGTGAGGTGTAACTTCTAAGATCGCGATATGATTATATTTGAACTGATCAAGGGTCAACGATACTTGAATTAATACAAATTGATAATTGATTTATTTAATCAAGTTATCTCATATTGTTCATTAAGAATCTACACCATATACAGTAGCATCGACCACTTGAATTATCTTCCGAGGAGCTCCTTTAAGCGACATCCAGCATGAGCACATATGTACACTATAAGTATCGTCTCCATTGTCAGTGTAGGCAGCTTTGATTAGTTCGCTCTCATCTCTCCCGTCTCAGGAACACCTAAAAAATTAATAAAGCCCGGGCACACCATTGCCTAACGCAATGGTGGCCCGGGCCCAAAGGTCCAGCACCGACCCCGCATTGACAATTTATAGTTAGTTAGAATGTGATCACAAACAACATAGTACACAGCGTAAAAGCACATCAATAGATTATAATAGAATATAGATAGTATCATACTAGGTATATAAAACTCTCTCACATCTGCTTCGCTTATCAGTATCTCTGTGTACCTCTATTTAGGATAAACTCTAGTGTCTATCTACACACACATACACGTATACATATCTCTCTATCTATGGATCCTTTAACCACTATGAAGAGCTCATACCTTCTCAACCATTCATTGAGAAGTGCTCTTGTAATATCTCTCACTCTCTTAGGTGATAACACGAGTCAGCTTCTATGCCGACTTCAGTGTGTGGACTCTTTAACCACTATGAAGAGCTCATACCTTCTCAACCATTCATTGAGAAGTGCTCGAGGTGTCTTTCAATCTCTTAGGTTATGATGCGAGTCAGCTTCTATGCCGACGTCATCATACACACAAATCTCGCTAAATCTATAACATTATTCAAATCTGTATTACGCATTAATATTGTGGATATCGTCAATATATTACCGGCAAATATCATAGTAAACTTCAGCTGGCACCACGTGCTCAGCAGGATATCGTATCTTATAGTTTCGTTACCTCTAAAAACTAATCATATACTTACAATGAGGTGCTCGATAATCAATCGTGCTTATCACTACCAAATAAAGGTAATTAATTATTAATAGGCCATTAAATTCTAGGCAGCAGACTAACCTCGTGATATCGGCCCAGCTGTCATCCGGAGAAAAAAGTGTTGCTAACCAAATCATTTGCAATGTTGCTATTAATAAATATTCAAAATTCCCATATTTACAAATAATCACGAAACTTCGTGACACTCCCAACTACAAAGGAAAGTGACTTATATGAGTGAATTATATAACAATCGAGTCCACTCGGTAATCTTCTTCCGAGCCTCTATAGCTGCATCTCGTTTTGGTCGAGGATCTACTGAGTCTGCCATTTGTCTAACTAAATTTTGATGTGGTGGTTGTTCGATAACAGTTTCTAATGGTTCTCTAGTCTTGGCGTTGGACTGAGGTTCTTTGGTATTAGTATTGGATACTTTTTGTCAAAAGACCAATTCATATTTTTCATGTGTCCTCCACATCTCAGGACCTTGTTATCATTCAGAAATAAACCTAAGTTTCTACTAAGGTGCGTTTCCACTCCTTTTATTTCTTCTGGGAAATATTTTGCTTGTAGTTCTTTTATCTCGTTTATCTCGTGGCGCTCCAGATCAACTTCTTCTTTCTCTTTTTCTGGTTTGGTCATTTCTTTGTCTTCAGCCTGTGGGATGGGCTGATCCTCCCCACTCAAGAAAGAAAAAGAATTTATTGGAGTGGGCCATGCTATAGAGTTTTTTTTTTTACTATGAATTTTGGTCCTTCTACCCATGTTCGTATAGATTCTTTACAGAAATTTGGTCTCGTAGCTACATCAGCAGAATTCAATTCAGATGGGACATACCGAAGTTTCAGATTTTTATTCTGTTTTATTTCGTTTATTCTTCTAGCAACAAATGGCTGTAGTAATTTGTCTGTATGATACCAGTTAAGTACTATTTGACTATCTGTCCATATGAATTGATCCTGTATTGGTAGCTGATTAAATTTCAAAACATATTTTATAAGGCGACTTCCTATCAAAACACATAGTAGTTCTAATCGAGGAATTTTAAAATTTTCTTTCCTTTGTCTTCTAAAGGTTATGCTTTCATGAATTCCTTAGAATTAGAATTCCATTCTCTTAGGTTCATTGATGGGTCTTTAAAGGAATTCTTCAATGACATGTATATAGAAATGGCCTTCTTATATGTGGATGCTACCGTTACAAGATTATCTACATATATATCGTCAGCGATTGCCTTTAGCTTCCCCTGATCGGATTTCATAAGATGATTTCTGACTGTAGCATTCAGAAGAAAAGGACTGGTAATCACTCCAAATGGTATTCTACAAAATCTTAGATGTACTAAATTATTCAAAGAGGTTGGTTGATTTAAATCCTTTAGCCATAGGAACCTGGTTACATCTCTGTCGCATTCTTGTAATCAATATGTATGAAACAAACATACAAAACTAATTTAGTTAAATCTGTTATTCAACCTTTTTGGTTGATATTATGTTATTTTTTTTTTTTTATTTTTTTATATTTTATATATATTCTGTCATTATCATTACAAAGTCAAATTGCTCTGTATCAAATTTTATATTTTAAATAATTAAAATTGTGATCTATTATTTTTTATGTTCTTTTATTAACATAAAATGTGTTTCTATTTGGAGAAAAGCCTTTTCTATGTCTGCTACAATCCCTATCTTATGCATTTTAAATTTTATTAACAATCCAGTCAGATCTTCCAGCATAAGCGGTCCACAATATAAACATTCGTTTAGGCTTTTATTATCCATTATTTTAACTATCCTCATCGGTTTACCAGGCTGAAACATGCCATGATGAGGTAAGTAGTGTATCGGATAATCTCTTGCCGATTTCTGATGCTCTGGTGTTATTTCTATAATACTCTTTTTCATCTATTCTTTTAATGTCTGATCGTACAGTTCTAGAGATTGTTGAACTAATCTTTTAACAAAATTTACTAATCTGCCGATTGCAAGTCCATAATTATCTGGTAAATTCGGTGGATAGTGATTCCATGGCCAGGTGACATAGTATCTTTTATCAATATATTTAGTAGTTTCATTAAAGTTCCTGATCGCTTCTTCATCTCTTGTAACTTTAGGGTTGTCGGTAATCCCTATAGATTCAAGATCCCACAAGGATTTTAAATTGACGTTCTCTAATGGACAATCAGGTGCATTGAGTTTGACATCTTCACATGAGGATTGAAAATATGTAAGAGCATATAACTGATCTGTATATTCAGGGGTGATCTTTCCTGGAAGTATCCAACCCAGGATATATTCTACAAGGAAAAATCTTCGCGGATTTTAATCTTATGGTTAGACATAATGGAATAGTAATAGTCATTCCCAATCAAGATATCTATCTGGGCTGACAGGGACCCATCATCGGCTAAGATTTTATCCTTTGCCCAGTTTTTGACTTCCTCGCTTGGATATGGGATATTCTGTGATGTGAATGGCACGACATTCACATACACAACTTTATTTGAGTTGGTACGGGACTTGATATTGATTTTAATTATTGGGCTAATAACTTCATGTGGAGACTGTGAACCGAAAGTAAATACCATGAGCCTATTTTCTTCCTCGATAGGTAAGTTTAGCTCTTTGGCTACCTTTTTAGTTACATAGTTTTTTTTGACATCCAGAGTCAAGTAATAATCGGCATTTTATTGATTTCGTTCTATTTACGCCATTTACCCATACGACAGCCGTCTGTAATGCTGTGAAGCTTTTAGTATTATTGTAAAATGTAGTAGTAGATTCCACTCTAGTATTTACTGGCAGTTTTGGACATAAAGCTCTGTTGTGTTCTCCATACGATCCACAATGCGCACATTTCATTTTCAATCGGCACTGGTTCACTTTGTGTCCGGTGGTAAAGCAATTAAAACAGCGATTTCTCAATTTTAATTTTCTTTCTCTTATACCTTTGACGGTCTTGCATTCATCATTATAGTGTGGATCTTTACAGAATATGCAGCTCAATTTGGGTCTTTTTTCTGGCTTTTCTTTTTGCCTTCCATCGAACCCTTCAGTAAGTTTACGTTTCCTACTGTCGTTAGTGTTGGATAAATTATGTCTTCTACTATCACTAGTTTTACAAGTGTTTATTACTATTCTTTTTTTTTTTTTTTTTTTTTTTTTTTTTTTTTTTTTTTTTCGTACATATTTCTTTGAATTTTCTTTTTGCCCTTGTGTGTTGGTGTCTTTTCTCTAATGTGTAACAACTCTACCGAATAACTATCATTTCGCATTCCGGCATCAGTCATTCTATTCGAATCCTCCTTTGCCGATATAATTTCCTCTAGACATGTTCTAATTTCTTCAATTGTTTTATTTTTTTATTTCAACTTTAATTCATATATGATGTTTTCTGGAACTTTTGAATTCATATAAATCGTAAATGGTTATGGTTGATATCTTCACCCAAACCGTTCAATACCCGAAGGTATCGTTCGATATCGTTTAGCACGCGTCTACAACTTAAGATGGATTTATCAGCTTGTTGTATCTTATATAGGGCATTGTAGTGTGCATCAAATTATAGTATTGGGTTTACCGAACCGTTCCTTAAGGGTAGCGACAGCAATACTATAATTTTTATTGGTTGTTTCTAAACCTTCAATTGCCTTCTTCGCATTCCCTTCCAAAACTGATTGTAGGTACAGTAACTTATCAACTTCGTTGATGCTTTTACTATCAATATTAGAGGAAAAATGATCCCAAAAGGTTGTCCACATCAGAATATCTTCATTGAATTTAGTCAATTCCATCTTAGGTAATCTGCCTTGAAATGTTGCTTTCCCATGTTTCGATAATTTTTTTTTTTTTTTTTTTTAATTTTACTGTAAGTTCTGCGATTACTTCATCTCCCTCCATTTGAGTCTTGACATATTTTGCCGCTTCATCGGGTGAAAGTGACTCAGCATATTTATAGTAATTGTTCATTTCCAGCGAGAGGCGTTCATTGAGTAGCTTTAGCATTTCTAATTTAATGTTAGCCTCTTCTATATTCTCTGGTATTTGTCTATTCTGGTATCTGGTATTTGACTGTTTCATGGATGGTGACCACTTTCGTCTTAATTACAGCTTCCATTTTTCACTAAAAAGGTAACAATTATGTGGTCTTCAACGATGCTAACAAAATTTAATTATGTACCTTAATAGGTACTTTCTCATCTTTTCTTTACTATTCATTGATTTATATAAAACATTATATATTTACTTTTCATAACAGATCACTTTACACTCCATCGCACTTCAGGATAAACATCCATCCGAGTTAGCCACCAACAATGAAACATTCATCATAATTGTATTCAAACAGAAAGGTAACGGATAACATAGTTAACTATCTCTCTGGTACTATATCATACTATTATTAATCTACAAACCGAATTTGTTTTAAATAACTTTCATTTCAACTTTCATATTATCATATATAGGTCACTGTCTGACAAATATATTTAGACAATATATCTCAGGTCAGAATTGGTAGCTGTACATTGCTTTTATGCATACATACATACTTATCACATTCTTTTCACTAAATAATATCTATTTGAGTCATATTCTATTCATACTAGTGATTTTGCTAAGCGGTAAGCAACCTTATATGTTTTGTTAAGTGCTAAGCAACTTTATATGCCACTTCAGACTATAACTAATCAACTTAGTTTATATTGATCTGTGAGCATGTGAGAGGCCTTCTACATTGAGTTCATTTTGTATGTACCTACTACATAGGCAATAACTATATAATAAGCATTATTTTACGGTTTATCTGTCTATCTGCTATAATAACGTGACGTGACGTTACGTTCGATCGTTTTCATAAAACACAAAGACAGTTTTTCGTCTCGACTAATTCCAACAAATGTTTAATTCCAGTTTTACAACAATTAAACCACTCGTAGGTTACGATATATATATATTACGATTACTCGGTAGGTTACATACCGGTGTAGGGTGTACGTACGTACGTCCACTTGAAGATACCGTTCTTCACTTGAAGACACAGTCGGTATTACATATTAAACGCAATTTACATACTTTTAAATCACAGTACACAATCACTTTAATCAAAATAACATTAATTTTATGTAGACATCATGTACCTAGACACTCAGTTTATTTTCAATAATTCAATCAAAATCAATCATTTCACTTGAAGTTTCATGTCATTGATCAATTCTCAATGATCTAATTAGTGATGCTCATATTTGAGTCATGATTGTGTATCATCTGAGTCGAGTCGTTAGTGACTCACTCCTGTTAGGATCCGCTACTCTGTAGGGATATAAATAGTAAAACAATAGGTATGTTTATACATGGGAGACACCAAATGGTAATAAATCAAGGTAAAATATCTAAGTTCTTATTTCTTATGAAATTTAGTAATGAAACGAGATTTTGTAACTTTCCATTTATTCAGTGGTAGGTATTTAACAATATAAAATAAAATTGAGTGATGGAGTACACTATTTAATAATTTTATTTTGTACATGTATTAAATTAGTAAGATAAAGATAGGTATTCAATAAATAGAACACGATAACACATCACACTTCGTGTAGTTGATTGAAGCCTTCAAAATCTCCACTCTTCAGTCTTCACTATACTACGCGCACCGATATTGTAATAGTTAAGGTCAAAAAAAATTATTCTTGTACGTCTCACTTTCTCCACTTGAACTTCGTGATCGTTTGATAGTATAGATATGAATCGCATCTGGAGTCATATCAACAGATCACCTTACTCTGACTCACTCAATCGATCCAACACTTTTTCAACTTATTTAACAAACAAAGGTCACTGCAGGTCACCGTTAACACGAAAACAAGTCAAAACTATTTCGCCTTTACCACAAGGAAATAAATTAGTAATATATTATTATAAATTGTAATGATGCTGTATGCGTTTTCATAAATTGACTAAATTATGAAACTAAAAGTTTCTTTTAGTCAGTGTTTCTTTAGTCTAAAATTGTCATTTAGCTAGCCGCCAACAGATGATGCTGATATCGCTTTGAGCTCATCGGAAAACGAATAGGATGTGCTGAGGGATTGGCTCCTGATTTCATATCTCGAAGCATCTCCACCATGTCGCGAAGTCTATCTTTGTTATATCATCATGTATTGTGAGGTGTAACTTCTAAGATCGCGATATGATTATATTTGAACTGATCAAGGGTCAACGATACTTGAATTAATACAAATTGATAATTGATTTATTTAATCAAGTTATCTCATATTGTTCATTAAGAATCTACACCATATACAGTAGCATCGACCACTTGAATTATCTTCCGAGGAGCTCCTTTAAGCGACATCCAGCATGAGCACATATGTACACTATAAGTATCGTCTCCATTGTCAGTGTAGGCAGCTTTGATTAGTTCGCTCTCATCTCTCCCGTCTCAGGAACACCTAAAAAATTAATAAAGCCCGGGCACACCATTGCCTAACGCAATGGTGGCCCGGGCCCAAAGGTCCAGCACCGACCCCGCATTGACAATTTATAGTTAGTTAGAATGTGATCACAAACAACATAGTACACAGCGTAAAAGCACATCAATAGATTATAATAGAATATAGATAGTATCATACTAGGTATATAAAACTCTCTCACATCTGCTTCGCTTATCAGTATCTCTGTGTACCTCTATTTAGGATAAACTCTAGTGTCTATCTACACACACATACACGTATACATATCTCTCTATCTATGGATCCTTTAACCACTATGAAGAGCTCATACCTTCTCAACCATTCATTGAGAAGTGCTCTTGTAATATCTCTCACTCTCTTAGGTGATAACACGAGTCAGCTTCTATGCCGACTTCAGTGTGTGGACTCTTTAACCACTATGAAGAGCTCATACCTTCTCAACCATTCATTGAGAAGTGCTCGAGGTGTCTTTCAATCTCTTAGGTTATGATGCGAGTCAGCTTCTATGCCGACGTCATCATACACACAAATCTCGCTAAATCTATAACATTATTCAAATCTGTATTACGCATTAATATTGTGGATATCGTCAATATATTACCGGCAAATATCATAGTAAACTTCAGCTGGCACCACGTGCTCAGCAGGATATCGTATCTTATAGTTTCGTTACCTCTAAAAACTAATCATATACTTACAATGAGGTGCTCGATAATCAATCGTGCTTATCACTACCAAATAAAGGTAATTAATTATTAATAGGCCATTAAATTCTAGGCAGCAGACTAACCTCGTGATATCGGCCCAGCTGTCATCCGGAGAAAAAAGTGTTGCTAACCAAATCATGATTTTCAACCAAATTTGCAATGTTGCTATTAATAAATATTCAAAATTCCCATATTTACAAATAATCACGAAACTTCGTGACAAGCAATACGAATACGAACACGAACCTGAATACGAACACGACACGAACACGACAAGAACACGTTAAGAACACGTCACGAACTCGACAAAAACACGACATAAACACGACACGGGGTCGTGTTTGTTGGATTATTTTTTGAGAAATTGGCGTTTGATACTTTATTAATACAATATGTGAGTGAGGAAAAATTAACGGTGGTTTTATGTAAAAAGGCTATTGTAATTACAAATGGCTTGAAATTGACAAAATTTTGTACATTGTATGTAATGATCTATAGACAGCCGCCTGAATTAATTTAATTTTTATTTCAAATTTTGTAAACTTAGTTATTTAGTTAAGTAAACTAATTCATACATGATCAGACAAAATAATAACTTTGAAGTTTTTGGTTTTTCTTTTCGTTACCTAGTTAATATTCTTCATTCCCTTTCTATATAGTGTACATTATTCTACGAGTCAAGCTTTTTTTTTCATACCCATATTGAGGGAAGTGTGAAAAAAATTGCAATGAAAATTAACATAAAAAAAAATATGCGTAAATTGTTCATTTAACATTTGACCGGTACCTACTATGATTTCAATTCCAATAAATAATTTCAGTACAATGGCAACGTTTTTAGTTACGTAGCTCTGTTGACTGCCCGAATGTAAAATAAAAGTTAATTAAAAAACTTAATATGTGTTAATTTATTTTACGGTTACGACTGTTTACAGAACTGTAAATTAATTGGTGATAGTATGAGATACCTTAAACATTACATAATTTGGGGTAGGTACGGAGTTTTGTCATGCTTTCCTAACTCCTGGCAATGCGTACATAATTTTCCTTATCTGCAATCCTTGAATTTTGTGGACATAATTTCTTTCGAATATCACACTAATTTCCCTTTTAATTAACTTAAAACACAAATCACAAACAATACTAAACATAGATGGTTTGACACCTTGGTAACATTATTATCGTTATTGACCTTTATCTGTCGTCAACTTCAATTGGTGTTACTCTGTGTCTCAATCAGAGTCAACTTGAGTCATGGACCTGTGTCAACTTCATATCAAACTGTCTACCACTTTAATAACCAACTTCATTTCGTAACACACGTGTAAAACGAAAAAATAATGTACGTACCAAAAATTACTATGATACAACCCGACAACCTTGGTTGGTTTCAGATCGTTGTAAAATTGTATAATCGTCAGTCATAATATGAACCTAATATGTTCTGACGATACCTACGATGTTTCATAGTTTATATTTGCCCAAAACTGTGGTCACGTGGTACTATAGTTTAAATATTTCATAAATACCTACTTATCTCTGAACTCTTGAATATTACGTTACATTACGCGAACAGCATTTTCTCTTTGCATACGACATACACATGTCTAATATTACTGTGCAATAGCACAAGATAGATATATTTAAATGTATGATAATCAGAACATAGTTTCATAAATTTTGGGCAAATATTTCGCTTAGATTGCTTAGACGTAATAATTGCTTATTCACAACAAATATGACTGGTTTCTTTCTACCTACTAATTTTTAATTATATTTTTGCAAATTTATTGTTCCCGTTGTTCACTCCAAATTTTATGATTTAAAAGGAACTGGGATCTCCTTGCGCACTAAAAATCCCAGCTTACGATCTTATCAGCTTACGAAAATCCCATGTCACGAAGTGTGTTATGGGATGTTTGTAATTATAATGAATTTCTTTATGAAAAACATTACTTCCGTGATTTGCTACTATTAGAGCTACGTCAAGGGAACTATAAATATGCTTACCGATGTCCAGGTTAGGTATTTGCCTTACCTTTGCATATACCTAATAACTATTTCATGATATGGAAGTTTTCTGGATTACTACCTACTGCTTCGTATTCGCATAAGTACAACAGTCATATTGGCTGATCAGTGTGACAGTTAGCTCATGCCTGAAATAAAATAATGAAGCGGGCAAACACTGTCTGTAGGCGACCGCGAGTATATAGAATTATAATATATATTCATGGATCCTTGCATCGTTGGCTCAAATCTTATCTGCTGTATCGATCGCAGTTAGTGTGCGTGTACGGATACGATTCCTACCCTTTCATGGCAGCCTCTGGGGTTCCACAGGGCTCCAATTTAGGACCATTACTGTTCTTAGTGTTTATTAATGACCTTCTGGAAGTTTTGACTTGCAACTGCTTAGCTTATGCTGATGATCTCAAACTTTTCTTATCCATTTCTGAAACGTCAGACTGTCTTCTATTACAGTACAATTTAAATCTATTGCACTCTTGGTGTGAGAATAATCTAATGTCACTGAATATCAAGAAATGCCACTACATATCCTTCACCAAGAATAAGAAAATAATTTACTATCCGTACAACATAAACGGATCTCCACTGGAGCGCGTCAGTGTAGCTCGTGATTTGGGGGTGTTGTTCGATAGTGCGCTATCGTTCAGACCTCATTATGGGTGGATGGTGGGCAGGGCTTGCAAGATGCTGGGGTTCATTTTCCGAGTTACCAAGGCCTTCAGAAGAAAGAAGTCCTTCCTAATACTTTACAATTCAATGGTCCGTAGCCTTCTGGAATATTGTTCTTCTGTTTGGTGTCCGATCTACCAGGTTCATATTAATCGAGTCGAGTCAGTTCAGGCACGTTTCCTGCGCTGTCTCAGCGTTAGATTGGGCCTGAGGAAAAGACTTCCCGAGTATAGTGATCGCCTGAAGTACTTCCATCTTCAGAGTCTTCAGGTCAGACGTAGAACTACGGACTTGTGCCTTCTTCACAAGATAGCTAACGGTGGTTTGGGTGCCGAACTTTTGAATGCTCTTAATTTCAGAGTCAGCAAACATCGTTTGCGTGATAAGCGACTGTTTGACGTACCAATCGCGAATAATAACGTCTCTTACAACAGTCCAATACATAGGTTTTGTAGTCTATATAATGCATTGAACGATGAATTCGATATACATCACCAGAGTTACGTCTCATTTAAAAGAGCTTTGTCCAAATTATAAACGTTTTCTTTCTTTTTAAATATTTTGGTCGTTTTTGTGTTTATTACTTGATTATTTACTATGTACTATTTTACAATGCCGTATATAGCTATTAAGGTCAACAGACTCGCCTCTATTGTATTTTATATATTTTGTATCTTTGCCTATTTTTAAGTTTGTTAACTGTTGCTGTATCTATGTAATAAATAAATAAAATAAATAAATAAATAAATTGTGGTTGTACCACAATTTATAATTATTATAGAAACATCAGCTACTCTACCTTTAATATTCTTTCTTTAGCGAATTCTAATACTCTGTATTAACATAAGGATAAAATATATATCTATATTCCTCCCTACACCTAGAATGACCGACATGGTCCGGCGCTGAACAATTAATGTGCTCCGCATTAGCCCTAGCATCCCTATAGTGACCCATCGTAACATATATGAATAGGAATTACCTAATCTACCAAAGGTTAAACGCTTATCCTTAAGTTTACTGGAAACTAAGCATTAAATTCGTCACGTAATTTCATAATTATACTAGACACGCGATTTTATTGCTTTAATTACACTTTCTATACCATTCTATGTTAACAAATTGATATTATTCAATTAACATGTGATTCTATAACAATAAACTCAAGATATAGTTTTATAACCTTTAGGTACTATTTCCATTTCTATTTAATGTTGACGATCATATTATCATTAGAAAATCACATGGAATTAAGGATAATCCACTCACTCACCCTTAAGTTACTGCACGACAGAGGAAACGGCCGCTCACGTGCTTATTGAGTGCGAAGAAGTGGCCGCCTACCGAGCCAAACACCTCGGATCAGTGAGGTCGCTCCCAAAAGCCATCGGCAACGTGAAGAGTCTTCTGGGTTTTCTGGTGGAGCTGGGGTGTCACGAATGATGCTGCCCACCTACGCAAAATAGGTGCTTTGACGTCGAGTTGCGGAAAAAGAGCCCGCCCTTAAGTACCTATTAAGTATCATAAGAAAATCAAAAGGAATTAAATACAATTGTAGGCACGTTATAAATTACCCACTTACCTATAAGTTACTGCACGATAGGTTCTCGTCTGTTTTTCAGGTCTGTTCCCAATGAGAGATGACGCAAAAGTGATACTAGCAGCCATTTTGAGCCTATTTATAGACCTTGATTTACTACCAATTTAACCATAGCATATCAACTTCCTGTGACCAGAGATGTAGGCGGAAGGGGCGTGACGCCACGTGAGTACAACCGGCGGAAACCGAATTGACTTAAGAAGGTGGTGTTCTCACTTATTGGATTCCAGACGTCGCTGTACGGAACACATATTATTTATGGTATAAAGAAGTATTTAATTTTCTGAAGTTCTCTCCATTTATGTTTACATTTTCTATCTCTCAGAATATCCTTATAAAACTTTTCAAACAAATAGTTTATTATTACTTACTGTTTAATAAATGATTTTGTTATAATAACAGTTTTTTTTTGTAAAAAAACCTTTGCTAGTATAATAAAGTTTTCAATAATATTCAGGTGCTCGCAAAACCGTAACCATAAGCGGTTAGAAAATAATTATAAGATTGTTTATAAATTTTTTATGAAGCTTGTGAAAAGTACTCTAACATATTAATCAGAAATATTTTAATTTTTTTTTTATTTAGCCTGGGGCCTGACTTCAAGATGTGAGGGTCATGCTCGATCTGAACGAAAAATTGTACGTGACGATGGCATGAGACCGTTAACATAGGGAAAGATTTGATCGAAATTAGTTTCTATTTTGTACCTATATAAAAATTTTAATACTGTAACGCAAGGAAAAGAGTTTCGCGAACGAAGAAATCCGTCAATAATCAATCGAGAAATTATATTATTTCATTCAAAATTAAAATATATCATTCAATAGTTCACTTCAACGATTTCACGAATCCATCCGAGGTATTTCGAGACTCTGATGTTAATAGTCGGATATTTCTTCCTAGCGAGGTCGCGATGATAGTACCTATGCCAACCACTCTGCCGTTTAGGGACAGAGTTCTGCCAATAATCCTGTTAAATAAAATGTAAAACTGTACATAGAGATACCGCAACGTGGCCCCAAAATTGTAAGCAACAAAATATACGCCACAAAGTAAATATACGCCACAACGTAAATATAGCCACAAAGTAAATATACACCACAGAAAAAATATACGCCGTTTGATTTATTCTACCATTTGCCCCCGACAATGCTTTATAGTGATCGCCCGCAGTTTTGCTTGAATTATTACTTCTATAAACTTTCATTTTCCTTTCTTGGACCTGTCTAAAGTATTAAGTTGATACGTACGTTATTTATAGTCTTTTCTTTAGAAATTTCAACACCACTTTTCACCCTTAGTTGATTTGGTTGCTTGTGGTACAACAAATTTTAGAACTCACATGACCATAATAAGCTTTTCCCAACAGTACCGTAGGCATTTTTTTTCGCCCTGCCATCTCTGGGACAAGCCGCGATCAAGAAACACACCTATATTCAATGTATAGACGTGTAGCTACTTATTACGTAATGAAATGCCTTCCTATTCTAAACACTTATAGAACATTTTAATGTCATACCATATTTTTGTGTATACCTAAGTAGACCCGTCCAGGCATCATCATCATCATCAGCCCATTTTTACCCCACTGCAGGGGCTTAGGCCTCCCCCAGGGTGAGGAGGGGGGCTTGGAGCTTAAGTCCACCACGCTGCTCCACTGCGGGTTGGGTCCAGGCATCGATGTTTGAAATTGACTGATTTACGACCACAAAAATTTCAACCATATTAATTTATAGTGATTGCAATGCTCGATTTTCCATTCCATTCTATTAGCCCTTTTTTATACCCCACTACAAGGGCTTAGGCCTCCCCTCAACTTGTGACTTAGAGCTTAAATCCACCACGCTGCTCCAATGCGGGTTGGCGGATTGTAACGACCGCCATCTATTGACAGCAAACGGGACCGACTGCTTAACTTGTTCTCCGAGGCACGGAGTCAGTGCTAGTTAATGTAGATACTTAAGTTAGAAAAAACTCATTGGTACACGCACGGATTTGAACCGCGGCCACATGGCCTTATAAATTTGAAACAGGTTCGCTGCGCTCGGGCTATCACGACACAATTATATGATCACACTAATATCAAAGTCGAGGTATCACGAGCTGTATAGTGATAGCTCGACTTTGATATTATTCTATTACGAATGACTCCGTGATTCTCATTATCCTTCAAGGAACAGTTTTTAAACTTTGGCATCACGGACGATGGCATTAGGAAACAGTAATACGAATGTAAATTGTTTTCATACCTTACAAATGCATCGACTGCTTCGTGGTGACTTTCGAGTTTCGAGACGTTTCGAGTGACTGTATCTTATAATTGCGGACCATGCCCAACTACCGTCACACCGCAATCCATGTAATATATCTATGGTGTAATATTATTATATATGTAATGTAATATTATTATTATCAAAATAAATAAATAAATATTAGATTGGAATGTAATATATACGAACGTAATCAATTAAACTTTTATTTTGAAATACAGACATTCCTAGCAATTCCTGTGTATGATTAAATTAATAAGTTTTTAAATATCACTCATAAATAAATACTCGTCGCAATATAATCAATATCTATATATTTTACAAAAAATACACATTTTCAACAGAACTATGTAATGAGTTACGCTCTGTTGTTCAATTGTAGTATATATAGATCGCGTCAAACTTTATGGCGGATCTGAATAAAACGCTATAAGCGTGCTTACGCAGGTAGTCATGTACACCTCGCTCCACTGCGTCCCGCTAAGACCTAAAACTGGTTATTGCGACTCGACTTTCGGATCCATCATAAAATTTGATTGTAACTGTACTACGTGACAACTGTTGTATCTCATGAATGTTAGATGACAACACTTAGAAAATAAACAAATCGTTTCCTTGTATAATATTTAAAAATCTTTGTATAAGGCCAAATAATACACACACATACAATAATTTAATTTATTCAAACGTATTCATTAACGAGTTTAAACTTTATATAAACTATATCGAAAATTTAAAGGCCACCTTAATTTGTTTCTATTCTTTTTAACTTTTTAAAAATAATAAAAACAAGCGTTAAAAAAATGTTCTTAGCTAATATTCTATGACTGAAGTATAATATTCATATCTTGAGTAAAAAATAAATCAGGTCGCTAACTTTGGTGTTGCCTTTGAGCATAGTATTGTTGCGATAATCGAGTGACTTTAATAAATATTTTTATTTATTCTCCCATCATGTCTTCATATTGTTTCCTGAAGTGATCACCGACCAGGAAGAAATCCCAACATCTTTGGGTGTACATGTTCCACACGTATGTTTCTTGATTTAAAAAATTATAAACAAAGCTAATTGGTTTTGTACATTATTCCCACTTCAGAATTTTCTGCGCTGCAGCTTTTGGTAATATAGATTTAATTAATTTTCTATTACAATAATAGATCTCAATAATTTCAAAGTAATAATAAATTCTATCGAGTGTCCCAAACCAAAATCAACGTCGATCCGAAAACAAGTATTGAGGCAAGTGGTGACATTTATCAGAAAAATATAAAATAAAATCTTAGTCAAGCGCTTTTAAATTTATAGACACCAAAAAAAAAAACGAGAAAACTGACACTATGTGATGATTTGAGGTGGTTACGTTTTAATTTTAGACTGTAATTTACGGAAGGGATATTTAGGGTTACATCGCAAAAAAAAACCAATAAAAAGTAAAAGATTTGCAGCAATCGTTTTTGAAAAATCATTCAGCAATCAGTTTCAGTTTTATCGTTTTTTTTTTGTTTGGTGCCTATAATTTTAAAAGTGCATGACTAAGTTTTATTTTTAATTCTTCTGATAACTGTCACCACTTTCCTCATCGCCCGTTTTCGACTTGACGTTGATTTCTGGGACAACCTGCATGAAGAGAAATAATTTAAACAATCCTATATCTTCGTTTCCTTTGTTGTGAGATGACAGGCTTCCGACTTGGGAAAGAGGGGTTGTGACCTTAGCTCTGGGTCGTTTCTGGTGCAGAGGCTCGCCATAGCGATCCGACGCGGTAATGCCGCGAGCATTATGGAGACCTTTCAGCTGAGTTAAACAGAGAATGGTTATTTTAAATCTTTTAATTGTATATGTATATCTTTTATTTCAATTTTATTATTGTCTCACATTTATTATTTAGAATACTTGTTACATATACAATTTT
The DNA here is from genome assembly GCA_949709985.1 of Luffia ferchaultella. Classification (NCBI taxonomy): domain Eukaryota; kingdom Metazoa; phylum Arthropoda; class Insecta; order Lepidoptera; family Psychidae; genus Luffia; species Luffia ferchaultella. The sequence goes on along the minus strand of OX453253.1, from coordinate 8,708,004 downwards.
ATTTTTAATCAGATTTTTTGATTTTAATATTCGTCTGATAGTTCACTCAATATTAAACGTTAAGATATATTTGACGTACCCATACTATGTGACCCGTTGGGGGGAACGGGTCTTCAAAATACCACGCTTGGTCACAGAGATGGGGGAGAGGTTTAGGTCTTCGTCACGTAGTCAATATCCTCTAAGAAGAGACAAAAAGACTTGTTCGGTAAATAAAGCTCCTGTTAGAATATGTTTTTACATATATTTTTCAATCGTATTTAAAGGCATGCACACACTCTTGGCGTCACGTGACAAGCGCCGTATTAATAAAGGCAAGTATAAGCTAATTTATTTCTTTAAGCTATATGTTTGCAAAAAAATGATTTAAAACCATACTGATGAATTACTACGTGAAAAACACGAGGGGGAAGGGATTTTGGCATATACTACGGGTGGCCATCGAGGGGGGGAGGGGTTTAAATTGTTAAAAATGGGTCACATGGTATGGGTACGTTTCCTTACATAGAGCAAGGAGGGTTATTATCGGCCAGTCAGCTTCTTTCAAATTAGCTAATTTAAAACACGTTCACTAGCCGATAGGTTTTTAGCATATTTCATATATATTAAAATTACCAATATATTCAGTGTCTGGTTTATTGCTCAGATGCATCAAGAAGAACACGTAGTTGGCTAAATTATGTTCTCTCTGGACTTGCGTGTCGAAACCGTGTGGAACCTGGAAATTAAACAAGTACAGTTTAATTTTATTTTGATAACTCAGCGGCGCTTTCCTACCGAAGCACGATCATAGCAAAAAAATCTAAACAGCAAATTATATCAGGCTATTGTGCCCCACTGCAGAGGGTAAAGGATAAGGGTGCTTAAACCTTAATCCACCACGCTGCTCCAGTGCGCTTTGGTGGAGTATAACGATGCCATCACCAATTGGGACCGACAGCTTAACGTGCTCTCAACTAACAATATATATAATACATCTCAGAACGAATCGACTGATGAAGGCGTTCCTCATGTGTATTGTAACACACACGTGTCAGATATAGTAATAGAGAACAAAACATAAATAGAAAACCGGCTAAATGCGAGTCGGGCCACGCACAGTATAGGGTCCAGTGGCTGACCGTCATTATATGCGTACTTAGAAAGAGGCTTTTTTGATACTATACTCATATTGAGTTCACGATATAACGGCTAATGACAATTCGCAAATGGATTCCGGAATCGAAAAAATGTTAATAGACAAGAAGAACGTTCCCGCTTTAGGTGTGGTACCCAAAAACAAATATTGTTTTCGATATTTTCTTCACAACTTCGTAGGCTGATTAATATAACATGGAGTCTCTGAATTGAATCGCGGACAGACGGATGGACAAACAGACTTGGAGAAACTATAAGGGTTTCTAGTTAGTTACTACGGAATCTTATAAAGAGACAAGAACAACAAAAAGAAGGCATAGACTATTGGTCTAGACCAATCAGCTCACTTCCAGTGCCACAGGTTTCGCCGCCTTATACATATTCTACGCATTATAAGAATTTATTCCAAGAGCAGCAGTCCTATTTTCTGGCATTGATAAGTGTAATTCACCAATCATCCACCAACCCGCATTGGAGCAGCGTGGTGGATTAAGCTCCGAAAATTGGGGGAGGGCTGGGGGAACCCTGGGGGAGGCCTAAGCCCCTGCAGTGGGGTAACAATGGGCTGATGAAGTGAAGTATATGGATTACCTAGACAAATATGAGCAACAGCTGTCAGCAACCGAGAAAGTGAGCGTTGGGTTGAAATTGTTCACGGGGCTTGGTACCGGATCACACCAATTGGTTCCTCCTAAAAAAAAGTGTAAGACCATAAAATTACATTATAACTATGTAGAGGCGACACTCACGTCACATACCCGAACGCCCAATAGTATTGAGACACAGACAAGTCAACCTTATAGACCAGGCTTTGACAGGGAGTAGCATTCGCCAAGGCTATGTAGTGACACTACATAACTACGTCACTAGTGAGCCGTCAGTTGGAAACACGTCGGAAGCCATTAAATTGTCAATTTTGAACGAGCCAATGAAAACTAGCCGACCTCTCCCCGCACCCCGCCACTTTTTGGCGATTTTGTTTTCGTACTGACGTTTATTAAAGCGTGGTGTATAGCTTGACTGGTCTGTGTATTGAGACTACGGGTAAATCAGTAATGCTGTCGTGCTTGACACTTTTGTTTAATATTCTTGTGACGCGCTGTCATGATGACGTGCGCAATAGAGTATGTGACTAATATTGATAATATTGTATTTATATTATATATATTGATAATATTGATAAAATTATATTTGGTAGAAGAATATGGAAATTTTAAGCTATTAAAATTATCTCTCTCTTTCTTGCAAAATGTTAGTTAACATTATTTTAAATAGACTGACGTCACAGGTAAGTGCGCCATATGCCATACGCCATTGCTTTTTCTATCCAATAAGACATTTTAAACATTCATGACTTTGTTACATTTAATGTTTTTCAAAATTATTTTATGCTATGATATATTTAGAATATACTTTCATAATAAAAAAATTGTCATCTACCTACCCCATTGAGTGAAACCGACAGCCATGGAAACTTTGATTCATCCAAAAATATTAAAAAAAAAAATTGTATCAGGGGTTATGAAAATACTTATTTCAAGCTTTTTGCATACGTTTTAACAAACCAATCAAAAATAAACCAGTGACATTTGTTTCTCTTATATTCCATACAGCGTTATTCTCGTAAAAGTACGAATTGACTAGAAGCCCTCTACTGTGTTTACCATGTAACCACTCATACTATAGCTAGCTGGTGTAAGATGGCGAGTTTTTGAACTGACATTTATGACCCTATTAAAACCAAGCGCTGCTGTCAAATTAATTTACTCTATGCTTATTCTAAACGATTTTAAAACTTAAAAAAAAAATACACTTACCAGAAGCCAAAGTGCAAAACGAAAGATTGGCAATGGTTCAGTATATTCATCGTACTCTGCAGCAGTGAGTAAAAACGACGTCATGTCGTTGCTCCACGTGCCAATCTCAAAACCCTGGAAAAAAGAAATAATTAATACTAGCTTCCGACCGCGACTTGGTCCGCGTGGTACACTTTTCATTATATTTATTTATTTTATTTTCACTTTTTTTGGAGGAACAACAGTTAAATTTAGTGTCCATGGTTTACAAGGTAATTTTGATGAAGCCAATTACAGCTCCTCACAGATAGAAGTACAATTAATAAAACATAACAATGAACAAAAACACACAGCTATAACTTTTGATATTAAAGTTTACATTACACCCTTAACCTATTCGCTACTGATTAACCATATTTGGGCAGATTGAAGGTCACGACCTATTTAATGAACAGAAACAATTGATTGATAATGATTGAGACGGAGACGGCCCGCTCGGCGACGCGCGTCAAGCCATCCCTCCTCCCGCGGCCCCGCCGCACCGGAGCAACTTTTCGTAGGTTGCGACAGAGCGAGATTCAAACGGAAAATCGAGGGACCGCGAAGCTCGCGGTTTTAGCGTGTTTTGGACTATACAGAAACCAAATAAAATTAAAGAAAAAAAAATCATATACACTCTCTTTTGAGGTTTGTTTTGGAAAAAAATAGATTTCATTCTCATTTGACCAGATCAGAGCTGTCCAATCTTGAGTAAATTTGAGGCAAATATTACGTTTTTGGGGGGTCGATAACTAAGATATTTATAGAAATTTCAGAATTTTGTTATAATACAAACCTAGTTTTACCTTATATAATACTATTGACCGACCGAGTGGTCCAGTGGTTAGAGACTCTAGCTGTAGAAATTTTCAACAAAATTAAATTTTTGAGATATACATAAAAAATATGCATGTGACGCCACCTTTATATCTTACACAATTGCATTCGTATATTTCCATTTCAATAAGCGTTTTTCGGAAATAATAATAATATATGGGACATCCCACACAGCACCATCTAGTCACAAAGTGAGCAAGTACTATAATTGTATTATGGGGTACTAAATAACTGATATACATACTTAAATATTTTCTTATAATATATACATATACAGGCAGAAATTTTTGTCACCATCCAAATTTTAATAATCTTTGCTGAAAATAATGAAACACTAGTTTTTTGTTTTAGTGTCACTCCGTACAAAAATATTGACATATAGGGCGACAACGTTGTCGAATTACCGTGGAGATGCGCGGATAACTTACGATTGCGTCAATCAGCGGCCGCCGGTGAAATACTTTTTTCCTCTACACCCGTGATTGCAATTTTCTCATTCATATTTAACTTAGTGATCACGCTGAAATAGATACTTTATAATATTTGTATAATAATATTTTTGATGTGGAAAAATTCAACCTAATTTTTTTTTCTTCAAAAATAGAGTGTTTAGATGCTACCCAAAGCCTAGAAAAAATTTAACTGATGATAAATAAATCACTTAGTATTGATACTTTTTTTTTACACCCAGACACGAAACAAATAGACATGTTCATGCACACAAATATTCGTCTCGGGCAGGAATCGAACCCGACCCATGGTTCCTCAGTTAGTCTCCAACCACTAGGCCAATCGCTGAGTCAACCGATTCGTAATTTATATCGTAGGTATATTTTAATTTCTATGTCACTTACGCTTTCAGCATTTTCCTTCTTTTGCAATTTATCATTTAACGTTTTATTCTTCACTTCAACCGACTCGATGTTTTCTTCCCTTCTCAAATTTTCTACCTCTTTCTCTTTTATCGCTTGTCTGCTCACATCTTCTACCTCTTTCTTCTTCTCCGATTTCTCGTTTTCATTGACGTTCAGCACTTCGGCCAAACTCCATCCAAAATCTAAACGAAACGTGGCCATTCAAAACCCGGGTAAGTCGCGTCGTCGATTTTCAGTACACCGAGGCTGATGTCGATCGAAACCGAGCGTCGTGTCTCATCAGCTATTAGAAACGCGTTAATCTGTAATGTTATAATGACATCCTTGATTATTTATGCCTAGACAGAGCCACGCGAATGCAAGGCCAACAAAAAAGGGGCCAGACCTTATACGTGCGTAACTTTATTCAATTTATTTATATTAAGGAGAACCAACAGTTATACACAAATTAAAATAATTAGCAGCGAGTGGTTATCTGCCAATCATTTACAGGTTCTCACTGATAGAGATAACATGGAAAACCTTCTCCCCTCTTCCCTCAAGAACGTCAACGTCACCAAATAAGAAGAATGTCGAAAACGATGTGAAATGACAAATGTAAGTTGTCGAGTGTCAAAATTACGTGCGGATTTTACGTCCAGATCAATGGGTTAATTTCGCTGTTAACTGTTGGAAAGCTAAATAAACAATTTCGCTCGTGGCGCAAGTTTATTTACGCCAATCGGCATTATACATACTTATTAAACAAGTGAATGAGTAAACAATCAAATGAATTACAAAAGATTTACGCGTTGTACATGCGAATATTTTTATGTAAACTTAACACATAGCAATTTCTTAACATCAGCTGAGAACAACGAAAAGCATCATCTAAAGAAGCTGAGATCAGCAGAGTATCGTTTCACCAATCTAGCAATCCTACTTCTGGGTCCATGATAGACATAGTTTTTGCCTGACCTTTCGACTGATAGCAGCCTTTTAGTTCTAAGTTCAGTTCTCGAACATACGAACCCAAAATCAGTTTAGTCTGTTTAAAACCCAAAGTTTAGTCTGCGTCCTTTGTTTATTTAATATCTGGATGGAACCTTGCAATACAAGTCAACAAAAATGACGAGCAAACTTTTACATACTTGTGTGTGTGACTCAACAGACCACAAACACTTGCTACGTCATACTATGTACTAACCGTGTACAGACGCGTGGCCTCTGGTCTGAACAGTTTGTTATTTGGCAATTTTCAAATAGCTAAAATCACGAAAAAGACATAAATCGTGCGTGCGGGCCTCTACAGTAAGGTGGGGGACTCAGTCTGCTACAACTAGCGTGCATGGTGAGACTTGTTGGTGAGATGTACTTCTCTGTCCACCCGTCGACCGTACTGAACGGTGTTCAGATATGAGACCAGACGTCTATACAATCTCTGTATATGTAAATTATAACCGAACAGTTAGGCAATAATTTTAGCTACGTCGTTTTGACGCCGACTCCCTATCCAGACGTTATACCTGGTGTTCGGCTGAACATAGTCCAAACTTATAGAGCGTGTAGAGCTTACCGAACTAAACAAAGATATAAAAAATGATGAAAAAAAACTTTAAACATGTTTTTGTCGGTAGCCGTTAGTTTGCACTGTAATAATTGTTATAACTCTGTATTCATTATTTATTAATACTTTTATTATAATTCAGTTAGGTAGGTACATACATATTCAATTTACAAAATCACACAATGAATCGACATATTTTTAGCTTGTTGATTGATATTGATTCACCACAGTCTATATATGGAATATACATAGACTATCGTGATATCCCTTTTGTTTACAATGTATTAGAATATTAATTTTTAACATACAATATAATTGTTATTATTATAAACTATTTTAATCAGTTTCAAAATTTTCCAGATATGAGGGTTTTCTACTTATACGACCACTTTGTGTATTATATTCATTACAATTTGGTTTCAGCGGATTTGTATCTGCAAAAGTTACATGCTTTTTAGTATGTCTATTGTTAATATTACATTGCAAATTATTTGTATTTCTTTGACTCGGTATACAATTATCACTATGTGTAGAATCATTAATATGTGTATTAGTTTTAATTACATTTTTATTTGTGAAACAATCATCATGATCAGTTACCGAAAACTTTGAAGGGGCTCTATATATATATTGTATCTATTTCTGTTAACAATTTGACCATTATCCAATTTGACTTTATAAGATCTTGGATTCTGAGATTCACTTATGATTTTTCCTTTTACATTATAGTTCTTATTATCTCTAATAAACACATTTTGATTGGCTTTGTATTTTATTTCTTTTCCTCTGTTTCTCCTGTCATGATAAAATTTATATTTATGACTTTTTTCTGTGAAATGTTTCTTTACCATATCATATTCTGTATTGTTTAAATGTTGATTTTTTATAGCTAACAGAGAATTTGTTTGACGACCAAACATTAATTCATTAGGTGATTTATTAATTTTTTCATCTATTGGCATGTTATGGTATTCCATCAAAGCTATGTAAGGGTCTTTATTATCATAATAAGTTTTCTTAAACATTTTTTTAATAGTTTGTATGTGCCTCTCAGCCATTCCATTGGAACGTGCATAATACGGACTTGAAGCTATTTGTTCAAAATTCCAATCTTTAGCAAATTTTTTAAATATAGCACTATTATATTGAGGAGCATCATCAGTATAAATTTTTTGTGGAATGCCCCAGCGTGCAAACATTGATTTCAAGGCAATAACATGACACTCTGCACTTTGATTCTGCAATTGAGCAATTTCTACATATTTTGTTAAATAGTCCACAACTAATAAGAATATTTTATCATGACAGAAAAACATATCTACTCCAAGTGTTTGCCACGGCTTGTTGGGTAGATCTCTTAACATTAAAGGTTCATGCATATGTGTATTTTGATTTCTCAAGCATGTTTCACAATTCATAATCACATCTTCTATTTCTTTAGACATAAATGGCCAATATAAAATTCCCCTTATCCTATTTTTACATTTATTAATACCCATGTGGTTATAGTGTATTAATTTTAACATTTCCTTGCGTAAGGATTTTGGCACAAAAACCGCTGTATCTTTCCATACTAAACCATTCGCTTCATATAAGTTGTCTTTTATAGAATACAAACATTTCAAATTATCTGGCACATCTTTCGAGGCCATCCATTTCTTATAAAATTTATCATGATATTACAATCTGAATCATTTTCTGTTTCACGTTGAAACTGTTTAAGACGTTCATCACTAAAACTTAACGATTCGGTTACCAAACTACATACATGCAATTCTACACAGTCATCTATATCTTTGTTACATATTTTATCACTAACACTAGTTCTCGATAAAGCATCTGCCATTAATAATTCCTTTCCAGGTTTATATTTTATTTGTAAATCATACCCTTGTATTCTAAGACGTAGTCTTTGTAACCGTAACGGTGTCTCATTCATACTTTTTTTAAATATTTGCTCTAATGGCTTATGGTCCGTTTCGACTATTAGCTGTTTATCATAAATGTACTGACTAAATTTCTCACACCCATATACTATAGCCAACATTTCCTTCTCTATTTGTGCCCAGTTTCGTTGGCAATCCGTAAGTGTTTTGGACGCATATGCTATTGGTAAACCTTCTTGTAGAAGCACCGCACCTAGTCCGACACTACTGCTGTCCACTGACAGTGTCACTGGTTTATTAACATCATAGTATTTTAAAACCGGTTGAGAGGTTAATAAATTTTTTAATTGTTGAAAATCCATTTGTTGTTTATGTCCCCAAATAAATACTGAATTTTGTTTCAATATTTGTCTCAATGAATTGGTTATATCAGATACTCTAGGAATAAATTTAGATATATAAGTTATCATTCCAAGAATTGTTTGTAGTTCTTTTTTTGTTTTAGGCTCTTCCATTTCAACTATTTCTCTAATCTTTTCAGGATCTGGTTTAAGACCTTCACCCGTGAGTACATGACCTACATATTTTACCTCGGACACCCCAAATTGACATTTTTCTTTGTTAAATTTGATACCAGCTGACTTTGCTGTTTCTAAAACTTTGATTAATCTTTCATTATGCTGTTCCATATCTTTTCCCCAAATTAATATTTCATCGACATAAATTTCTACACCTTCCACATTTTTGAATACATCTGAAAAACTTTTTGTGAATACTTCGGGCGATGAATTCAAACCAAATGGTAAACGTTTGTAGCAATATCTGCCCTACTGACCTGCATTGAACGTAGTTAGTAACTGACTTTCTTCATGTAAACATATTTGATGAAATCCCTTATTTGCATCTAACACCGTAAAAACTTTAGCATTTGGCATCTTTGCTGTAATTTCTTCAAACGTTGGTATTTTATGACGTTCCCTAATTATTGATTTATTTAAATTTTGTGGATCTAAACATAACGTTATTTCGTCCTCACTTTTCTTTACTACAACCATAGAGCTAACCCATTCTGTTGGTTCCCTAACTTTCCTGATTACGTCTAATCTTTCTAATCGATCAAGTTCATATTTAACTTTATCTTTTATTTAAAAAGTATTTTACGTGGTGGCTCAGCAACTGGTGTACAGCCTTCCACCAATTTTATTTTATATGTGTAGTCTAATTTACCCAATCCTCGAAACAAATCACTATATTGTTCTATAATACTGGTAACATGGGACTTTTCACTTGTAATTTTATTAACGTTACCTATTATACCTAATATTTTAGCTGTTTTATAACTTAACATACATGGAGTTTTAAATCTTACAATATAAAATTTAGTCATAATTTTAATGTTGTTATAAGAGATTTCAGCATTTGCAACTCCTAAATTTTTTATCAATGATCCATCAAAATTTCTTAACCTAGTGTCACTATACATACTATTAAGTCTTAATTGTTTTGCCACACTCTCATGTAATATATCCACTCGTGACCCCGTGTCAATCTTGAATTTGATGTTTTCTTCCTTAACTTTGGCCGTTACATACCAGTCTTCATTTATTGAGCTGATTGTCACCGTACTTATTACAGTTTCTTCTTCGCTGCTATTATTAGCTTGCACTATGGAACATCTCGTATTACGGCACATTTTCATAAAATGCCCGTACTTGTTGCATTTCATACATTTCTTGCCATAGGCTGGACATTTGCCATAGCCATGTGTATTTCCACACTTGTGACACATTCTAGATCTTGACTTCGACCTGTTTCTATAAACTGAACCACTTCTTATAAGTCTACGGTTATTTTGATGTTCTGTGTTGTATGATGTGCTTGGACGACTTTCCTTGTACCTCGATTGTCTTGAATTTGTATTAATGTTGTGTACCTGTTTATTATTTTCCTTTGTCATAATATTGACTTGTTCTCCTGCTAAAACTGCTGTTTTACATATATTCATACATGATGCTAAGTCCAATTTCTCTTCTTTTAATAATCTTTCTTTCAATTTTATATCATTTATTCCCAGTATGATTTGATCCCTTATCAAGCTATCGCGAAGTTTATCGAAATTGCAGTCAATACTTAGTTTTTTGAGGGCCGTTACAAAATCATCAAAATTTTCAGCTTCGTTCATGTGTCTTGTAAAAAACAGGTGTCTGTTATATGTTTCATTACTAGGAGGCGAACAATATTCGTTGAATTTTTGTAATAACTGCTCAAAATTTAATTCATTTTTGTTGTCAAACGTGTCATAGATCGTTATAGCTTCTTCCCCTATACAATGCAGTAATAAAGCAACTTTTTGTTGATTATCTAATAATTTAGTATTAGCACCACTTGCTAGTAAGTACCACTCGAATCTTTGTCTCCATTTCTGGAAATTTTCTCTAACGTTACCTGTTAGCAGCAATGGTGGCGGAGGTTTAAGCAAATCCATTTTTCAATTATTCCACCAAGGAATTATACTTGCGTACCGGCTGCGCCATGTAATAATTGTTATAACTCTGTATTCATTATTTATTAATACTTTTATTATAATTCAGTTAGGTAGGTACATACATATTCAATTTACAAAATCACACAATGAATCGACATATTTTTAGCTTGTTGATTGATATTGATTCACCACAGTCTATATATGGAATATACATAGACTATCGTGATATTGCACCATCTGCTCACTTGAAACTTTTTGTTTAGTTCGATAAGCTCTACCCTATAAGTTTGAAATACGTTCAGCCGAACAGCCGGTATAATCAAATGTTTACATCATATGCCCATAATCAAACTACCTGTATAATACACACGGCAAAGTGACCGTAGAGAACCATAACGGCGCCGCGAAAGGATGCACACGGCATAGCTCAGGCACTAGTATTTGCTTTTGGTCGAGACGATCGAGTTTCGCTCGGCGCGTGGGCTCAGACGAAAGCGGCAGCGCTACGCCTTTACGGTTCACGTATCTGTAACAGGTATCACATATAACTTTGTTAATAAAGATTTATTTTTTTAAATTATTTCACTGTTTCGATATATTTAGAAAACTAAAACTAAAAACTTTAAATTTCCAACTAATAGCCTAGTGTTAGTCACCAGGTTAGTCACTTATCGGTGTCGTAATATCCATGGGGTGGCGAGCCAGATTCTTGTTTAGAAGGTCTTAGTTCAAATCCCAGATACCGGCATTTTCCAATGAGTTTTACCTGACATAAGTTTATACTAATAAATAAACTGCTAGTAATAAACTTTTAATTTAAAACTTTTGTACAAAAATATTTCGGCTGTAAAAGGCTTATTGCACAGTAGATGATTGTTTAAGTAATCGAAAGGTCTGGACGTCAACCTAAACAGTAGGTATGTTTTGATTCATTTTCCTTTATGTATTTCTTTTTAGTTTATCAAAGTTTTTGTTATATTTATACCCTTATTGTTGATACCTATAATATTTTGAAAAGCGTAACTGCTGAGTTTCTTGAGGTTCTTCTGCTACATTCTGAACCCCTAGTAACTACAAAATAAAATGACTGACTGATTGGCCGAATGGTTAGTGAAAGTGACCTTAACTGTGAAGCCAAAGGTCGCGGTTTAGATTCCAGCCAGGAACAAATATTTTATGCATGAATATGTCTATTGTTCCGTGTCTGGGTGTAAAAGTATCTATATATATATATACGACATATATATGATATAGAATATTAAATACTTTATATCTGTTGTCTAGTACCCCATAATACAAGCATAATACTTGCTAACTTTGGAACTAGATGGTGCTGTGTGGGATGTCTCGGGTATCATTACTACTATTTTCATAAAATAAAAAAATTACTGTAACTGTTAATCTTGACTCAATCAACAGTACTTGAATTCACTTAAATAAAAATATTTGATTGATAAATTGGTAAAATGCAAACTCTCAACAAAATATTATGCGTACTGGAATGTCGACAGTATAAAGCAAATATGTGGCGATAGACAACGGTGCTCGAATGTATCGCTGGTCGTATCTACAGCGACCAAACTAACCTTGGCGTTAGAAGATTCAACCTTGCGCTGGTGTGAACCACGTCCAGCAGAAGTTGGTTTGGCTGTGTCAACGTAACACCATATTACTCGCTGTACTAGCTCCTGAAAGTTGTATGTGACGCAGATTCCGGCGTTAGACTCCAGCATATTTCTGCCACCAGGAAGAACTGCAAAATTAATGGTTGCTCATTATCAGGCTTTAAGACTCCCCTACTGAAGTACTGTCATCCTCAACATCGGGTTAAAGAGTTTGGATCATAAGACTTGTAAGAGTTGGGAAGAAGTGACAAGTTTGGTAGAGTTTGTGACATTTGACTGTAATTTTCGTAAATTTGCTGTAAGTAAAAAGTTTAGACGATCTGGTTCGAAGCCCAGAAATCAGCACATCATACCAATAAGTTTTTTTTTATGATTTAAGTATTAATAATAATAATAACACAATCACACCAACGTCTAGGTCCCAAACTAAGCATTAGCTTGTATTTTGGGTACCAAGTGAACACACCACATACATATAACAACCAAGACCCAGTGCCAGTATTAATATTCATCATATAAATACTGATCCGACCTGGGATTCGAACCCGGGACCTCCAGCTTCGCAGGCAGGGTCGCTGCCCACTAGGCAACTATCATCGACTCCGTGTCTCAGAGATCATGTTAAGCCATAGATCCCGTTTGAAATTATTAAATCGCAGTCGTTAAAATTCACCAACCCGCACTGGAGCAGCGTGGTGGATTAAGCTCAAAGTACCTCACCCTGAGGGGAGACCTAGACCCCTGTAGTGGAGCATAATGGGCTGATATGGATATTTTTAAGAACTCTAAATACTGAAATAAAGGCTATTTTATTTTATTATGATAAGGGTTCAATGAGCAAAATATTCACCTCTTTCTTGTTAACCTCAGATAACAATCGTAGACATTTTCATAATGACTCAACGAGCATATGGTCAGGTCGGTCAATATCGCCAAGTCGTAGGCGACGCAGGTGCCGCGCGTGGCACGGGTTACATACACTGAACGCTTCCGGTCGTCGAAGAGGAACCTAGAGATGAAAAAGAATTATGAGCTCGATCTCAATCTTCAAGAGTGACAGATATAAGGTGACAGACATAAGGCGGTAAGTTAAAATTTAAAAAATACATAGGACATGCCACACAGCGCCATCTAGATTTAAAGAAAGCAAGTATTATGCTTGTGTTATGGGTACTAGACAACTGATATACACAATTAAATATTCTTTATACTACATGCATATATAAATATTTCAGACATGGACCAAATAAATGTGTTCAGGCAAACAAATATTTGTCCCGGGCGGGAATCGAACCCGCAACCTTGGGTTCTGCAGTTGAGGTCTCTAACCACTCGGACAATCGGTCAGTCAAGTACATAAACTTGAGCGAATAGGCAATGGCAACAATAAAGTCAAATATAAAGTAAAAATGTAAATATCTCACCTGCCCAATTTAATCAACTATCAGAAAAATGCATGCAAACATTGAAACAAGGTGTATAATGACATGTTTTAGGATTACGCAATAAAGCCAACGACACATTTTCCTAGTGACTGATACACACTTAACTCTCTATCTCAAAAACTAATGAACCAATTTTCATGAAACTTACACTAAGTTGGTTAGTTTTCAGATATATTTCAAATGTCAAACATACATACGAATATACATACACACACTTCTGAAATTTGGCACACAGCTGAAGCTACTATAGACTAACATATACAAAAACTGTGCAATTTTAACAAAAATACATATACACGGGTCAAATTGATTAAATACCTACCTTCTTTTATTTAAGTCGGTTATAAATGTGGGAGCTTATATGTATGTCTGTAATAATGTTTATGTATTCATGTGTTGCGTTCTTAGTTTAGTAATTATAAAAAAATGGGTAAAAAATGGGTCAAACGCCCATATTATTACATTACATTATTACGAACATTATACAACAGCTGTCAAATGAATGCGTTTTTGACACATGAACTTTATAGCTATAACATCATGTTTGTTGTGAGTTGACATAATTCTTATAATTTTTAATTTAATTTTGTGTCATTCGTGCATGTAAACAATAACAATATTTGAAAACGGGAATCGTCCAATGGTACAAATTTACATCAATCATCCGCTATGGCGATTACGACCAGAAACGTATTCTCTCGACGGCCGATGTATAGTTAAACACACAACATAGCGTGTTTCTCTTAGGGTTTTCACATTGAAAAGAAAATCATCACGACTTGTTCATCACAAATCCTAGCAACTATAACCGAAGATATTGGGTAGTCGAATTTCTGGATTGTATAAATACCTACATCTACTTCTCTGAGCGAAATATTGTTACATGACAATTGGAATTTTCATAAAACGCATACATATGCATTTCATCAAAATTCCAATTAATCACTCAGCCTCTAATCATGTAAGCGGTTTTATGCAACAGCCTCGTTGCTATGAAAGAGGCATGTTCAGCAGGCGGAGCTGCCAAGGTGTTCCTGGAACGAGCCACAGACACCAGCCTGGCGCCCCCCTCTGCCGCTGTGAAACGACAGCTACACTCCATGCTGGGAACCAATTAGCTGTCAATTAAATATGTATACCAATAAAACCAATGCCAATATCAGTTGTCTAGTGCTTGTGATACAAGTTTTGCTTAGTTTAGGATTAGATGGCACTGTGTGGGATGTCCCAGGTATCATTACTATTATTCAAATAGTGAGATGTAATAGTACTGGGATATGATTCAAGAAATGAAGTTGAAAAAATCGGTATGGCTACAGCATCAAGAACAGGAAGTCACATTTAATTATAGAGGCACTATGTATCAATTCTGTTTATGTATTGTATAAATATTATATAGGTATCTATTGTAAATCTGACTGTGCCATATCAGCCCCTTATATTCCACTCAGGATGAGGGTGCTTGGAGCTTAATCCACCACGCTGCTACAGTGCAGGTTGATGGTTCTTAACGACTGCCTACTGATGAAGGCAAACGGGACCGATAGCTTAACATGCTCTCTGAGGCACAAAGTCAGTAATAGTTATGTACTTATTTAAAAAAAAAACTCATTAGTACATGCCGGTTTCTGGGATTCTAACCACAACCTTCTAAACAAGAAGCGAGCTCGCCACCACTTGGCTATTATGACACTCGCAATTTGACTGTATTCTTAGGAACAATTCTAGGCATGAAATTGCAATGAGATCCTCATATCATTAAATAGATGAAAAGGCTCAGTTCTGCAGTTTACATTGTAAAAAGATTTGCATCTTTTCAGACATAGAGACCACGAGATTAGTATATTTCAGTGATTTCCATTGTTTAATGACTTATGGCATTCTGCTGTGGAGACATACTACTAGAGTTGATTTTGTGCTACAGGTAGGAATTTTAATGACGTATGATTTGTCTGATCACTGAATCTGCCATTTTACTCATGTTTTCAGTCGTTTTGAAGTATAAGACGCTTAATCTTGATGAATATGCTACCTAAATTTAGAACGAATTTTCTAAAAAATAAGTAAAATCACACAGAAATTTCCCCTGTATTCACGCCTGCAGGAGACAAACAAACTAGTTGTTGCTATGCACAGGGGGACCATACAATTTTTACTATTGATGTTCCAACCCACAAGGAGACCAAAATTAAGTTAATATGACCAGGCTATGTTTTGGAACCCTTCATGTTTTTCACAGATACAAATTCTCCAATGTTTGTTAGTTCCCGAGATTTCCGCACGATATAAAACGCACAATGATCCAAAAGCATCAAAAAAGCAAAATATGATTTAACTCTTCTAGAATTTTTCGTTTCAATTTAAATTTATTGCAAAATATTTTTCAGAAATGTTCCAATTATCTTTGGATCGTTTATCCCACAAAATATTAAAAAGCTCACAATGTCTCCTAAAGAATGAAACGTTATAACAAAAATTGAATCAGATCAATAATTTTTTTACAAACGTTCCATTTACCTTTGGATCATTTATTCCATAAGACATAAAAAAGCTTACAATAGTTAATAAAGAATGAAACGTTGTAACAAAAATTAATTTAGGCAATTAAATTTTTTTTTAATTTTCCATTTACCTTTGGATCTTTTATTAAAAAGCTCACAATGTTTCATGAAAAAATATATTTTATGATAAAAATAAATTTACGCAATTAAATTCAATTTAAGGGAATTTAATAGTTGTTAGAATAAAGATTACTTATAATAACATTAATCGAATATGAGATGAAAATAATTATTTTTATGACACTAGAACAAGAGCCAAAAAAGATAAGAGTTTAACATGTTATTTTGTACTTGAAAAGGAAACAAGAAATGGGAATGTAAATGAAAGTGTAATACCACTCAAGAATGAAAACGAGATAACAAATGTGAGCTTGAAACTTAGCAGAAATATTGAAGAATCAAAAAATCCGTCACTTATAAGTCCAAGCTAACACTACTGAAAAGAATGTCCAAGCAACATCAATGTCTGAATTCAGAAGTGGCAGACCTAAAAGAGGACGTAAGTGAAAGTATCCTCAGTCCAGTTCTGATTGAAAATTTAATAAGTATAATGATCTGCAATATAAAACATAACGCAAACAAAAAAAAAATAGAACCAAAAGTTTTCATTGATTATCAAACTATATTGAAACCCAGAAAATCTATGAACTTTCAATTATATCTTTTAAACAGTTATGAATCAGAAAAATCAATACAGCTCAATCTACAGATGAATGGTAACTTATTCGAAAAGATTTATGTCTATCCATTGCCTATATTTTTCTGAATTATTAACACAGACCAATGGGCTTCGGTACATATAATATTTTAATCACAATTTTTGTTAAATATACAAAAATAAATTAATTTAAAAATGCAATAATTCTATAATTTTATAACTTTAGTTGTTAAAGCATCCCTATTACAGTGGATTTAACATCTAACTTGGAATATATGAATGATTTTAGGGAACCGAATTGTCACATAGTGGCATATTGAGAGTAGAGCACTCCCACACAAAAAGTATAATATAACTAATTTTACCTGCCATCATTCCCATATTGACACCAGAAGTTGAGCTAAACACTTGAGTGGCATATTTCACCTTCATTTTCTTTATTTTTTCAGGAATAATGTGGTAATCTGTTAACTTGTACAATAACGACATTCCTCTAAAATTAGGGTTCGCTTAAATGCATCTATAATATGTGACCACTTTGCAATGACCTTTTTATTATTAATTGTTGTATGCAAAGATTTTGTCAGCAGATTGTTTCGTATTCCTTTAATGAGGTGGGGAGGGTCATAAATTGGAATAACTTCCCTTCCATTTATTTCAAATAATTGTTGCTGTGTTTCTGCACCATTTCTTTTTTTTCTTCTTGTGTATCCTTTATCAAACTGTTGATTGCAGCTTTAAATATTTGAGCTTGATCACAAATAGTGCAAACAACTTCCAAACCAGCTCCAATTGTTTTTGCAATAACCTCTTTCAAAATATTTTTCATATGATAACATTTCACCTCATTATT
This sequence comes from Luffia ferchaultella, assembly GCA_949709985.1. NCBI lineage: Eukaryota > Metazoa > Arthropoda > Insecta > Lepidoptera > Psychidae > Luffia > Luffia ferchaultella. Next base: position 8,690,261 of record OX453253.1, on the reverse strand, counting down.
AGTAAAGATGAACCATATTGGTTGCTTAAATTTTTTAATGACTCCAACAACCATAAATACTAATACATGGTCAGCATAGCTAATTGTATTCTCACTGTCGCATGTGGTTTTGAATCCATGTATTTTGTCTTCTGCTGAATTATATTGTAAATTTGATGAAATTGCCATCTCGTCAAAAACAATAGAACATACACAATGATTTAATTTGAGGCTTTTGACTTTTTATTTTAATGCATTGAATAAGTTTTTGTTATACATAGGTTTAATGTTGATATTTCGCAACATCTTTGATAAAGTGGATCTTGAGGGTAAAATGAATAATTTTGATAATACATCATATAATTTTGGACCTTGTTTAAATAAAGATAAAGACAGAATTTTCTCATTGCTGGTAAATCTTCTACCTGGGCCCTTCTTTTTGGATTCTCTGTATTGAGCATTAAATAATAACTTAGCGGCTGGTGTCATACTTTTCGTCACTTTAAGAAAGCAATCATTTTTTTTCAATTTCTTAGCTGCAGCCAAACAATCCTTATATAAGTGCTTACTTTTTTGGCTTTTATCCAATTTCATTCTTAGTATTTTAATTTGTTTCTGTAATTCATTTTCAACTCTAGAAAAGCGATGGAAGTGGCGTTTATGTGTCCCTAAAATAAAAAATAAAACAATCAATATAGATTGCATTTACACTAAGTATGTCATAATGTTTTCATGTTTTTCACCTGACTGCGGAGATGTTTACAAGTTCTTACCTTGTGAAGAAATCACCATGGACTCAGACTGAATTATAGCTTCAGGCGACACATTTTGGGTTGATGTACTTGGATCTACACAAAAAATTATGTTATTATCTTATTAATGTACAAGAGGTCTTGGCAAAACCATAGAAGGTCTACAGACTGCCAAAAATTATACACACCTCCAAAAGCCTGCACATTTTGTAACAACCTTAATGGCATTACTCCTGAAACATAAAATAGAACAAAGTTTAAAACTTAATCATTAATAAATGACTGATGCTGCTAATACATATTTTTTAATTAATAATCACAAGGCAAAAATATGTGTTATGGTGGCGTCTTATTAGCTAATTACAATTTACTCACTCAGCTACAGTTCCAATCAACCTTTATGGCGGATGTGAACATAGGCACAAGTCGTATTGCAGTAACCAGTTTTAGGTGTAGCGGGACGCAGTGGAGCGAGGGGCATATATGACTAAACTTGCGCAAGCATGCATAAAGCGTTGTATTCCAATCCGCCATAAAATTTGATTGGAACTATACAAAAATAACACCACTTGGCCATCGGCCATTATTACTGCTGATTTTAAATGTTTGAAATGAACTTTTTGTGTGATACATTACTGTTTAAAGAACTTTATTCTTAAAAAAGACTAGAATTAGTCATTTAACATGAGAACTAACATTTTATATTATACAATAACTTCAAATAAACATACAGAGGATAGGCATAAAATAAAATATGCAGTTAAACATTTTTTTTGCCTAATTTGTTACCTGTATTATGATTAATGCCTAAGTGCTGTTATTCTTATAAACGAGTTGCAAATCAATTGATACAACTTAAAATATAATTATGTATATAGTTCTATACCTTCTGATGAAAGTTCACTTGAGTCAGGCCAAGATGTAAACTATGGGCTTTCAATACCTTGACCTATAAAGTAATATTGCATAGGTCAAAAGTTGCTATGAAATAGAAATATAAAATAATACACCTGAAATTTGTAGAATAACTCAAAAAGCATATGTAGCAAAATTTCCAAAAAATCATTGATATTATAAACTTACTAAAAAAAAACCTTAACAGAAATAGATTATGATGAAGTATCTATCCTACTTCCTGATTTCTACCTTCTTATCACGGATATCTTATTAAATATGTGTATACTCATTAAACTTTTCCTAGTACCTACCCTAAATTATACTTCCCATTTTAGAACCATCTGAACAAGATTTGCTGCTTGAATGACTAGAATGAATATAGGATTCATCCATATAGATAATGTTTTTGCAATACCAATTTAATGTTTTTATCAAAAGTTCCTCTTGCAGCAGACAAATAAATAGACTGATAACCAAGTGATTTTTTAGGATCTAGAACCCTAATTACATAACTTTCTCGGTATATAAAACTTACCCCTCAAAAGTAATGTAGGTATAGCGTCAATACTGAGATGATTGTTTCGATTGAGAAATGTAACTTCGAAATGTCGGCGGCATATTTTGCGATTTTTAAATATGTGTTCCTTTGTATAACCATAGAATTGCTTCAACGTATGCCCACCAATTGCTTGAATCCAGTCTTCAAACCTCTTAGGAAAACGACTTGGATCAGGGAATTGGTGCATTGGAATGCTTGGCTTCGTACTGCCTAGAAAATAAACATATCAATTTGAGGCTTATGTACTCTTTGAATTTGTTGAAAAGAATACTGATCGTAATATAGGTATTAGGTACTAGGTATGTACTAACTGCTGGTAATTTTGCATCCAGGAACACAACATGGTCTATATCCGGGTTTCATTTTTCAACTATTATAGTTATGCAATAACAGTAAAGAAATAATAACGAGACAAATAAACTTAATGACAAATTAACAACAAAACAAATTGAATGGAATCTGGGATAAATGCGAATAAATCACAATAGGTACTTGCACAATGCCACACAAAACTATCGTAATGAAAAAACAAACGTTAATTTTGTTCAAATTTAAACATATCAAGTTTTTATTAATTCCTTGGGTTCTTGCTCTTTTAGGCCACATTTCTCGAATTTTTTTAGAGGTATGTATGTAGGTATTGAAATTGAATTTTAATTATAATAGAATTATGTGTAGTAAATGTCCCCAAAATATAGTTTTCTTATTTTATTTATTATACACTGTTATTATAATAATAAATAAAGTAAAGAAAATAGATAGGCAAAATATATTTTTTTCACTAGTAACTCACAATAAATAGTGTATATGAAAGACATATAGATGTCGCAAATTAAACTATAATAAACAAAATATTTTTTATAAGTGATTAGCCCATGGATCAGGCAATGATTGGGATCACAGAGTACTTTGTAGTTATTAGTTTTATTAGAGTTACATCTCCGCCGTCAAAAAAGGAAATGCGGTAATAGCGCCAAAGTACGCGCGAGCCTTGGAACTAAATACAGCGCCATCTAACGTGAAATAGTAAAAATAAGAGTAAAAGTAAAAATAAGTTTAATACTGCCACCTATGAACAGAATTTCAAACAATGCAGTGACATTGAACACAACCATCAAAACAACCTTGAAACAACAAGCGAAAATAATGACACTAATCGTGTACCATTCTACAACTTTTTTTTTTTGTACCAACTTCTTACTTAGTGCTATTTTTGAAATCTATGACCTACTTACTTCTTATTAATAAAGACGTAGGTAGGGATCACAAAATGTTATATTTAAATTTGGTAGGTAAACAAAAAATTCATCTGGTAGAGATAAAACAAATTTGAAATGTAGGTCCAGTTACAATTTATTGTGCAATGACGGCACCAATCTTTGCCGCTCTGAGTTGCCTGCGAATGACCTTTGTATATGACTCAATCAATGCACAGGCACAGTATGGGAACAGCGGCGCGGACAGCGTGGTTGGGGGCGGCCGCCGAGTGCGCACGCGAATTACCTGACCTCTGCTTCATCTCCTCCGTGATTTTATGTCATGCTACAGTTCGAAATAACCTTTATGGCGGATGTGAACATAGGCACAAGTCGCGTCGCAGTAACCAGTTTTAGTTGTAGCGGGACGCAGTGGAGCGAAGGGCATATGACTGAACCTGCACAAGCATGCATAAAGCGTTGTATTCCGATCCGCCATAAAGTTTGATTGGGACTATACCTACTGCGATGCTTAATAATTTCACACATAAAATAAAATTCAAAAAAACGATTATTCAACTGCTTTTCATGATGAAGATTCAATTCGGTTGAGGATATAGCAGTTTTTAGATTTAATTTGTTTGTGGAATCTAAATAAATAAATAAATAAATGAAGTAAATAATAATCAAATGAATGTAATTAGTCATAAAGTTTGTATTTATTGCTTATCAAAAATTTTACAATCAGTTTTCTTTAAAATAAAACAGTGTTATATTTAAAACAGAATATTTTTATAAAGAATCTGTATATACCTAATAGTACTCAACAAACATTATTACAGTCATTGGTGTTTGTATTTGTAAGTAGTTTAGTGCGATGGCAAAATCAATCTATTTTATTTAAGCACTAGCGACCTATCGCGGGGTCGCACGAGTAACAGAGCATCAAGCCGTAGTGTTTTTTTCTGCACAGGGTCATATCAGCTTATTGCATGGAACATGTGGATTGGATTCAATTAGATTCAAATGTAACGTAAGTTTATCCTTCTTGGAGTATTTTTAACGTATTTTATTTTTAATTCTACAAATATTTGAAAAAGTAATGAACTTTGTATGCTGTGAAGTGAGCTGAGTCAGAGCGCTATAGTTTATGCTGGCACTTCACGCTCGCCGAGCGAAGTGAGCGCCAAAGACAGCGCTATGTGGATAAAATAGAAGGGGGAGATGTCTTCTCTTTTACCCGCATTGCGCTGTTTCTGGTGCTCATCTCCGCCTGGCAAGTGTGACATGTCACGCCCGCACTTCACGCTCGCCGAGCGGAAACGAGCACCGAGACAGCGCCATGCAGGTAAAAGAGAAGGGGAAGATGCCTACACTTTCATCCATATAGCGCTGCTAGCCTAGCTAACACAAAAATACCAAAAACCGTGTTTTAGAGAATTATCTTTTATATTTGCCTGACAGAACACGATTTTGTTGGCAATTGAATACGTATTGTATAGTTATACATTATGGTTAGTCAAATCAAATATCAAATACAGTTTCTTCATTTTGCGGAGATTTTTCACCTTGCGCAGTTTGGATTCACTGTGGTAACGGAATAGCTAAATACTAATATACTTACACTTAATGTAGGGAAGACAATATATGTTACATTTTCAATTCGTAACCAAGACCAGCAGTGTTTAAGATCATATTCTCTTACTGCGCAGCTGAGCTGTGGAAGCACAGTCATGCTCATGTCCAAGGTTTGAAGGAACGAATCTCATGAAATACCTGGGTGTCTGGATTGACCAAAATTTGAACTTCCGACATCCCATCGATACGGTCGCAATCCGAATTCGTAAGCTCATCTACATTTTTAAATCCCTTCGACATTTAGCTAACGTTTCTGTTCTTAAACAAGTTTACTTTGCTCTTTGCCAGTCCACTTTAATATATTGTATCTCTTCATGGGGTGGAGCACCTAAGAACTCTAATTCGAAAAATGAGGATAGATTTTATTTTCCCATTTATCCCATGATGTGGGGTGGGTAGAATGCAAAGTTTTGCGGATTTATGAAAATAATTTTGTGATGCATGAATCCATTTGCGAAATATTAAGCATTGAAGTTCTAACTATTGTTAGAACCAAGCGTTTCCCCCCTGCCAGCTAATCGCGTGTTTTTGTATACCCATGCGAAAAATTCACGGCAATAGTACATATATATAACTAAGTTCTAAGGAATATTATAACAGCTAAATAGGTTTATAAAAATTAAGTTAAATAGGGCAATAATTATTTAGCTATTACATTGTTAGTCAATGAATTTAAGCAATGTTTTATAAAAGACCCTGAATAAAGGAAATCTACTAAATCAGTAAAAAATACTTAATTATCTTGCGCGTGTAGCGTCATCTATACAAAGATAATAAAACTATGATATCTAGTGCTGGTATCTGTATTGGGGACTTTGAAACAGAATTACAATGCTATTAAACTGAAAAGAAACTGGATTATAAGCAAATTAAATGATCTCGATGTCTTCTTAAGTTTGCATACTTATTGGAAACTAATTACCATAGTGATATTTCTAAGATTGTCATATTTGTCATGCCTGATTGGGATGGATTGGGATTTTGGTTTGGGACGCTAGGATTGTGGTTATGATACTCATGATTATAATACCCAATAATACCTGTACAACGTGTGCAATAGCCCCTTTTTTTCACTAAATTTAAGATATTTTCAAGTCATTTTTGGTGATTAAAAGGTATTTATATTCACTAACTTGAAATGAATTCATTGCTCTCTCATCAATTTACTATGCTTTCCGGAGAAATTTGTAACATTTTGTTTACAAGAGAATATGAGAAATCAATTATCAACTCTTTGATAGATGAGCTAAACGCTAAACCGTTTGGAGCTGAGCTCTTTGTTCATAAAAATGTAAGTTTTTCACATGTTTTTCGATTGTAAGGTTAAGAATCATACATTTATTTAATATATGATTGTACATACCTATTGTAGGCCAAGACAATTAAGTATTGTAGGTATAAGTATTCAATTTTAGTTAAGTGATTTTTTACATTTTTGGATTACAGGATGCATCAGCATTCATTACTACTTTATGTTTAAACATTAAACCCAGTGATGAGGTCTTGGCGACGAAAGTATCACATCTTATATGTAGTATTTTAACTAAGCAGAACATACAATTTGATATTAATACTCAAACAAAAGTAGTTGGGTGGCATATTCAATGCCTTAAAAAGTGCTCGACTATGGTACTTCCAGACATTCTTTATAATATGCAATGTATCTTGCGGCATTGTCCACAATCAGGATTTGAGGTAAATTTTGAATAATAGTTACTTAATACACAGAATACTTATTATAAGTACGAGTCAACATGACACCCAGCTCAGCTGACGTTTGTGTAATGTATAGTGTGCAAAAAAATTAGATTTTTTTTGAAATTTATGGATTTAATTTTGGTACCTACATAAGTCCATATGATATCATATGTTAAATAAATTGAACAATACTAAGCAATTAATTTCTGATGAAAATAAAACAAAAACAAATAATTTGTTAAGAAAAACTCAACAGTTTCAGTAAAAATGTTCAAACGTGGTTATTAAAATTAAAAGGCACAAGGTTCTAGAATAACCTCTCAAAAAAAATATTGATGAATTTCCCAGATGTTTTTGAAAATACATCTGATCTGACAATAAAATTGTCCCTGTGAAGGCGGTTTATCTTATTGCGCTGCTTAGCACAGTAAAAAATCGAAGTTACAACTAAACAAAAAGTATGGAGGTAAAGTGAAATCTTCAGGAACCAATGAAAATATTATGAATTTGCTCTAAAATAATGCTATTGTAGTTATAAATAACTTAATTGTATAAACTATTTTCTGTATGTTCTATATGTATGTTTTATTTCATGCTCTATTTAGCACTGTTTGTTTCCTGAATAAATAAATAAATTAGTAGTCATCTGTCCAGTTGACGCCACAAGGACATTTTATTAATATTTTTTTTTTGATAAGACTTCTTTTTTTTAATTTTGAGGGGAAGGTATAATTGAGCCATATTTTCGGGAAAAATATTAAAAGTATGTGTTAAAATATATTTATTAAAAGTATATATTTTTGTGCAAGTTGACACCCGTCTAAGCAGGATACAGCAACCATTCAATTGCATCAAATAACAGCTACAAATGACACTTTTGTCTGTTTTATCGCTATAATCGTTCACGTGTGGCGATTTAACTATCAGTGTCATGCGTTTCAGATGCTTCTTTTTTGGCGTTAATTGCGTTTATAACAGCTAAGATTTTTGCATTTCACACGGTATTTTGACATTCGATATTTAATACGGCTCCAGATGCAATTTATGTGTCAGTAGCTTTGTTAGTAAATTAATTGTATACAATAATAACACAATACAATAATAATAGAAAAAATAATAATATATTATAATGTACGGGGAATTATTTCTCTTTTATAGGACTAAAGAAAAGTCTGTGATGACATATTTCTAATTTTTATGGATATTTTAATACTTGAACGTGTCATATCATATGACACAATTTTTTAAACATTTTTATGTTTAAAAAAATGGTGATTGGAGAGCAATTTATACGGATACAGTATTAATCCTGATCAAATTAAATATGTTATTTACCTTCAACATTTCATGTACATTATTATGCCTTTACACCATACAATTTAAATTAATATCTTCGGAAATATCATAACCATAAAACCATAGCGCCACAAGTGACAAGCGTCCGAGCCGGGCTGGGCGTCGGATGGGCAGAGGCCGGGGGATCAGAGCCCTATGCCCCTATAAAATTAGGCCAAAATAATCAATGTTGTATACAAAGAAATATTGTAGTTTGTTTTTATTTATTTATTCTTTACTTTATCAAATATTTATAGAATTGTAAATAAAATACAATATAAATACTCCAAGTAACATGAACTTAAACATAATTAAATCTTATCCACATGTTCAACGCAACAAGCTGATAGATCTATACGGCTTATATGCTCTGCTACCCTTGCGAAGCCGAGGCGGATCGCTAGTGTAGGCTAAGTAAAAGATTGTCTGTCTCTAATAAATAAAATAAATAAATAAACAGTTGTTATGCTATCGCTACTCGCAAGACGACAGCGGAGCTCGGCACGAGGAAGCGGGAGGAAGATCGAGTTTCGAGCTGGGTGTCATCTTATCGCGTCCGTATTGTACATACTGTAGCACATTCCTCTCTTTCAACTAAATATGAATTGTAGTATAATTTTAGAATACAAACATATACTTACCATGCACAATAAAGCTACTGAGTCACCTATTTGTTTTGTGTCATCAGAACCATATCAGCACATGCCTCACTGCAGGGCTTAGACCTCCCCTCAGGATGAGGGTGTTTGGACCTTAATCAACCATGCTGCTGCAGTGTCCAGTTTTGTGTGAACATAATATACTTGTATGTTTAGTTTACAGATCAACTCATAGGAAAAGAGGGATTGTTGCTAAATTTTGTAGATCAAAATGAAAACAAATCAGAAATCCAAGACTCATTGCATATATCTCTACTTACAATGAAATGCATTTGTTCTATTACTTCACTACCTGAAGATGTCCAAGTTATAGGTTCAAATTCTTTAGCTTTTGAATTGAAACACAGAATTTCTCAAATTATAATTAGTTTCCTATTGAAAGGTATCAAAGTATCACAAGATGAATTTTTATATTGTAAAGTAAGTATTTGCTTATGAATTTATATTTTACTTTTTTTGTAATTAAATAAAATAATTAAAATAACCAAAATTTCAGGTTGTTATATATGCATTAAGAACTTTAGCGCAATTGTATTTTACTGGTACTCAGGATCTTAAAACTCCATTACCAGAATTGATAGGAATATGTAGATACTATATGTTATATGGAATAATTTCCTTAAACCACAAACCGGAGAGAATCATGCCTTCACAGCAAACTGTAGCAACCCCTGTGTTACATAATACAAAAGGAGGCAAGGTTAGTATCATTTGTGGGTTCTAAAGTTTTAGGGTGCACTATGCTGTTACAAAAATCTTAACTACTAGCGGCCGCTCGCGGTTACTCCCTTGTGCACTGCATGTTTAAATTTAAATAAATCTGTTAAGCCATTTTAACTGAAAATATCTATATTATAGGAACCGAGCATTTTTGCTGGATAAAATGATAATCGCATAATGTCAAATTTCATGAAATTAAGTTAAGTTATTATTATGTGACTATAAGCTGCCTCAAATTGAAACGTAGGTCATTGAAAAGATTTTTTTTTTCAAAATTGTATGTATTTTAAGATATTTTTAAGAAAGCGACATTTTTGTGATATTGATTATAATTTTCTCTTTATATGTTACACAATTGCATTCAGGTGTTTTATTTCAAACACTATGATTTTTTCCTAAATAATACATATTTGAAAACATATAATTTTCTTGAAAAATTTAATAATTAAGGTTTATTCAAGGCAGCTCTAGTGATAGTGCTGTCTGTTGTAAAGGATAATAACTAGTTAGATAGCGCTATCTGTGGTAAAGTATAGCAACCAAATAGATGTCATTTTATCTAGTTGCTTTATAAGCCAATATTCACTAAAATAATCCAACTAAATCAAGTGGTAGTACCTAATAGACGGAACACTTATGCGAAATGAAATTATGTTAAATAGGTAGTGGGATTTGTATATATATTCATTTATTTAGCAATATATTTTCACTGGAATAATGAGGCAAAAAAAGTAACAGGATAATTTTCATATTTTTATCCACCTTTCAAGTTAAGTTAATAGTCTAACAGGTTAATATCTGCACAAAATATATGCTACACTAAAATGTAATTTTATTTAACATGTCAGCCTTAGTAAACCTTAAATTTTTTGACTTACTTATGTAAAAGAGAGATAAAAAACATAAATATAACAATAAATTTATTCCTTTACTTCACACAAAACATTTAATTTTATCCTTAACATGTTTAAGGTAGAGACATATAACAATAGTTATAGTGCTCAACATATTTATTTGTTTTCTATACTACATCAATCATAAAATATGAAAAAAGTTTTCTTAAACCATTAATTTTTCTTTCAATACATTTGCTATTAATAGTCTTTATGACATTGAAACTTGTTACCATAATGTTGTATTTTACAGTACTAGGCGTTTTTACTTTACACCAATCAGAAACTAGCATTCTGTTTGTGACGCATGCGTAAACAGCGAAAAGCAACCCGCATGTGCCTTTACTTCCCACCATTATTACATTTGAAGTATTATTTTAATGATTTTCATTGCAAATGTATTGAAAAACGTCGTATGATGCTCGTACCCAGTAAGCTGGCTATTATAGTCGAGGTGTTCATAGGCACAAGGCGAAGCCGAAACCATGCTTGTATCATAATGCACTATTATAATTTCCAATAAACTTTATTTTTAAAATGAATCCTACAATATTTAAACTATTAGATCAGAGGTTCTGCGTTTGCGGATATCTGATTATCTAACATATTTCTGTTTTCAAACACAATAACCACATTTTGGAATCCATACACATAACCCTTTAAGTTTGTGATTTCATATATTCAGAAACAACGGCTAAGGAAGCAAAGAAACACAGCTATCGACAGTTTAAAGAAAGAATTACCAATTTCCGATCGCAGTCTTATGAGAGAAGTAGATGATTTTGAAAATAATGCAGCATACAAACCGGTGAACTACAATTGTATTGACTCCCAAAAAATGAAGAGTGCTACCTGTCATTTAACTAGTGATTCCGATATGTCCGATGTGGAAAGTGGTAAAGAAGCTAAACTTATTGCATTGAAGTCGAGAGTTAGACAAAGTGCATCTAATTTAATGTTAGTATTGGTAAAGGTATGTGTATTCTGTACTATGTATTATATATGTAAAATAGTAACCGAGTGATGTCTGTAATTAATTAATAAGAATAAACTCCCTGACAATTAGTGTTGCCAGACACAGATGGTGTATGAGTATGTTAGTACACTGTAAGCAAATATGATATGCTAATCCATGTCAGCATGTGTTAATGATATGAGTTATAATAATATTTTTTTTTTTTCATTAACTATCAATTACCATATAATATTTTATCATGAACCGCCTAATTCAAACACAATATTAAGGTGTATGGATTATTGTAAATCTAATTGTTTATTAAACAAATTGCCAAAAACTCAGTAGGAATTATATATGACATTAAATATAAAAAAAACAAATAAAAATAAAACAAGGTTTTTTGTTTGTTTGTTTGTTTCTTGCCAAACAAAGTTTTACTTGTATTTTAGATGGCCATACTATACCGTGACATCACTGTGCAGTATAATCCTAGAAAAAATTTAATATCCATAGCTATATTAGTGAACAATTTTTAAATTTTTTAACATTAGTATTTCTTAGGTAAATAAATTAAAAAATTAAAGTATAATCAACTAGGACTGAGAAATTGTATATACTCATATATTTATTAGTCAATGAAAAAAACTTAGCAAACTTATATAACAACCTGCTCTTAGGTGTTACTTTTGTAATCCATAAACTGCATCAATCCCAACCAAGCCATTTTAAAGAAAAACATTTTCTACTGCCTCATCTAGTAACCAGTAACCACAAAACTTGTTTAGGAAACCTGCTTTGAGATGATACTTCGTTAATGCGAAAAACCGCATCAAAATCGGCTCAGTAGTTACAGATAAACTTATTTACTGCAGCATCCTCTGCTGCCCTTTACCCATAAAACATAGTAGTAGTACAAAGAATCACAAGAAACATTTAAAAAAAATTGATAAACAAACATAGAAAAACATAGAAGACTTTATACATTTAAGTATGCATAATATTTTTGAAAAAACAATTTCTTATTACAGATATCTGAAAGAAAAGATATTTTTGGATTCTGGTGGGCTTTATTACCAAATAATCCCGATGTGAGCAATTGGGCTCAGGAGGATTCCTCTAAAATGACAATTGCATATTCAGCTGTATATGACCCCATAGCCAGCAGTAGAACAAGTGCTTTGAGTGTCATCCTGGCCATGCTATCAGGTTCTAGGATGTATTTGTCACAAGCAGAATCCAGGTAATTTTTATTATATTGTTACATAAATTGGCGATGGCCATAAATGGAAATATGACTTGGACATACGACAACACAATTTTACTGTCCATTGAAAATTATTGGAACGCCCATGGGGTACAATGATTAAGGGTTAATCACTTCACTTTCAATAGGGTATTTCACTAAGAATTTATACGCTAACAAAATTTATTTACGGAATTATATTCATTGTAGAGTATGAAACTTATGAACTACTTTGTCTCTTTTTTGAAAAAAAGATGTTTATATTATGAATGGCCTGACATCATACCATGCAATATTATCATCTTTGGCTAACAGGACATTTTAAACATTCATGACTTTGTAATTAATTATTTGTTTTGAAAATTATTTCATAGTAATTATATTTAGAAAACTATTTCATATAAAACAATTTTAAAAAAATAACCAACCACTCTGATGTTAAGAATTTGGAAATATGACTTAGAAATTTCTCACTGTATTTATAGATATCAAAACTATTATTGATATCAGAGAATATATGTTGAACACTGTAAGCACAACTCTCCTATCCTTACGTGAGCGAAAAGGCGTGTCAGTCAATAAATGAGCATTATATAATGAGCGAATAAAACGATAGTTTGCGGAACTTTTTTGGCCCACATCAGGCTGTTAGGGTCGAGTTAAAGTGGTTGGGTTATAGATTGGCCTACTGGTTTTTTATTTACATAAAAGAAAGGTTCCTAATAATTATGTAGTTATTCTAATGCGAATTTGATATTAGGGACGTCAAATGTTTGCATAATGAGCACGTCTCTTTCAACAAAAATATGTTTCAAACGCTATTTCACAAGTTAAAGTATGACAAGCTGATTACTACACTTTTTTTAATTTCGGAAAAATACCGATTATTACCAGGAGATGCAACAGATTAAAGTTTGTGTATTTATGACACGCTCGTGACGTCACTCGGTGCGCGTTACGTAGAAATAATTCATGTTTGCCAATAGTATAGTTAGCTTCAAACTTTATGGCGGATCTGAATACAACGCTTTAAGCGTGCTTGTGCAGGTACAGTCATATACCCCTCGCTCCACTGCGTCCCGCTACACCTAAAACTATTTACTGCAACGCGACTTGTGCCTATGTTCACATCCGCCATAAAGTTTGATTGGAACTGTAATATAATTGAATGACGTCATTGCACGATTTAATAAAAAAAAATTTGTACCTATTTTCGTAGATATCAATGATTCAAGATACCAACTTAATTTAATAGTTTTTCTCAATAAATATAACATATTTCTATAAAACATAAAAATCACAAGACGCACATATTCCAATATTTACTATTTATAAACTTAGTGTACAAAATTTACCATGGTTGGTTAACCTGCATTAGTTTGTAAAGTACGTCTTTGAATTCTAATATCAATGCTTTGTCTCTTTCAGTAAGACAGAAACGTCGTCCTTTATACCGTTTTCGGAATCGCTGAGTTACACCATAGCATGTATGCACAAAGTTTTATTTGGTATTCTGGAATCTGAAAGAAACCATTCAGTGATTTTGGTGGCACTAAAGTGTTGCGCTGCTTTGGTTCAAGCCACGCCGTATCATAAGATGAAAGGTGGCCTTATTAGTGAGTTAGTGAGGTTCACAAGAAAATTCCTTGTTCATAGAGGTATTCATATTTACAAGTATTTATTTTAATTAATTAAATTGCGATTGATTATTTTTTGTGTTGTGTGTCTAATTTCCGTATGTTTAACTTTTAAAATTGACAAAACTGCAAAACAAAATGTTGCAGGTGTTAAGATTTTTTCATGGTTTATGGTAACTTTTTTCCTCGCTTCTGCCGAGCTGAGCTGCTGTGATACTAGAGTACTAGAGATATATAATAATACAGTGTTCCCGAGGTTTACCCGGATGATCTAAAATAAAAAAAATCTTGACGATTTTGTATTTTATATAATTCTTTTCAATTGCCATTTTATTCTGCATTCAAAAACTAAAAGAAACAACATTTAAGTATTATTTTTGCAAAATTATTGAGTCGTCAGGCCGTGCGGCCGTGGTTCGAATCCAGGCGTGTAGAAATTAGTTTTTTCCGACTTAAGTACATAACTATCACTGATTCCGTGCCTCTAAGAGCACGCTAAGCTGTCGGTCTCGGTTGCCATCAATAGATGGCAGTTGTTAAAATTCACCAACCTGCATTGGAGCAGCGTGGTGGATTAAGCTCAAATCCCCCTCACCCTGGGGGAGGCCTGAGCCATAACGGGGTAATGAAAAAGAAGAATTATTGACCTAATGTTATTTGCTAATTGATGAAAAAAAACTAGTAAATTTATATTGATTTGAAGGTTTTTGATTAATAGGTTTTATTCGGCAGAAATGAGAATTAATTAATGGTATATACGTAATTTCAAAATGAAAGCAAAGATACTTGTTTTGAAAATAAAGAACTACCAGATAACAACCAAATTAAAGTCATTGCAATATGTTTGAGTGTCAATGCATTATTATTATTGTTATAATAAACATAAACAAAAATAAATCCATGTCTATTTAAATTAATTTTATATTTTTTCAGAGGTGACCTTACAAGTTGGTGCCTTAATAACAATGGGTTGTATTTTGTCTATCGAGCCAAAAGTTCAAGAGATTTTAAAAGCTATAGAAAAAGATGCAGTGCCTTGTAATAATTCTGAACTGAACAATATTAAGGACAATGATTATGATGATCTTGAAGAATGTTATTCCGATGATGAAATGTTTCTGGCCGTTGAGGAAAAAGCTAGTGAAAATGGCCCATGTGATTTAATGTGTTTCAAAAGTTGGATATTAGATATTTGTTTCAAAAACATGGGATGGCTGTTCAAAGGGAGTGATATTATTGTAATTATTTTTTACAAGCCATAATAATATGAATACAAGAATAGTACATTATGATGCAAGTACAGTAAGCTGGATATTATAGTGCTTATTATAAATCGAGACTATAATAGCCAGCTTACTGAGTACGAGCATCATACAACGTTTTTCAACACATTTGCGATTAAAATAATGATAATAATACTTCAAATGTAAGAATGGCAGAAACTAATGGCGCGAGCAGGTTGCTTTTCGCGATTTACGCGTGCGTCACAAACAGAATGCTCGTTTGTGATTGGTGTAAAGTAAAAAAGTCTAGTACTGTAAAATACAACATTACGTCATAAAGACTGTTTTTTTTTTTTAAAAAAAAGACCATATTAATAACAAATTTATTGAAAATATTCTTACAGCTTTTATTACCATTTTGCACAATTCTGTATAAAGTATATTTTTTATCGTACAATATTATGTAAACTTTGCGAAATATTCAAGCGAGGTGAGTTAAAAAATTATCGGTTTTTTGAGTCATATCTACAGCGTAGAAGTCTTATGGGAGAGATAAGGAAAAAATATAGCTGTAAACATGTTACCATTAATAAGAGAATATGTATGCATTTTAGATTAATGCAATTAATCCAGAATGTCATTTAGTCACATTTATTCCCGTGAAGATAATTGCAATGACCACTCTGTATGAATCTTTGTCGTCATATTACTCCGCTGATAAATTTTCAAATACATTGTCTGACTTAAAGGTACTTTGTGTAACTTACAGTGTAACTAGAAGTAGCCTCATCAATTTAATTTCACTAATTACTGAACACTGATTATTAACATTTTTTTTCTAAATGTCGCGACATCTTAACATTAGCGTCATCTCTATATTTCTGCACTGCTCACACTCTCGCAATTATCTATGCGGCGCTTTTTCTTTTTGTTTCGACTTTTTCTTATACTATGTATTTTTGGAACTCACCTCACTTTAAGACGTGTAATAGCTAGTTCAAATTCAAATAGAAATGATTTGCATTTTGAAAATAAGTTATTGTTTTTCTGTATTTTGTTTAACTTTATTGTTTCTTTTTATTATAGATTATCTCTTAAATCAAACTCTTTAAATTTTTATTATTATAGTGATTTTCTGGAACACCAAATATTCATTTGGAAAATGCGTGTGTATTTTTCGAACTACTAAATATGATTTCTTTGTCGAAAATATGCAAACATATTCGACAATATGTGTACTCGTTTTAATTTTTTTTTTGTGTTATAAGATGTTTAAAACTTTTAATTTTTTTTTTTGTTTTGAACGGTAATTAAAGTTTCTATGCAAAACTTAGAGGGTAGATGTCTTAATGCAAACCAATACCATAATCATAAAAGAGAAAAAGATGAAAAGTCCAATCAATTTCTCTGTTTCTAGTTTTTCGTACAATACAAAAAAAAAACATTATTTCAGAAATGTACACCTCCAGCTATACCAGTGATCCTAGAGTCATTGCAAGTGATCTCAGCCATAGCATTCCATCACTTTGTGGAACTGCTTAGTCCACATTTGATCATTTTATCGGATATTCTATGCGAGTTGGTACAGAACAATCACCATGAAGTTGTATTACAAGCGGCAAGAACTGTCAGCGTTGTTGGAGATGCTATACAAAAATTAGGTAAAGTATTAAAATTACTAATACAGTCTCTGTTTATTAAGTTCGATTTGTTTATAATTCTAACCTCGTCATTGCCCAACGGAGGTTCCCTTAGACCTCTAGCTTTGTTAGTACCATTTTGAGCCCAAATACATGTATAAGTTTTTTTTTTTAGTATATATAAATATATTTATTCTTGTCAATTAGCGGTATGAACGTCTTTTGTTTGACTTATAAAATTCTACATTATCATATATTAGTGATGACCATAGAAATTCATTTAAAAATTAACAACACAACATTTTTAAATTAATTAAATATTAGAAATAATTAAAATAAATAAATGGTTCAAATAAACTAAACGAGATTGAACACGTTAAGACCAGGGCTCGGAGACAAGTGGGCGAGTGTTGGGGGCTATGCTGGAGAGGGCTGCCGATTCACTCGTGTTGTTGGTAGTTTTATTCGATGGTAGATCCACTTCAGTAGCGCCAGGGTTGCTATCCTCTGAAAAATTGTTTCCTTTTTGACAAATAAGTTGTAAAAGCATTTGCTAATACATAATTTATGTTTATGAACATTTCTCCAAATTGTTGGTTATTACTACAGAACCTTTTAATATGCCTAGAAATGTAAACTGAATTAAGGGCTACAGTCTGTACTTATTATATACCTAACACTAGGATCACTCCTCGAAATCATCTGTTTTACGTTTACGTCATAATGAATGAAATCAGCATGGGTTCACAAGACGTTCGGCTGTATGAAGATGGCGACACTGACTCTAATACAAATAGCTTTAAGTGTATCAAAATTGGTGTCATCATTTCCAACCTCTTCCGACTTCAAAACGCTTCCAAACTTAGTAATATAATCCGTGATTATTATGCAATCTGGTTGTATATTAAGTACTGATTTTTTATTTTAATATCTAGACATGTCGCTAACTTCATATTGTAATTGACTTCGTGGTTGTATAAAGTTGACTTCGACTAATATACAATTAAAAAAAAATACAATTTATTATACAAAGTATATATTTTTTGTATCGGCTTCATTAGAGTGATGTATTTTATCTGTGTTTCCAGAAAGTATTGGCGAGTTTCTACCATTAAATAATTGTTTGTATATGTGGGAGAAGTTGTTGCCACACTTGTCGAGTGTACTGCAATGCGAGGACAACACTTCAGCTAAAGCGGTCGTCTGCGATTGTATCGCGAACATCGGAGAGAGATCTTTTCAGGAATTACCGGTAATTTTTGAGTTTAATTCGAATTTAATTTAAAATAAAACCACCATTTTGATGACGGATGAAATATATAATGAAAATCTCAGATAAAACATGAAATAAGATAAAAACAGGATACAAGTTATACGAATCATAAAAAAAAAACTTGAATCTTTTAAATATTAAAATTTTTCAAAATAAGGAAATAAATTAAATCATATTCTTCGAAATATGCGAGCGAATAGCGCGTGCGTCGAAACAGCTACAGATTGCGTTAGCCCGATCGTTTTCAATTTTTGTTTTAATGATATAGGTATAAAAAAAAATCCATATATATATTTATTATAACACTTTTATTTCTACCATTTTGCTACAAACTACAAAAAAGTACATTTAACATAAGAATGGGATTGGGCCGTTATAGATCTTAGCTCGTAATGCGTTGAAAGTGTCAGGCTTACATAGCCCTAAGTTGAGTAAAAATACTAGATAACTTAAGCTTTTAGTTAAAAAAAAAACAGTTGCATTAAAAATTTTAAAAACCCATTAAGAAGTAATTAACTGCAGAAATCAAAAACAAACTATGTAATCTCTAGAATTTCGTTCGGGCAATTTGAGATTAACCATGCAATGTTTTTTTTGGTTAACACCTAAGCAAATAACAAAACGTACTGTAACCTAAATCTAATTTGGATGTTGTAAGGTATTGGACGTGGGGATAAACGAAAACCACGAAACATATTCGTTGTAAAAATAAAAATACATTTTCACTTGAAACCCATCACCAAACATATTTTGCTTATTGGTTTGTCCCCACTTACTATAACATTCAAGTTGAAATGTTATTGTATATATTATTTTTTGATTAGGAAGTTATCAAACAAAAAAAAAAACATTACATGGTGCATTCTGAATTGCTCAAATAAAATTTACTAAATAATAGCTTTATACTTTTATTTAATTACTTTGTTTTAAATTTTTTTTATTATTATTATTTCTTTTTAAGTACAGATATTCTTATGTGCATGTCCTCAATATCAACTATGGACACTTTCCCATCACTAATTCTGCTCTAGAAGGTTCGGTAAAAAACAAACGACAATTTATTATTATATATATATTTTTAATTGAGTGATAGTAATGATGCCAAGTATAGAGAAAGAATAAATAAGATGTCACTGAATGTTAAAGTAATGTTTGAGTATTAACGGATTTATATCGCTGTGAATTAATATTTAGCGCAATAATAGTTTAAATAACTTTATCGTTTCAATACAAAATATGCTATATTTGTTCATAGTATGTACTTGTTGTTATCAGCGTCGCATTCAGATGTCGTGCTGTGCGTTGCTGGTCGGATCTTGCGGCGCGGAAGAGGCTTCAGTACGTGCGGCTGCCGTGCGCGCACTCGCCATGGCACTCATGTATCGAACCCTTAGAGAGGTATTCTATATTGTATGAGGAGGGTCTTTTCAAAAAGGGATATTTAGTTGTGAACTTATTGATCGCAAATGACGTTCAAAGTATGACAATAGAAACAGCCAAAATTATGTATAACAAATATCCCGTTTTGAAAAAGTTTACCTGATATGTGACTGACACGCTTGTAAAATATCCTCTTTTGTTATGAATAATTAAATCGTGAACTATTCTGATTTTTATGGTTGAAATATCCTCTTTTGTTCGGGACACCGTTTTTTAAGTCCAATTTTCCAAGTAGAATATCCTTTTTTGCATTGGTTCTAGGTGGTAAGTGATGTATTTTATTGCAGATAAAAAGACCTTGTTTTCAGTTTAAAAAAAAAACATAAATTTGCAAATATCCCTTTTTGAAAAGACCCTCCTCATATGTACCATCTGTAATACACGAATTTAAGTCAATACAAACCGCAATAAACATTTTAGTTCAAAATATTTGAAAACTATAAATTTGCAAAATAAAATGTTTTAGAAATTTGACTTCGGGGCCCATTTATAGTTTGCTTTTTTTTTAGCTTATAGAAATGTAAATGCCTAAATAAAGCTTTCTATTGTATCGTATTGAGGAAAAGGTATTATTTTATCCTTATAGAAAATAAAATATATACTTTTTTTAATATAATGTATTCATTTCTTTACTTGTAAACCATTTACCCATTTTTGACGTAAATAGTCTATTCTATACAAAGAAGTACACTTGTAATAAAATTTCTTTATTGACCAAAGAGTTGTATTCTAGATGTGTTAATGTTGTCACTTAGTACAGAGTTCTATGTCTTTTTCAAAGTATTTATTTTAAAAATGTTAAGTAAAAATAGGATTGTTAACTTGTTTCTGTACTCCTAGTATTTGTCGAGCATTTAATATTACATTTCTTCTATGATGTATTAGAATTTTCGTTATCTGTACGCAAACTATACAGCCGGCCTTAGCACGAGGATTATGCGAGTTTGCGGCGGAATAGCGCCCCCGCTCCCGCCTATCGACATCTATTTGCCACTGCGAAGCTCTTCTTGTCTATGCTATGTACTAAAATATTGTCCATTGCCGTCGAATATAATAAAATCGGTTGAAAATTTAAACTGTTTCAGGATCTTTGCTTCGTTACCGACTGCGGCGAGAACATATTGCGGGCGCTATTAGAAAACACTTTAGTTGTTCGCACCAAAGCAGCGTGGGCCCTGGGAAATCTTAGCGATGCACTTGTTAAGAATGTGTGAGTTATAAAGGGTGTAAAAAGACCCTTAACGAAGTCAAAGCCCACGTATTCCATCCACCATTAGGACCCTTTTTGTTTTTTTAGACCAAGCCTGGGAAATTAATAGTTGTCGAGATAATGAAGGTTAAAGTTAATTTTTTTTTTCGATGTTATATCAATGAAGAAACAATTTTTGGTATTTTTTAAATTATTGGTATTAGTATGTATTAACAAAGAGCTTTCAAATTACAATGCGCATTGTATCTCATCCTCACGCGCACGCAGAGCTATCTTTTAAATTCACCGCGGTGCGTAGTACGTTTTTCAGTTGTTTTTGATATCTAAAAATACATTTCGTTTCCCATCAATAAGTTTTTTATGTGATAAAATTTAATGGTCTGAATGCGTAGGCACCGGCTTCGTTTAAGGGTCTTGTTACACTTTTATTTTCGGTATGTTTTTAGTTTCGTAGATTTACTACTTGGTACTAAAAGAAAGCCAACTAGTCGGGATCAATAATAATATTATTATTAATAATAACACACACAATCACAACAACGTCTAGGTCCCAAACTAAGCATTAGCTTGTATTTTGGGTACCAAGCGAAGACAACACATACATATAACAACCATAATATCGATAAACCCATTTTCAATAAGTTATTTAGCGATCGCATCTTGTTAAATGCTTCTTTTGTTTTGTTGAATAAGAACAATCGCAGAAGTGAGATAATTAAACTCGCGAGCGAGTCAATTTTTGAATATTCTAATTTTAAATTTATGTTCGTTATTTGATTTGATTTCATCAAAAACGTCGTTAAAAGATTGATGCCCTTGAGATGTGCTGGAGGCGCTTGCTGAGAATAAAATGGACTGGTCACCGCACTAACGTCTCCATCCTAAAAGAGCTTCGCATCAAACAAAGACTTTCGTCGATTGTGCAAATGCAAATCTTTAAGATGTTTGGACATATACGCAACGAAAGCTCACTGGAACGATTGGTGGTGCAAGGAAGAGTAGAGGGTAAACGTTCCCGTGGCCGATCACCTACTAGATGGACAGACCTCATTAAATCATCGACGAAGTGTTACTGAGTGTACACGCAATGCCATGAATAGAGACAGATGGAGAAATCTCGCAAAGAACGCATCCAATTTTTCGGACAATCCACGACCACGACCACTCCGTTAGGAGTGTATAACTGAGAAGAAGAATTTGATTGTACTGTACACGAAACTAACTAGAGATTTGCTAATGCGAGACAATACAACGCTAAATGCGGGTTTGCGCAGGTATCTGACACCTTTACTGGTCATTGCGACGCGACTTGTGGCTACTTTCTGATCCGCCATAAAGTTTGAGGCGACCTGTACCGGGCGTTTTCCTGTTACTGCGCGGCTCTACTCGCTAACCACGGAGTCAATCAATGTGACAAATTCATACTATTTTCGCTTTAGGTAATATTTCTATATCAAACATTGTTAATAAAAGCGCGTGAGTAATTTAAAGAAGGAATTGATTTTCATTAGTTTTTAGTATAAATGAATATTTATTTCATGATCTTCGTATAACTCATAATAATTTAAAAACATTATTAATAGTTTAATTAAATTGTCCTTTTGGGGTGAATATAACACCCAATATATTGCATGACTTCTATGGCATGTTACAGTGTAACTATATGATAATATAATGTTCCATTTTCTTGTTAACTATAACAGGCAATAAATACATTTTGATTTGATTTTGTTTATGCTTTTTGATGAGTATAATTGAATGAAACAGCAATAATAATAATAATTTATTTCAGACATTGTCCATATACAAAGTTGTTAGTATAAAAACTAGGTTACAACAACTAGGGTATAATGGAAAACCACAACATCAGCAGTTTACATGTCCGTATGCAGACGCATCCTACGCTCAAGCATTGGAGAGTCCCATCGGTCCACCAGAGTTCTTAGAATGTTGGCACTGCCGCGCGTGCGATTTAACATGGAGGCGCATCGTTTGCGCATGATCGCTACAAAACCGTCAATGTGCGCCTCGCGAACATGTGAGAAGCACTGCAAAACCGCGGCAGCTCCAAAAGCACCTAAACGCGTTATTATACTGGACGCGCAGACCAATGAGCTATTGCTATTTCTCTATCGATTTACAAAATAAAGACACCCTAGTGGTCGCCCAGCGATCGAAATTCGACCGTACTCACTTTCTTAAATCCACCAATAATAAATAGGCGAGAGTAAGTCAATTCAAACTGCATCAAACGACAGACCATTAAACTCGTATAGTTTACAGTATGTGTAATACATATTAGGTATATATAGATTTTAGCTTTATGCACCCCTACTCCACATACACTGTAACTGTGCCGAATATCACACTCCTCCGTACCAGTAATATGCTTTAAAAGGGCTACATAGTTTTGTCTTCACATATTAGTATATAGATTATCAAATCAAGTAGTTTGATCCCCTGTTAAAGTAACATATTTCAAAAATGTGAATATGCAGTTTTGGTTTCCTGCAAATTTGAGCTCATGATTCCTTTGAACACTTTTCGCTATTTGTCGTAGTTAAGGCCATACAGTCCCATTTCAAAATTTCACCTGTATATAAATTTTAGCTTTCTGCGCTCTTATTCCATATAAACTTTAAATAAGCAAAATATCACACTCCTTGGTGCGCGTAGTTTTCTTAAAAAGGGGTCTAAAGAAATTCCTTCACGTATTTATATATAGATTAAATTTGCTTGAAATATGAATAAAAAAGTCAATTGTCTAATTTTGTCTAAATTGCTTATACCATTGGTAGCAAATCACCATCGCTAGTAAATTTGATAGCTTTATATTATTTATCTCAATTTGTTGGCTTTCCCTTACATTAAATGAGTTCATTGTATTGTTTTCACTTGTGGTTGAACTTATTGTACCAGTATGAGTTTTGAAGTGAGAAATGGCAAAATTTACTGTGTAACTTTAAAAAGTTAGTAATTTAGTAACTGTTTTCACATCGAAAATCAAGACTTTTAGACTATTTGGTCATCGCTATTGAAAACTATTTAGTTTATTGCACTGGACTTCTTAGTACATTAATTTGCACTATTATGCTGACTTCATTGCCTTGAAATATGTGTCCGTATTTATATTTGTTGTTATAAAATTCTCATATAACTGTCGTATAGTCCTTATAACATTCAAATGTTTCAGTGACAGTATTGGTAAATTAAACAAACGTACATAAAATAAAACTGTATTATATTTATTGAGCACAGTTGGATATGTAGTGACATAATTTTGCAGAGAAGATCCAGACATAGATGACATTGATGACGATCTCTTGATGAGGCTGCTTGAGGTCAGCACGCTCTGCACCCTTGACAATGATAAGGTGCGTAACATTTTAACCAGTTAAAGCCATTTTTTATGTTTACAACTGTATGCAATTTATTAGTAGTACCGCTATTACCTACTTAACGATTTTGGTATGGTAGTTTATCCGTCTGTCCGTCCGTCCGTCCGTCCCTCCATCCATCCATCCATCCATCCATCCATCCATCCATCCATCCATCCATCCATCCATCCATCCATCCATCCATCCATCCATCCATCCATCCATCCATCCATCCATCCATCCATCCATCCATCCATCCATCCATCCATCCATCCATCCATCCATCCATCCATTCATCCATCCATCCCTCCATCCATCCATCCATCCATCCATCCATCCATCCATCCATCCATCCATTCATCCATCCATCCATCCATCAATTCGCGCTCTAACGTTGTTATTTTCCAACTGTTTTTTTTAAACATGGCACATAGGTTTTCTTTGGCTTCTAATTTTACATATACAATTTTATACTAGATTGGATAAGTTTATGGTAAAATATTTTTTTGATAAATATTTTATATAGTATATAGGTTATAATTTACGGTCCGCCGTTTATTCCAGGTACCTAGTAATGCAGTGAAACAAAATAAAAATAATGTAGTGATTTCCATTTTTAATTGCATACTGAATTATTGAGATACTTATTAATAATTATTTTTTAGAACTTCACCAATATGATGTAGTTTTCTAATAAATAAAATGATCAAATATATTTAGGTGTATTAGTTTTTAGTTTCATTCCGATAGCATTGAATTCGTGAATTGGTTTTCTGTGTTTTTACGATATAGCGTTTTGTATTTTTGTGCTATTGTGTATAAGCTACACCATGTTTTTAGCCATAAATATATAGTTTTATTCTTCTTAAAATTGGTTTTAACTATACGTGTATGTAGGGCATATATCTTCAATAAATGGAACATTGTATGAAGCATATATTTTCAATAAATGTCTTATCTCCAATTACATTTACATAATCCATTGTACACATATAGGGCACGAAAACACTACTCCCGACAATATAAGGCGATAGTCTTTCACTGCGCGGCTTGGAATTGGCATTGCTATCTCCGTTTCAATCCCTCTTTCCCAACCTTTTCCGGAGTGACAGAGATGACAAGATGAAATTTCCAAAAATCCCTATAAAATACCCGTCGAAACAGTTTGCGGGTCGTGACTGTTTCCACCTCTGAAATGTGTATGAATTGGAATACATTATGTGGACCAAAATTTGTAGGGTTATTAAGAAAGGATGTCCCTGGGGCGGTATGTTTTGGCTTTTTTGAAATTCGCTTTAATATCGAATTTACGGTTCTTTATTTTCAAGAACGAAGAACCGACGGAAATCGTGTTTTTCAGGAATTTATTCTGAAAAAAACTAAATAAGA
The DNA here is from genome assembly GCA_949709985.1 of Luffia ferchaultella. Classification (NCBI taxonomy): domain Eukaryota; kingdom Metazoa; phylum Arthropoda; class Insecta; order Lepidoptera; family Psychidae; genus Luffia; species Luffia ferchaultella. The sequence goes on along the minus strand of OX453253.1, from coordinate 8,664,545 downwards.
TATCAAAAAACAAAAACATACCGCCCTGTGACAGCATTTCTCCTATTATATATATTCTGTAAATATTGATACGAAAATACAACGAGGATTAGACACGGGCCGAACCCTCTTTTTTTTTTTGCATGAAAAGCCTTACGCCCTTAACTTTTTTTATGGGATCAATTTTGAAAACTTGAAGAAAAAAAATCAACGTTTTCACACATTGAGAGAGTTTAGATATTATTTTTTTTTCATGAAACTGCTGATTTTAATTTCATTTTTCAGAATCGGTCCCATAGTAAAAGTATATTTTGATAGGAGCCTTCACCACTTTTAGTTTTCGAGAGCAATTTTTTTTCGCCCAGTGTATTTTGAAAGCTCAAATTAGCGACAAATATTTACGTTAAATAAATATATACAAATTGTACAATCATATTTTTCATTTTTCAGATAAAAATGAGTGCGACTCGCGCAATCGGTAATTTCCTGAGATTGATTAAAAGTGAAACTCTAACAAAAAATCTAGAAATGAAACCGCTCTGTGAGACCGCTATTGACAAATTGCTGGATTGCGCATGCAAAGTGACAAACATGAAAGTCCGGTGGAATGCTTGTTACGCTCTCGGCAGTGTCATGAAGAATGATACACTTTTTGTTGCCTTTAATGGGTGGCAGGTAATCATTTTTTATTTGTGAAATTAATTTCATTCCTTTCGCCGTCGAGACGATGCGTCCCTGGTCCAAGGATGCCCAATTACTTGCTAACGATTTGGGTGTCGCACTGCGTTTTTTACAAGAGATCCTTTGAGCAACGAATACCTTGTTCAGAGGATCAGTGTCGCAATACAGTGTGGCTACGCGGCAAGTATCCTGGGCACCCTGGACCCGTCGTCTCTTTAAAATTGTCTCCTTTATCATTTTTTTAGATAGTATTTTTAATTTGTAGGTATTTTGTGTTTTTTTTATTAGTTTTTAATTTAGAGTATGTTATCTAAGCATTTTAAGTAGGTCTAGTTTTATAAACTTTATTTGTCTTGTAAATCTTGTTATACCTTATATAGTTTATTCTTTAGAAATTAACATTAGCAGGTAATATTTTCGTTTTAAACCTTCCCTTTGAGAAAATTCTAGGATTTCGTAATAAACCGATCGGGGCGAACACCGACTTGAAGCGAAACAGAATTATTTTATTAATATGTAAACATGAAACATTTTTATAGTAATTCATAATCAACATATTTATATAATTTCTACTTACAAATGACGCTTTATAATATTTAGGCAACAAATTATTGGTTTCATATTCCTAAAAATATATGAAGTCTATGAAAAGTATATGATGTCTACAATATATCTAAATAATTGAAATAAGATTTTTTTTCCATAGCACGCTCCTGGGGTGTTTTTTTTACCCCAACTTGAATTTGTTTGAATTGTCATATGTGACACGTTAAGGAATGCAGTCTCTTATAGACATCCTCTAATAAATGTAACTCATTACTTGAAATGAATATACATGCTTCTACCGCAGGTACCAGGTGTAAGTTTGTACCACTTATGTTTATGTATTTCAGGAAAAAGTATTTCCCAGTCTGTGTTCCTTGGCTGAGGAATGTAAAAATCTGAAAGTACGCATCACCGCCGCTACGGCGCTGCGTGCGCCGAGAACGCGCGACCAATATGCCGCGTGGTTCTGTCCAATATGGCGGTCTATCATGGTCGCCATGGAAAACGCCGCTAACGTTGACGACTTTAATGAATATAAACACAAAGACAATCTTATTGAACAGGTATTTTTTTTTTATATTATATAACAAAACAAAAACAATAAATATTTATCTCATACCAATCCTGAGTATAAATCTAATAATAAGTATATATTTGGTTATGTTTATATAATCAAAATTAATTTAAACATTGGAAATTTCTATTAAAATAAATTAACATATAATATTGTCAATCTCGATTAACTAGTCATCATTTATTATCAATCAATTGTCTCTGTCAATTAAATGGCTCGTAACTTTCAATCTGACCCAATTGGGTTAATGTATAGTATCTGGGTTAATAGTTTTTACAGTATCTAATAACTGAATTCATTTTCAGCTCTGCGTTACGCTTTCGCACTTGTGTTGTCTACTGAAGCCTACGGATTTGGTTGATATCTTAGATCCTCTATCGTTCCACTGCGACTGCGCGAAAGTGTTATTTACACAACTATGCCACAAGCTGCCTCCGGAAAATGTGTCGTGTCTCAGAGTTTTGGACGCCGCCAAATACGTGACAGTCAATTTGACGGCGACGACGAACGCACAACAACAATCGTTAGGAATATTACAAGAAATATTCATATGGGATTTATAATTACAATATCGAAATCGATACTACAATAACGTTAAAAAAGTTTTAACGTGTCAATTAAAACTTTGGTCATTTTTTAACTATAGTTATTCAGGTAACAAAATGCAAATAATTTTACAAAGAAGTAGCGGCCGCCCGAGGGTTCGCTCACATGGATTACACTTGTGTATTAGCATTTATTATTGTTTCTTTTAAAATTTTACTAAAATACTGAAACATTTAGTTTTTAATGTCTTACTAAAAGGTTAAATACAAATATTAATTATTGTATTATTAAATATTTAGTAATTAATTTCTATAAATGTTAAAGCAGGTGTTTCTTATTTTCTAACCATAAAAATGCTATAAGGCATGATAATACATTTAATTGATTTAACTTTAAGAATGGACGTTCCATACAAAGTTTCATTTCTTATTTTACTCCTTTTAGAGTTAAATCTCGAAAAATTTTGAAACACCACATAATATTTAGTTTTTGATTCAAAGTGCAAATACCAATTTTCATGTGTTTAACTTAAAAAATTACGGATTCTCATATTATAAACTCACATTCCTTATTTTTCCCCTCATAGGGATAGAATTTCTAAAAATCCTTTGTTAGCGGATGCTTACGTTACTAAACAAACTTAATCGATCTGTACCTAGTGATGATTCATCACAAACATTAGCAGACCATGTACAACTATGATGATGCAGCATCCATGTAGCAATATATCAATGGTTTTATGTGAGACAGTCTGAATATTATTGGCTCTTGGCCTATAAAGACGCTCTGGAATCATTTCTTTGCTAGTTAATATTTAATTACTTGTCTTATATTAAAATATTTTTCACTTGAAATGTAATGCATAACCAACTTTGTATTATAATATTTATATAGGGAACCTGTTGTACCAAGGACAGTTTTTTAGATATACATTTTTTATCCAATCCAAATTATGCTCTTCGGTGTGATCAAAAACTTGATTAACTAAAAGTTTTTCATGTAACTTGCTTACATCCTTACCTGTTTCCAAACAATGCTTTAAATGACGGCGCAAAGTTGTTCTTGGTAATCCAAAATGTTTGGCAGCACCGAAAGTGGAGAATTTTTTCTCTTTGATCATTTTAATTGCATTTGTCAGATCATTCACATTAATAAGCATCCTTTTCTTCTTGGCATGAAATAATAATAGTATTTTATTAGGAATATATTACGTGAGTGTGAAATAATTTAATAAAATAATCTCACGGTCAAAGCACAACATCCAGGTTGTGCCTGTCTTGGCCACTGTCCAAGGTACAACTGATCGACAGTGACCGAGGTACAACACTACAACTTCAACAAAATGTGACAATTTAAATAGTTTAAAGGTTACTTATTTCGTAACTTTTTTGTTGTTTTGACACTTGTTAAACAAAAACTCGATAGCATTTAAAAGTTAAGTGATTATTATAAAACGTTTGAAACTATCAGACTTCGAAATATATTAAATAATACACAAACATAATAATAATAATAAAAAATAAAACTAATCCAATAATCCACCCCTCGTCGCCCCCGACGCAAATGCGCCCATGACGCTCATCGCATTGCCGCGCTGAATTGCAATGGCAATTCTTTGCACCGAAATATATTAGAAATACTTATTTTTTCGCCAAAAAAGGTTTTAAATAACACCAAACATCGGCTTAATGGCCGGTGTTTTAATAATATTTAAAACGAGCTCAATGGCCTAGGTATATATTGTGCCAAGGTTCAACAGGTTTCCCTACCTACATATGTTTTAAGGTTTGAAATTATTAAATTTTTATAATGTAATACAAAAACTTTGTTGGCTATATTAGATATAGGTTTGTACAGTGCACACATGAAATATAATTTCGATAATAATATATTATTAAAGCTTTTGTATAATATATATTATATTATAAAAATGAAGTCATATCATTTATTTAAAATGTATTATTTATTATGTTGTAGGGTGTACCTAATTCTTTTTTATTAACAATTCAATAAAATTGTGATAATTTAACGTTTTGATTGTATGTATTGCTGTGTTAGCTAAACTTATAGTGTTAAAACTTTAAATTTCGGTTTTTTTGTAATGCATAATACAAATAAACGCATCTTTACTAATTTTGTCTTATTTCTCGTAACCTAAGCTTAATTCACCGCGCTGACTCCAGTGCAGGTTGGTGGATGTAGGTTGGTAGGTGAATGGAGTATCGAAAATATCAAACGCAATTTCGCGGAGGTGACGACCGGCGCGCGGGGACCTCGCGGACTAAATTCCGAGTGAAACTCGCCATCTCACTACGAGTACACAGCAGCTGGCTAGAGTATGATTGGTTAGACTGTAAGCGCAGAAGAGGGCTTCTAATCTATTTGCAATTTTATGAAAAAGACGCCATCTGTTAAGCTATTTTGAACGATGCGCGTTCAAAAACACCGTAACCAGTATTCTGTCTGTTGAATTACGATTCTATGGCTTTAATTCAGAGTGCATATTTGCTCAGACGTAGTTAATTTAAATAGATAAAGCTTAAAATCATGCGACTTGACCCAATTACGTTTTTTCGCTGGTTCTTACCGGTTTTAGTTCAGTTATCGAAGTCGTGCCGTGCAATTTTCGATAATAACTGGTTATTACCGAAAGGAAAGGTGATTCTGGGGCATTGACGTATAACATAACTGGAAATTAATTGCTAATAACTTACAAACAAAATTATCTAATTTTTTTTTGTAGTAACCGGATGAATATTTTTATGCTAATTAGGCATAAAGTAAATAAATTTGACAGCAGCGTTTGGTTTTAAGTCTGTTTTGATATGGTCTTAATAGAGTCATAAATGTCACTTCACAGTATCGAAAATGTCAAACGCAATTTCGCGGGGGTGAAGATCGGCGCGCGGGGACCTCGAGGACCGAAACTCGTCATTTTGCACCTAAGTAACTAGAGTATGAGTGGTTAGACGGTGAACGCAGAAGAGGGCTTCTAAATTTGTACTTTTATGCAATTAGGTCTAATCATTTCAAATCCAAACACAGCTTAGTCAGACAGACCTCGTAATAACAGTTAATTAGTATGAATTGATTTGTATGAAGATAAAATCAAAGTGCAGGGATTATAAAAATGAATTGTGATTATTTGTGTTCCACAAAATCAATTCAATTTATCCTAATTTTCCACGAACGTATAGATAAACGTATCCCCGCGTGTAAGTAAACGTTGTGTTGGCACTGTAGCTGTCATTTCCTTAATAAAATTTACACGATTTTGGCATACTAGGAAAAAATACTTTATCGAAATTTTGACAGATCACAAATACAAAATATAGTACCTACTTGTCTACAAGACTAGATATCTAGGTATCTCTTTTGTAATTTTTTTCTGATTTGACAGAATTTAAAATCACGTTACTAGACTGCTTTCATTAATTAATTAATTTCAATTAAGAGTTATTTCGAATGAATTCATTTTAATAATTATTAGCGACCCGCCCCGGCTTTGCACGGGCAGCAGAGCAAGCCGTAGCGTTCTTTCTGTCGTAGTTGTTGTATCTGCTTTGGTGGGTCGAACATGTGGATTATATTTAATTAGGTTTACTTGGAGTACTTGGAGACCTGCTTGAAGCATTTTTAATGTATTTTGTTTCCAATTCTGCAAATATTTGAAAAAGTAGACAATATATACTTAAAAATAGTCTAAAATATTTCTTTATATACGATGAAATCATCCAGCCGGCTTGATTTTTTTTCCGATTTCTTCGCCAATAATCTTCATGTTTCTACTAATATGCACAAAACATTAATAAATTATACACGTAAACGCCAATCCGTTTGGTAATTTTTGAGTTTTCAGACAGACAGACGCGGCGGGGGATTTTATTTTATAATTTGTAGTGATAGGGGTTAACCACATCTAAAGCAGCAGATACAGCTCGTAATATCAATGCTGTGTTTGGAGGAAATATACTAATGAACGCACAGTGTGTGTGTATGTGAAATTTTGACTCGCAAAATACCAAGAAGTAAGCCAGCCACTGAAGTCAATAATAAAAGATTGCAAGCCATGGTGAAAGCTGATTCGTATTAGTCTACTGCAGTATTAGAAGTAAGTATGGTTTGAAGTTACCTTTGTTCCCAATTGATAAAATTAAAAAGAACAACCCCGACTGATCAATCAATTTTATCATATCGGTTCCCGTCTCCACGCTGCGCTTAGCCTACACATGGACTCCGACGGGCCTCCCACAGGGTGGCGGTCGGCCCGTGCGCGTGCGCTTCTGCCGTAATTTTCTGCACTATGTTGTATGAACAGGTATTGAGTATTATACGTGTCTGAAACCTAGATTAAATTTTAAAATAGTTATCTGTTTTTTTTAAATATTGGACCCGTAAACAAATGCACCGTTGCAGTTCAAACTGGAGAAAGTGAAAAATTGACTGTTTTTGTGAAATGTAAATAAAAAAAACTTATAATTTTGTCATTGAATTGTGTTTTATTTCTAGTTTTAGTTATAACAAATACATACGAACAAAAATTAGAAACAGTGCTTTTTCTTCTTAGTTATTGGCGTTCTCTTCATATAACGCAATTTCGCCAGAGTCGAGTATTCTGTTCGTATACAATGTTTTTACAAGATAGTTTATTTAAAATAAAAAAAAACTAATTGGACGCGTTGGAAAGAATAGTGCAATTATATATATAAATATCGTTCTATGCAGTATATCAACTTAGTTAAAAAATCTAATCATTCACCCCCCCCCCCCTTTTAAAAAATCGATACAAATTCTCACCTCCGGTTTCCCACCCTTAAAATGTGGAAATCCAGAAACCCTGAAACACGTTTATTTACGCTAAAATTTGTATGTTTCTAGCTTTAAACAACAATGATTCTCATACAAAGTCTCTCCGTTCCCCCCTTAAGTTTGAAATTTTTAAAAAAAGCCTTGCTTAACAAATTAATGCTCACGTTATAAAATAAACTTACCTATGTTCTAAATTTCAGCTTCCTAGACTTAGTAGTTTCGGCTGTACGTTGATAGATCAATGAGGACAAACGACAGACAGACACAAAAAGTAGCTGATGTCACTCTTGACAATCTTCTTTCCCGTTTGCAAAGTTTACTTAAAATCTGTTTAGCCATTTTAGAGATTGGCTCGAAAAGACTGATACACGTACAGACAGACAGACGGAGCAAAAGTAGCGTATGTCACTTTTGACCACCTCCTTTCCATACCTTTGAAGTTTCTTTTTCTTTCCGTGTACATCACAACAACGTCTTGGCCCCAACTAAAGCATTAGCTTGTGTTTTGGGTACCAAGCGAAGACAACACATACATATAACAGACGGACAAAAAGTAGCGTATACCACTTTTGACCACCTCCTTTTCATACTTGTGAAGTTTCATTAAAATCGGTTAAGTCGTTTTGAAGATTAGCTCGAATAGACAGATGGACGTACAGAGAGACATACAAAAGTTGTGTTTATCACTTTTGACTACTTCCTTTCCGTATCTGTAAAGTTTCATCAAAATCGGTTAAGACATTTTGGAGATTTGCTCCTATAGTGCTTACGAATACTCGAACCGCCGCTTAGTTTCTGCCCCAAAGTCCAAATACGAATTTTTATAAATTTAAAAATGACGGATTTTCATACAAACTCACATCCCTTATTTTTCCTTCTTATTAATGGAATTTTGGAAAATCTCATTAGAAAAGAAACTTTATGTCCAAAGACTTAGATTTAACAAATGAAAAATCTATGATTCTTGCCAAACTTAATTATTTTCGTAATTACTATAGTAGTAAATACGGGCGCCACCAACAGATGAGTCGTTAAATCCACCAACCCGCACTGGAGCAGCGTGGTGGATTAAGCTCCAATCCCCCTCACCCTGGGGAGGCCTAAGCCCCTGCAAGGGGGTATTATGGGCTGGTGGAATGGAATAGTAGTAAAGTGAAAAGTAATAATTTTTAACTATTAAACGAGCATATGGATTGGATTTTTTTATTTTTTTTTTATAGTGTATCCAATCCTAGATACCTACGAGATATTATTTAAATTTATTCAGCTATTTTCATATAATGCGATTGCATAAAAATTAAAACTTTTGTGCCCTTGTTAAGACGTTTCTATTTACATTCTCGTACCCACCGATGATATAACTCGAATAAGTCTAAAATATTTTCATAGCTATCTGGATTGTTTTCTAAACACGGATTTCTGAGAAGTCGCTGTGAGTGATTTGAGCGGCGGTAGTAACTTGAAGCCTTGTCCGGTGTCGGTCTCTCGTGCGCCGATTTGTTTTTGAATTTATAAAACAATGGACAAGTAACTCGCTAACTGCTGACGAAGAGGAGTGACCTTTTGGATGATTCGCTTCGGACTTCACAGGGCTTCACGTCGTATTTTCGATTCAATTATCGGGATTACAGTATAATTGTAGAAAGATGCAGTTCCTCTACCTACTATGTAGTAAAACGCGGAGTGGAAGATATTGGGAAACTCATAAAATCGACTAATTCGTTAATTATCTCCACAAAATACTTGTTTGTTTCGAGAACTACTTAACCGATTTCGATAAAAAAATCATATACTTATATAGAAATGAAATTATGATTAACATTAATAAATATCATAAAGTGTCTGTAATTTTTAGAAGCTGAGCAGTAAGAAGTTTGAGAAATAAGAGAAAGAAAAACTATAAGAACAGAGTGAGGTTTTAAGAAAATAATGAAATGTGCCAAAAACAATTTTTCAATATATGTATAATAAGTATCCAATAATATTTATGTAGATTTAACATTAAACAATGCATCTTAGTGCCGTGATAGCCCGAGCGTAGTGAACTTGTTTCAAATCTATAAGGCCATGTGGCCGTGGTGGTTCGAATCCGGTCATTGAGAGAGCACGTTCAGCAGTCGGTCCCGGTTGCTGTCAATAGATGGCGGTCGTTACAAAAAAGGGCTGATGGAATGGAATGCAAATCGTGGTAACTAAGTCGGCGAAATATTTTCTTTTCGCTTTACTAATAAAATGTTGACTATAATTTTATAAAACCAGTTTATTTGATTAGGACCCCAACGAAATTCAGGGTCAAGGATAAGTGTCAACAGTTTTTTTTTTTAAATTGTGTGAACAAATATAACTTATGCGATTTCTCATTCATGACTTTTTAATTTTTATGATTTCTATAATAGATACCTAATAGATCTCACCAACCCACAACTTTAACATTTAATATAATTTTATTTGTGGCTGGCAAAGAGTGGTTCCGACAACATTTTTCTATTAGTTTAGTTTAATGAAATGTACTTAATTTAAAAAATTGAAAATATTAAGTAAGTAATTTCATTTATGACATGCCATAGGTAGTAAGTTATTTTTTTTTTAGCAAAACACATAAATAGGTATGTGGTTTAAATAAATAGGTATAAAGGTTTGTTGGTCTTAATTGATTCGGAATGGGTCATACAGTCTACAAAAAGTATCTTTATCGCCGCGCCGTACCAAACATCCGTGTATACGGCGGCGGCGATCTGAAAAACAGATTAAATAATCCTGAAACACTATCGAGTTCAAGTTTTTTGTTCAAGTGACAGTTTTAGTTTTCACAAAGTGATAACGAAGTGATGAAAAAGCTGGAAACGAAACGATAAGAAATAAGTATAGTGCAGTCAGTAGAGTCGCAACAGGTTGCACACAACACGAGTACCTATCTTATAAACGAATAAGATAAACCATCCATCCATCCATATCAGCCCATTATGTCCCACTACTGCAGAGGCTTAGGTCTCCCCTCGTTGTGCGATGAGGTCGGGGTTGTTACAACCATATTATTATGGTCGCAACGATATCCCTTATTTACTTACAGTCACTACGGGGCTGAAGGTCCCGGGTTCGAATCCCAGGTCGGGTCAGTATTTATATGATGAATATTGATACTGGTACCGGATCTTGGTTGTTATATGTCTGTGGTGTCTTCGCTTGGTACCCAAAATACAAGCTTAGGGGCCTAGACGTTGTTGTGATGTATACATACGTTATATATAAAAAAAATCAAAATGTTTCACTTTCAAGAGACTTTCTTTAACGTGTAGGTACGTTACAAATAAATAGATTTTTTCGCAATATGTCATACAGTTTGACATTGAAATTGTAGAAGTATAATCTAATATAGTATACATTAGTTTCATAATTTATTAACACAACATAAACCATTGTCATAAATTTTTTTTCGGTTTATAACATAGTACGTACTAAATAAATTAAATGTGTCATAGTAATAATTTTTCCTGTAATAATAAAAAATTTAAATGCTCAATTTCATTTTTAAATTAAAAATAATTTTAATTAACGTTTGACCATTAAAAGTACGACATAAAAGTAGGAAATACGTTCGGCGCTGCTGTCGAATTTATAAAAGTAAGTACCTTCCTAATTATCTACTATTATATTGTGACTAGCGACCGCCCGCAGCTTCGCTTGCGTAGACTATCTACACATTGTTTTAGGTAGTATTAACATTCGAAATGGTTTATACGTACTTTTTCTTCACTTCTTCATTTCACTTCATCAGCCCTATTTTACCCCACTGCAGGGGCTTAGGCCTCCCCCAGGGTGAGGAGGGGCGGGCTTGGCTTGGCCACGCTGCCCCACTGCGGGTTGGGGATTGTAACGACCGCCATCTATTGACAGCGTCCGGGACCGACTGCTTAACGTGCTCTCCGAGGCACGGAGTCAGTGATAGTTATGTACTTAAGTCAGAAAAACTCATTGGTACACGCCCGGATTCGAACCATGGTCCTATGGGGCCTTATAAATTTGAGACAGGTTCGTTGCGCTTTGGTCTATCACAACTTCACGTACTTTTTGCTGAAACTAAAATTGGGTACACCCATTCGAACTTTCAATCTTCATTCTCCCCACTCCTTTAAGAAAACCGATACTTCCATACTTTTCACCTCCCGTTTCCCACCCTTAAAATGTGGAAATCCAAAAACCCTGAAACACGTCATTTTATTTATTTATGTTAAAATTTTTATGTTTCTAACATTAAAGAAACGTAGAAACGTACAAAACCCTTCCATCCCTCCCTCCTTAAATTTGAAATGTCCAAATATTCCTTTCTTAAAAAATTAATATTCACGTCATAAAATAAACCACTGTTCCAAATTTCGGCTTCTTAGACTTAGTAGTTTCGGCTTTATCTACGCTGATAGATCAGTGAGGACAAACGACAGACAGACACAAAAGTAGCTGATGTCACTCTTGACAACCTTCTTTCACGTCTGCAAAGTTTCATTAAAATCTTTTCAGCCGTTTTGAAGATTAGCTCGAATAGACACATAGACGTACATACAGACAGACGGACAAAAAGTAGCGTATGTCACTTTTGACCACCTTCTTTTCATACCTGTGAAATTTTATTAAAATCGGTTTAGCCGTTTCGGAGATTAGCTCGAATAGACACATAGATGTACAGACGGACAAAAAGTAGCGCATGTCACTTTTGACCACCTTCTTTTCATACCTGTGAAATTTCATTAAAATCGGTTTAGCCGTTTTGGAGATTAGCTCGAATAGACAAATGGACGTACATACAGACATACAAAAAGTAGTGTATGTCACTTTTGACCACTTCCTTTCCATATCTGTGAAGTTTCATCAAAATCAGTTAAGCCGTTTTGGAGATTTGCTCAAATAGACAGACAGACAGATAGTATTATTTTACACATATAGCCTATAACCTTCCTCAATAAATAGACTATCCAACACAAAAAGAATTTTTTAATTCGAACCAATAGTTCCTGAGATTTGCGCGTTCAAACAAACAAACAAACAAACTTCAGCTTTATAATATTAGTATAGATTCAAGAATATTTACGAAATAATAAACCACGTCAATGGTACCTATTGACAAGTAGGTATTTATGATTTCACTTGTACTCGTTTATGAAACATGTAGGTACCTATTTCAAGTTTTGTAGAATACAATAGCGGATGAGAATAATTGCTTTAGCTTGAGAATTCTCGTTCCTTCGGAACAAATGGAACTTGTTAGGTTTTTATGTTTTCTTCGGTTGATTTGTTTCGTTGGGATAAAAAACTATATTCATAACAATCGCATTTTATTTTACATCATTACGAAGTACCTACTTTGGACGTACCTAGTATCTGTGGGGTTACAGATTTGCATGTTTTGCTAAGCATCTGAATATTACTCGCAAAACCAATAAAAATATGTAGAACATGAATTTGTATTCAATTAAATAAAAATGTATAACTCTGAAACCTCGAATAACATTATCGAAATCAATACCTACCTACTTGTTGAATGAAGTTTTATGGTGTTCTAAATGAAACCTAGGTAGGTACCTACCTAGTAGTGAAAATAAATATTTAAGTCTACAGATCTACAGATACAAATCAGATCGTTTGTTGATACGTACTCGTATGTAAATATAAGAACTTTACATAAAATTAAGCATAATCGATATCTAGTTACATATTTTTAGAAAAAATACCGTAAAAAAAAATAATTGTGTATTTGTCTTCACTTCATCAGCCCATTTTTACTCCACTGCAGGGGCTTAGGCCTCCCCCGGGGCTTGGAGCTTAAATCCACCACGCTGCTCCACTGCGGGTTAGGGATTGTAACGACCGCCATCTATTGACAGCTTCCTATATAGGTGTCTAGCATAAAAAAATGTTTCATACGGACAATTAAATGGCTTTGTCTTATGATCAGAAAATAACGTATTTTTCTGTAAATCGATTATTGATTCGATGACAAAAGATCTGATGATATGACTGGTGCCATGGGAGAAGTATACAGGTGCCTATTTTGGGACGTCACGTGTGTCAGCTCCTTTGCTGCCTTTCATCTTAGTCGCAACGTGGTGGGTTCAGAACCTGCAGCCACCAGGAAACCATTCAAATACTCTGCTCTGGAGATGCAGTTGTACATCTCTCTCGCGGTGGAAACTACTGGCTGTTGGTGCAGTGACGCCAAACGCCCTAGTGCAGAGGTTGTCCATGCTACTTAGCCATAAACCTGGTAAGTATAGTGTTCTGCGATTGGCATTTAACGGGCCAATGCGACGAGTGTCATGACCATCTTTGCATCGGGGGTGACAAGGAGTGGGTTATTAGATTCGTATTTTGTTAATTACAGTAATATAAATACAACATCATTCTTTTATTATTGCAAAACGTTTGTATTTAAATTTAATTTAATTTATTATTTGATATCAAGTAACAAGGACTCATTTGTTAGTAAAACACTTACATTACAACCTAAATATTAGTAACATAATATAACAGTCCAAATTAAAACAATTTTCACAAAATTTAATAAGTGATGCTATTCTTTTCATGGACCTATGCCCTCTTGCAAGCGACCAGTTCACACTACATGAAGGCGGCAACAGCGACCAATAAAAGGACAATCATACCTTTTTGATATCATTGCCAGGATAGTGTTGGGACTGCCTCGCACCCGACGCACCAGAGATACCTACGCACCGCTTGCGCATCGTGGCATAGAAGCAGTCGGTGCGCGCCTGCGCATTTTATACCAAATACTTAGATAACTTCTTTTTTATTTGAAAATACGGGAGTGAACATTACGATGCGAAGATACAAAAACGAATCATCCTTTTTAAAATTTGTAACGGAATTTTTTTTAACGTATCGTTAGCAAAATATTTTTTTTTTATTCGCGGTCTGACATCGATTTGGATGAAGCGCTAAGAATTAATAAAATGTTGTTTTTACAAGATTGTATAATGTTCCGCTTGTAACAATGTGATAACCTATGTTTTGTTATTACCATTCATAAGATGAGTGATATGGAAATTTTTTGATTTAGCAGACGATTAAATTCGCGATGACGACGTCGTCGTGACCTTATTACCACGCGTGATCACGAAATTCACAAATTATTCGCGTGCTATACTGGAATTTACGAGTAAACTTCCAAAAGTCAGTTGAAATCGAAATCTCTAGAAAAAAAACAATTATCGAAACTTTTCACATAAAGCTCTGCACAAAGCCAACGAAGACCCACAAAAAATACTTTACCTGGCTCATTGCACGAGTTCTTTTGTAGATATGTTTCGTGTATAAAATAAAAGTGAGGTTGAAGGTAGAAATTCTAGAAGTTTCGTTCGATGTAAAATTAGTAAACAAATCGTATAATAAAATTTACGTGATTATTTTCTCAATCGATGCATGTAATTAAAATGTAATTACCTGAACGATTATTGTGTTTTAAAGGTCTTGTGATAAAGGCGTACATTCTTTAACTTTCAATTGTATTGCCAACGATATCTAGTTGTATAAAAAAAAGAGATCCTGTAAGTTCTATTTACTATCTGATGACAAATTGTGTTAGTCCTCAAGGCATGAGCTTTGGTTAACGTAGTGTCTATGGAATCTACATCGAGTCAAGTTTCTAGAATTGCACTTTGTTTTAAATGGTAATAATAATAATTCATGTTACCGTACCTGTAATAATAATTAATGCCCCACTGCAGGGGCTTGGCCTCCCCTTGGAATGAGGGGGCTTGGAGTTTAACCCACCACGCTGCTCCAGTGCGGCTTGGTGGATTTTAATCGGGACCGACGGCTTAACGTGCTCTTCGAGGCACAGTTAGCGATAGTTATGTACAAGTAAGGAAAAGAATTCATTGGTACATGACCTGGCATTGGAACCACGGCCTTCTAAACAAGAAGCGGACTCGCCATCACGACGTTTTATATATATTTATATTATTAAGCCCTTATTGCTGATATCGAACACGTAGGTATGTATAAAAATAGTTTTTTACAGTTTTAATTTGCTTACATTCTAACACATGGGATTTGACGGTTTAGTTATCAGCGTGTTCTGTGATAATACATACATAGGCAAGTTGTTCCAGCTTTGCTGTTTCCATTGTTGACTAATTTCGCTTTTTTTGGTCAGATATTGTTGTTGTTGTGTAATGATTATCGAATTCTAAATTAACGTCCATATTCCGAAGGGAAGTAATTATGGTTGCAAGACACGATAAATTTATTTTTTGATAAGTTTCGTTAATGTAATATATCAAATTCATGTTTTTTAATTTCGATTCCATTTAAATCTGACCGATGACCCATGAATGATAACATAGATCGCTATAGTTTATTAGTATTTAAATAATTATCTCAAACTGAAATCCTGATCGATTGGATTAGTGGTTTTAAAATGAAATTGTTCTGCGCTTTTCCAAATCACGAATGTCACGTATGATTATCAAAATAGCGATTATGACAATCATACGTATGATAATATTTAATTCCAATTATTTCCGTATTCGGGTCACAGAAGAATTAAATAATTAGATGAAAATAACTTCAAAATGTTGTTGCCAATTTCTATCTACGCTGCAAAAGCTGGCCAATAAACAAGAATGGTGAAGTGGGTGTGAACTGTGAGTGTGACACTCAGAAAAAAATATTCCCAACCCAACTGCATAATACTCTGATTGTAGTCTGATCGGATGCCGTGACGTCAGGGTCGACGTCTGCTGTTGACGCATGCGTAAACTTCTGTCGATGTGTGAATGGGAGTTTGCACGCGATGACCGCGTGTTCGATATCCCTTTCTCTTTCTTAGGCAACATCTCGATACTAGAGGAAGAGAGACGACTAACTCGTTAGGGGAGAAATGAATGTATATCCGACCGAGCTGACCGGAGTTTAAAATACGGCTGCGTTCGTCTGAAAAAGCCAGTCGTCTTTGCGCTGCTATATTGTATAGAGGATTTCGCATTCACAGTAGCACAGTTATTACGTTCGCTTTTCTAAGTGGTCATTGCCTTTAGTGAAAGTTTGAATACTTACTACATTTTTTTTCGTTGATAATCAAAAATTGTCCAGACCGCCGACGCTAACTAGGAATTTTCTGCTAGATTAGGTATGATTTTTTATAATAATTCATATATTTACAGTAATTTTTTTATTTTTAAATGTTATTCGAGTTTCGTATTACTGTCAAATATTATTAATACAAACTTATTTAATTAATTTTTCTAACCAGAATTATGATGTATTAAGCGGCAACATCGAATGAAAATTGTTAAACCTTTAAAAATACAAGAAGTACATATCTATGTCAGTAAATATTTTTAAGCTTTACCCAGGCGGTTAGATTTAAAACCGTCTATCTAAATATAGATGATTCTAGAAAGTTAACGGTGTGCAAGATTGCGAGGCCGTTTACTTGCAAATGGCCGACCGACATTGTAAATTGGAACTGCACGAGACTTTCACGTTGCATCAGCAGCATAAGTTACAAAAACTGATTGCTTTATGACAACTGTATCAAGGGAAATTTATATTAAAATTACACAATTTGATATTGTAATTATGTAATATTCGCAATAATTATTTATACATTTTGACATACAGACAACTTAATATAAATTAAAAAGGTCACTACAGATTTTACCAAACATTTTGTCGCCTTTATAGTTAACGCGGAAGCAGTTATGCGCAAACAGGAAAAGGAAACACTAAAAGTAAATAAATCAAAGAAATACTGAGAAATGTTATTTAAATGTAAAAAATACAAGACCATAGTGAAATGCGGGTAGTTCGTTTTAGAGGGTTTTAATAAAAGACCTTTGAACTTTTTAACTCTCTATTGATGGAAACACTTGTGTAAATACTAGGTCTGCTTACGCTTGAATAAAATTTAATGAATCAATGACGTCAAATGGAAAGTCCCCTGAATATAATTAGTTTTGTTGATTAATCAGCAAAGATTAATCAATTCGAGAGAATAAGGGATATATATGGTTCCATAAAGTTTTAGAATGTACAAAATTGTAGAAGGGATTATTTGATTTAAAAAAAAAACTGTTTCTTATTTTTCTTACATGTAAGGTTTATTATTCTTGAGGTTAAGTTGAATAATTTACGTTACATGTAAATTTTAAAAAAATCAGTATTTGGAGATTTTCGAAATTTCATCCCTAAATAAGGCGATAAAGGAAAAAATCATTATGAATCAAATAAAAAACAGCTTCAATGCTTTTTATTTGTGATATGACATGTGTTATATGACTTGTGTTATATGTGAAATCGATGTACAAAAATTTTTTCTCGATCTTTCTATAGTTTGAATTGTTAATATTGAGTAGGTACCTACCTATTAACAAACATTTGACGATACTGTAACGGCGTTTATATCTAGGACAGACAAACAGACGAAAAAAGTCGAGCAGTATGGACAAACACAAACTAGGTAATAAGCATTTACACTAGTGACCCACCCCGTCTTCGCTTCGGTACAATTTAAAATTTTGGTGTACTTTAAGCCGTATAAACCCCCGGAAATATAGTAATATCAAACTATACGAGTATAATTATATCTGTTGAAAAATTCAATAGATACATATAATGACGCAATTGTCTACACTAATATTATAAAGAGGAACGATTTATATTTTTGTACGTTTGTAACGAAATAAACTCAAAAACTACTGGACCGATTTCAAAAATTCTTGCACCATTAGAATGCTTAACATTATCTCTAGGTGACTTTTTGGGCTATATTTTATTTTCAAACTAGCTTTCCGCCCGCGGCTTCGCTCGCGTGGACTACACAGTTGTGCCCGGTCCATTAAATTTTATTGCATAGACATAGCTTATAAGCTGAAACAAGACATCAGCTACTTTTTATTCTGGAAAAAAGGGGTCTCGGTACAATTGTGTAGTCCACGCGAACGGAGCTGCGGGTGGATAGCTAGTGATATGTAAATATGTTTTAGAAACGTTTTTTAGCGTTCCGGGTATCATGTCTCTCAATGTTAAATAAATTATACATATTTCCGGATATGTACGAAGTATATTTTTTTTACATATTGTTATTTCACCACCACGCTTCAACTTTGTTTTAGATGTCCAGAGCCTAATAGCTTTATTTCATTGGCATTGCTTAAGATTGTAGGAACAATGTTTTTGATTTGAATCACAATTAGCATGAGGCAGTGTAAAATATTTACTATAGTTGAAAAGTTATAAGAGGAACCTTGAATTTAAGGGTTTTTTTATAAGATATGGTAATTCAATGTATACCGAGAAATAATAAATTATCATCGTAATGTTGTTTCCTGGATCGCTTTGTAAGTATAATAAATGGAAAAGCTGTTCACAGAGCTTTTATCGATTTTTCATTCAAAATGAAAATACGATGTGGAAATATAATAGTGTGATGTGTAGGTACAACCCCATTCCACGCTGATGAATATAAATTATTAAGGCAGATGCTGTGCATCTAGTAGCATAACAGCAGACTATTTGTTTATACATTTATTTTGTTCACCAGTCTGAAAAAGTTGCTGATACAAGATGCTAGCTGCTCCTGCAATGGAACTCCAGCATGAGGAGACGCCGGTGGCACTTCAGCGCTTATGGAATTTGACTCGCGCTCGCCTCGCCGGTACTTCTACTGCTCTTGATGAAGAGCCAGCTCTTGTCGAAACTCTTCTGCCTGCCCAGGTGAGAAAGAAAAAGTGAAGATTTTAAAATAATATTAATTACGTATACATGACAACAACGTCTAGGCCCCAAACTAAGCATTAGCTTGTGTTTTGGGTACCAAGCGAAGACACCACATGCATATAACAATCAAGACCCGGTTCATCATATAAATACTGACTCGACCTGGGATTCGAATCCGGGACCTCCAGCTTCGTAGGCTCAAATGGCAAATATTCAAATATTTATGTTTTTCGACAATAGTCAAATTTTCTGTTTTTGAACTTTAGTAATATCTTTACTAATATTACAAGTTAAAGAAATTAAAAAAAAAAAAGAAAAAATGAACACTGAATGATTGAGAGATCTCATTGGGATAACCTGTGGGATAACCATAAAAGTTGTTGCGATGGTGAGAAAAATTAGTTATTTATCTGTTTTTGACTTCTTTTGGTGCATTATGAAAAAGAGAACAAGCATGTGACATAACACACCATGAAGTTAATAGTTTTTAAATTCATTGACCCGAGACTTGTGTAGTTATATAAAGACTTTGATGGCGAGGATCACGGATTGAATCGGTTTGCATCTTATCCATCTTATCATATTTTTAGGGTTTTCTGATGCTAATCAAGTTACAAGAATTCATAATACCCCGCCCAACTAATATTTTTGGTCTTTGAGCCCCAAAATTTCCGGTCAAGTGCGACAACATTTTTGAGTAAATCATATAAAATATTTTGTAAAGATTGTTATCTAGAGAACTACTGATCTTTTGCATAGCATATTGGTGTTCTTCGGGATCGTCTTAACGAGGTTTTTCCATATTGGTTGTCGCTGTTTTTGAATTGTCTGTGGTATCTGGTATTCTCAACTAATAAATTAAAACTTCTTGCGTGCGTACATATGTATATACACAGACAATTTTTTGCTTAATTATACAAATCAGCATTTCCAATAAATACTATATGTAAATAATAATAATTCATAATTGTATTCTTTGGTAACAGGAGCCAGAGAGCACTCCGAAGACCTACGTTCATGTGCCGAGCGAGTACGAATATGAGAGCGACGGCGAGGAAGCTTTCTTCGAAACCGAATTGCCTGTAAGTATTTCAAAACAAAACTGCAATCGTTTTATGATACACCGAAACATAGGTACATAATTTTTCAATAATTACCATATTGGCATGCTGTATTCTAAGAAATTACAAACTCTAAGCCGTAACCAACGTCGGAAATTGTTTACAAATCCATTCATTTATAATTCATTAGATAAGAAATAGTATTTATTGTACATTACTCACAGGCTGGGAATCCTTATCAGTAACAGGCGCGGTGACCTTAGAGCGTCTAGACTCGATGTTACTGACACACTTACGTTGGGTTAATCTCAAACTGTACAACCCCTTTAAATTACACACGGCGTGATATGTTATGAGCAATAAAGTTATGGACATAGACAAAACCGGACTCAAATAAATAGCTTTAAAAGTTTTTTATACTTTTTTAGTAGGTACTTTAAATGTAGAAGAAACGAAGAAGATCGTGTGTTTAAAAGTCACAAACGAAATTATTTTACACTCAAAAAATAAAGCTAATTAAACATTTTCTTAAGTAAGGTAATGTAGAAATAGTGTGTTCGCTTTAAATTTGAGAATCGCTTGATGAAAGCCTGAGCTGAAACATATTGTTTGAAAGTCAATAATACTTTTTCTAACACTAAAAAAATTTTGTTTTAAATTTTGTCGTATCTAATAGAAAATATTATAAGAAATGAAATGTGGCTCGAATAAACATAGACACAAAAATCAGCAATATTTGAAGCTTCGTGTATTTGCCATAAGTTAAAGAATACGTTTTGGAAAGTTTTAATTTTCTGTGGTAAGTCAAAGACTGAAAAGGAGGGGTTTATTTAATTGTCGCCAATTTATGCTAACAAAGAGAAAAACGAAAAATTTCTCATAAATATAAAATATGTTTTGCATAATGAAAATTTAGTAGTACTTACTTTTCACTCCAAACTATTAGAATTAACTAACTTTGTTAGAACCCGAATAACGAATCTTTCATATAAAATCAAATTATTTCTACAAAGTTGTATTTGCGAAATAACTGTTAAGACACAAATGCTAAAAGTTAAAATACTCTTGTTTAATATTAACACTACGCTAAATATATATGCTTGAGTATTCGCGGTTGATCATCAGTAAGGAATTTCTACAGTAAATTTACGTAGGCGGTAAACTGTTCGTAAAATGCCTAATTTTATATATAGATACTGTATTTTTCGTCCGGTAGTTGAACCTTGGACTCAATTGCAACGATCACGATATTTGTTTGGCTTCAATCTCTCTGAGACGCAATAACAGATACAAATGGGGGCAATCAAAGTCACTGTCACTGGTCATATATATTTACAATCACAATTTAGTGCGCAGTTATATTGTGGTGATAGTACATCATTAATTAACATACGCAATAGACTAGTTGACTATTTTTTAAAAATTATTTTATATGAGTTTTCTAAATATATCATAACAGAAGTGAAAAAAATTAAAAAAAAATAAATCGTTATGAATATCTAAAATGTCCTGTTAGACAGAGAGGGCAATACCGCACGGCGTACCTATGTGTGACGTCAAGCCAATTAAAATTGTGTTAGATATTGTTTTGCAAAAAAGAGAAAGAAATAAAATTTTAAAAGCTTATAATTTCCATATTCTTCAAGCGAATATAATTTAGTTTATAAATTTTGTTATCTTATAAAGTTTATTTTTATGTTTTCTTGATAAATATAGGTATAATATTTTTCATAGTAGTCAAGTACCGTATTATAAATCGAGATGGTCTGTTTGATGCATATTAAGAAAAAAAAAAATTATATATAAAATTTTTAGCCTTGGAGACCGAATTTTTTTCTGGATGTTAAAAACTATGTAACTACTACTCGATTTAAGTTAATAAATAAGGTAATAGTATAAGTGCAATAATATGTTCGAATAAACTTTTGTTTTGTAGGATTGTCGAATAAATTTGCGAATTGTCAAGTTTTGATAATTTTGTGTTGAATTGTCAATAAAAAAAAATAGTATTTGCAAAAATCTTTAAAATAAATATCAGTTTTTTAAATCCATTTATCTCTAAATAAACATATTTTAAAGACAGCAGGGAATTTACCGTACATAATTTTAAACGTTATAAATACTTAATAATAAAAATAATTTATAGCCTTAAAGAAATTTTGAAAGACAGCACTTCAAAAACTTGGCACTACACACTTGTCATCTCCTGCCAAATAGCTAGAGACTACCTATATATAAATAAAGTTGAGCTTGTTGTGGACGATAACTTAATTATAAATTTGCGAAAATTCACTTCTGAGCACTTAGAACTTTTATACTATCACGTGTGAATCAAACGACATTGTCACGTCGAAGACTTGTGAATTAACGAAAATTGATACATCTATATAAAACTATGAATTTCAACTTTGAGTCTTCAGTTTTAAGTTTTCCATTTAGGGATAAAGTACTGATAATGAGTTGAATAATTTTAGGAGGTCGTAGAAATTTCGGAGAAGTATTGGAGCCAGGGAAAGGAGCTAGTTTTGGACGCAAGCACTCTCGGAGACATACCTGCGGTTTATAGAGTGCCTCAGGTTGCACCTCACGAAATGCCAGTTATTGGAGTCTACATTGACACCAGGGTCAGAACTGGGTTCCGGTACAAAGTTAGACCAATGCAGGTGAGATGGAAGACTAAACATATACATATATTTAAAATCATCAACCCGTTTCGATCACGTTGGTAGTCTACGAGAAATAGTATTATTTTGTTTATTTTTTTTATGTTTTAATGATTTATCTTTAATAGTATTTCTCGTACGACATTTACTTGTTCACTGTTCGCTTCATCATCAACAATATATTATGATTTGTCGTTAGGTGATTTCGCTTTTGTATCATCAATGGAGCTTAAAAAATCGGTTCATATGTCTTGAGAAAAACTACGAAGATCCATTTTATATTCGGGCAAAATTTTTACTGGACAATGACTTCGTCGGGTTTTCATTTTGTCTTTTGAAACTGTATTGAGTTTGGGTGAAAATTCTAAACAATTTTCTTTAAATATTATATTGTGCTACTTACTGTATTTTATAGATATCAATTGATATAAGTATTAGGATTAGGTATATTTTTCAAGATATTTGGGCATTTCTATATTACGGAAACATTTCATAATGTAAATAATCAGGTTAATAGAAAGTTTTTGTAAGGTATCATCCCTTTCAGAATCCATAGGATGGTGAGTGATTTTCGGGTTATACTTTACAAAAATATTCATGAATATTATGGAACTTTTATTTCGTTACATGAATCTTCTTCTGACAATTGTTAGTTTGGAATGTTTTTGAATGGAAAGTTTTTTTTTAATTAATAAGAAATTAATTAATTAACAATTAATTAATATGAAAAGACAATTGAAGTCAAGTTATTCATTTATCTTTAAAGTTCTCCATTTAATGTAAAGAAATTCGTCATGCATTATTTTCTATGCACAATAAATGTTAAGTTTGCCATAATCAAAATGAATTATATATTTGTATTTTTAATTACGCTGGTTATATATGTTAAAACGAAGAATCTCTAAGTATATTTGCAAACAAGACGTTTATAATCTTAAAAAAAAATACTCTTGATCAATTTGTAATGGCAGACTTATGGCAAAATATTTAAAGAAGTTGTAGTAACTGAAAATGTATAAGAATGATAGAATTCATTTTAAAATTTTAGAACCCAAATTCAACACAGTAGGCCAACTAAGTCATGAGTCTAATCCATTGGTCAAATAGGATCGCGTATATACAATGAGTAGTGGTGTCCGTTGCTGGCATTTACAGAATGGAAATATCATCAATGACCAACACCGCTAACTCTAGCGAATGTAGAAGCCACTCTTGCACCTTGTCGTTGTAGGCGATGGTATGTGGATCGTCCAGTTTTTCAGAACCTCGCCCAGAGCGGCGTTGACAATACAAACTTCAAGATCGCACGCTGAGACCGGACAGGTCGTAACTGGGTGCCACCGCATGTATGTTCGCAATAGGTAAACCATAGTATCATTCATAACGGCCTCACGCCATCACACTGAGGTTAATAATGGTTCAAAAATTTTGATTAAAATAAAGTTAAATTAATTTTTTCATGACATGAATTTAATTATGTTCGTAATTTTCATTGTGATTCAGAAATGTAAATTTTTTTTTCTAAAATCATTTGTGTTTCACATTCTTTGGGTCTCATTCATTTTTTTTTGTATAACAAAATAACTGATTATTGAACGTATAAATTATAAAGTTTCAAATAAATTTAAATGCACTGTGTATATTTTTATCAAATTTATCGGAACAATATTTTGATCTACTGAAATTTTTCAGAACTTGGATGCACCATCGCTATCAGTGAAGCCTCGCTATCTGTTTGGAGGAAAAGCGTTAATCCTCCAATCTATCGGAAGGGGGTTCGCAAGGAGGTTGACTTTTGAACCTTATGAGTCAACTCTGAACAACAATAATAATTATTTCTGGACCGATTCGAGGCCAGAAGGGTTCGCTTTTGAAATCGAGGCTGTATCTATTGGCGACAAGTTTACGGTGTACGATGCTAATCATGAGCCGCAAGGCACGCTGGAAATTGTCGAGCAGCAGGTAAGATTCATCTACCTTTATTTATATGAAATGCACGACATGATCTTAAAATAATATTTCGGTTTTGAGTTTACTAATACTTCTCAAGGTGAGGAAGTAATGGACTGACTTTTACCTTTACAGAAAAAACAAATCGAGCTGGAACAGAAGATCAGTGACGATGGCTCTATCGAAAAGAAAGTTAAAATCAAGTGTTTGTGCAAAGTTGAATGGTATGAAGACGATGGCGCTACAAAGCTAGTGCCGGTCACTGGAGTCGCTATTCTTCTCAAAGCGCGCGGTAAATCCACTGCTGTAGTACAGAAAGTCGTAAACGCTGCCATCGGCATCAAGCAGCTGAGAAAAGGCTATGAATTGAAACCCGGCATCGAATACACTTCGAGAAGGATCGCAGTGAACGGCGCAGACATAGGAGACATTCCATGCTCCTATTGCATCGTTGGCCTGGAGAAATACGAGTTGCCCGTCATTGGTATGAATCTTATAATATTTATTTCTTTTTTATTTCATATCAAGTAACAAAGATTCATTTGTTAGTAAAACACCTACATTACAACCTAAATGTTAGTAATATAATATAAGTAAAAATTAATCAAGTCATACACAAGATGTCAGTACTATATCTACCCTATACGAAATGACTATCCGAGAAAGAACACAAGTCACAATTTTTCCGAAATTTAGTAATCTCTTCATGGACCCATATAAAGGCGGCAACAGTGACCAATAAAATGACAATCATACCTTTTTGAAATAGTGTTGGGACTGCCTCGCACCCGGCGCACCAGAGATACGCACCGCTTGCGCATCGTGGCGTAGAAGCAGTCGGTGCGCGCCTGCGCAAACATGCCCGACATAACAATTATATATTTGATTTTTTTCAAAGAAACTTTGATTAACAAAACGTTTTCAATCAAAGTTTCTTGAGCTCATTTAAATATGTGCGCATAGTTATTTCATTAAATACATTTGACAGTATAATGTTGGCTTATATACTAATGAAAATATGATATTATGGATAATATATTATCTAACTTTAATTTCTAATTTTCATAGGTACGTACATTGATCCACGCATCATTCCCGGATTCCACTACCGCGTGAGACCAGCTGGCAGTCGTCGACATCTTTTCGATGGAAGAAGCTTGCTCCTGCAATCCATTGGGATGGGCTATGGAAAACGCATCACATTCAAGCCGGATTCCCTGAATTCACCAGCGAATTACTTCTGGTCTGACTCTCATCCCGAGGGGTTAGGGATGGAAACTCGTGCTATCCATACTGGCATGAAATTTACTGTCACAGGCAACGGGGTAAGAATGTTACTAGAAATACACTATATTTTGAGACAACCTCTTTGCCTTAGTTGGAGAACAACCCATGATACAAAAGGATAACTAATTTGATTCTGGGTTGGCAGAAAATATCACTGTATAGGAATCGATAGGGTGGGTGAATTAAACGAATTATATTTTCGGTATTTGACAAAACAAGCAAGGCATAATGCAAACATGATCTCTTTTATAAGTCCTCTGATAAGCACGCGACTATCGATCGTTGAATTTTGTGTGTTTACTATGATATTATTAGCAGGCAAATGTTAAAGTTAACATAAAATCCGTTGGCGCTAAAAACATATCCCTTTGCATTTGCCGCTGGATATCAAAATCGCAAGGACGTACATAGTTTAATTTTTTTGGCAACTTCTCTCGATTTTTACCTACGAAAAAAGGAGAAGATTCCCAATTTGTCTGTATATATAAAATGAGATTTTAGTAACCGGCCAAAATTTTTCTAGATGTTAAGTGTCACCAATAGACCTCATTGCGTAAATAGAATATATGGGTTACATTTTCGTAATAAATTATTTTATCTACAGTGTTATTTTGTTATTTTATAACGTTTGGTTGCCTTCTTAACGCTTTAGTAAACGTACGCGCCCGAGGCCTTGAAACGGAATGGGGCGGCGGGCATGAATGGTGACTAAAGTTATTGGTCTTTTCGAGAAAGGTTTGTGTAGTCATATCGCAATATTTTTCTATAGAACGATACTAAAAGGAAACCAGATGGCTATCGGTTTTCTACCAAAGATCATTATATTAAAATTTGGCTGGTCATTAAAACCTCATTCTGTATATATTTTAGGTCTGCTCGGGCATAACTTTTTATATATCAGAGTTTTTACAGTATATTGCGATTTGCACAATCTTTTTTTTTATTAGATAGGGTATATTTCCAAGTAGGTGCCATTTAAATTAGAAAAATCCACCCTGGGTAGAAAAATTGATCATGGAGAACTGCTCAACAGTTTACAGCGGCTACCTAGTGGTTGGGCTTATTTAATTTATCTTGATGAGAAATTTAGACCTAGCTCAGTTATGACTGTCATCGAGTGTCTGATGATGACGGAAGACTGTTGAGGGAAACCATATTTGGAAAAACTTGTAACAAAAATTAAGCCGATGAATTAAACTAACAAAACTGCAAAGCGAATAAAAAATCTTAATAAAAATCAAATCGGCAAAAAAAACTAGGAAAATAAACTTTTTCATCTTAATAATTAAGCCCTTAATCTAAAGTAAGAAACTAATCCCAATGTCATAATTTTATATTTACGTAATTAATTTGGTTGTTAGTTTTTTAGGAGCTTAGTTAATAAGATTAAAAGGTTTTCTTTTCGCTTTTTAGTTTCTTTTTCCGTCAGTTTAATTTATTGTTAAAAAGTTTTTTTTATTTTATCCATTCTCTGCAGTCCGGATGCTGTAACTATAACCAAGTCACGAGTGCTAGGTCTTATTTAAGTTTAGTTAATTAGGGTTTTTTATTCCTCTTGTGCACATTTTTACACCGAGTTCCATTTATGTAAATTATATTTTAATTTAAATAGTAGAGTTAATGCGTTTTGAGGAAGAAATTGTTTTTTTTTTCGTTCCAGGGTATCCTCGGTGAAGCTAGCGTTTTTCGTGCCGATCTACCACAAGCAGAAGAGAAGACCGTATACGTAAGTGTTCCGGAGAAACGAGGGAAAGCCGTCGAGAAGTACGTTCACGTTGAAGTCACGTGCCACATGAAACTGGCGACCACTGGCGGCGGCTCAGTCGACTCCGAAGTTCACCTTATGAAGGTGTCAGGTGTAGCGTTGGTACGGAAAGACCCTGGAGAATCAACCGCTAAACTCATAAAGGTCTTCAACGTCGGCCTCGATTCGCAACTCAACCTTCTATTCGCGCACTCACAAACGGAACTCACCTTCCATCCTATACCCTAAATTGCGAATTGACCTCGAATGGTGTTATAATACTTGCTTGCGATGATATTGTCACGCAAGTGTATTGTTACACCAAAAAAAACTACTCTGGCGCGACAGAGGCTGAGTCGAATGCCATGTGATTAGGTCACGAGTTCGCAACCGGGGCGAAACCAACTGATTACATTACGGTCTCGTCGATCGTACGGTTGAGAATTCTATCGTCGACTGCAAGTTTGTGCGAGAGTTGGGGATCATCCATCAATCTCGCTGCAGATGATGAGGCAGTTAAGCGCTCACCAAGATCTGAGAAGCAAATGATCATGGCAATCATCACCACCAAACATTAAGGATCTGATTTTTTTTTATTAAGAATATCGATTAATTTCATTCAGTATTTTTGAGATAGGGAAAATATATTTCTTTGTGATGAGTTCACATTTTAATTTTTCTCGTTGTGTTAACAAGAGAAAAATAGTGATAAGTTATGAGGGTTATTTTTACGTAAATTAAATTATTATTTATGACCTTTATGATTCTTTTTCAGCAACGAATGTAAAGCTATCCAATGCATATTGTATTTTCAAGTGAATTTTTATTATAACCAAATTTGAAATACGCCTTGTGTTTTTGAAGTAATAAATTATTGTTAAAAATACTTATATAGTTTTATTTATGATTTATCAACTTTTTAATTCATTTTTAGGGTTCCATGTTCGAAGGGCAAAATAGAGCCCTATTGCAGTCACTCTGCTTGCTGTCTGTCCGTATCTCACATATCTCTAGCTCGTAAACGTAACGTGAAAGTTTGCAGATTTTTTTTTGATATGGTATGCAATTTTCTAAAATTCATTAAGTGCAATACAAAAATGGTACCTATTGTGGGCGGGGACAAACAAAAATTATAATATATAATTTGTTGTAAAAATTAAAATGGATATTCATTTAAAGTCCACAACTAAACATAATTATTTTAGTTATTAGTTTTTCCCAGTCTGTAAGTACCCTACAACATTAAAGTTATATGACAATATATTTTATTATTTCCTTAAATAGGTATCGAACAAAAAAACATTGCAAGGTTGTTGAGACATGGTTGATACAAAATTATACAGAGCTTTTCTTTTTCTCCTTTCTGTTAATAATTTTTTACGCAGTCGGTTTTTTTTTTAAACTATGTACTTTTTTTGATTTAATTGGTTTTTATACAGATTTCGCTGTTTGCTTTATGTTTATTTGTTACACAGTAGGGTTTTTTATTATTATTATTTTCAGGTTTCTTTCTTTTTTACATCGATTCTCTCTAATAATCAATACTTTGACGTGCAATTATATTACAATATTATTTTTGTTCACATTTTGCGTCAGTTCGGGGAGCAATTTTGCGTTTGTATAGAGACACTAATTGTTGATCGTTTTAAAGTTAGCTACAAAATTAGCGATTTGTTTTGGTTACAAGACCACTGTGGCACTTGTGATAGAAATTTTAAACAAAATTAGATTTATATGATGTATGTATATAACAATATTTAAATTAAATCTAAGAACCCATAATTTTAAATTATATAAAAAGTAAAACTAAAAGTATTTACAAATTAAAAAATACTATGTGAATTATGATAAATGACAAAATTTTAAAGAGACGATGGGTTCAGGGTACCAAGGATGCTTGCCGCGTTGCCGCGCTGTATTGCGACACTGATCCTCTGAACAAAGTACTCCTTGCTCAAAGGATCCCTCGTCAACAGACACAGAGCGACACCCAAATCGTGCGCAAATGATTTGGTATCCTTGGACCAGGGACCCATTGTCTCGACAGAAAAAGGGATGAAATGGTATATTATTATATAAATATTATTTTAACATTTAACCAACTTTTCATTTTCGACATTACAATGAACAGATTCATGTAGATTATGCAAATCATTGGAGCGCGACCATCGCTCATTTACAATTTCAATGTATTTATTCGAAATAAGTAATAACTTTCAAGAGAGAGATTCTGGCTCTACAATGGATCTGATAGGGAAGTTGTGATCACTTACCTGTCTTAAGTGACATAATAAAATCTCTAGATTCTCTGTCGTTGTACAACCAAAGACGCAATGCAATGGCGGCCTCGTAAGTATGTGTAAGTAGAACCTGGTAGAATTTAGCAGAGTACTGGCTGTTGGGAGACTTACTTTATGGTATGAAAGTGTTCACGTTGTCGCTTGTTTACATAGCCAGCTGGCTTACTAGGGGTGCATCGGTAGTTCATTCGCGATGTTATACCTTAAGTTCATGCCTGCCATATTTTTATTTCGTATTTTAGATAAAAATTGTAATTAAAGACAATTGACTAAACTTTGCTTATCTTTTCAAGTAGTAGTCCTCATTGACTATGTTCTTAGGTTTGTAGGACGCTGATGAATATTTTTTAAGACAACTACCTACATATTTAGACGATATATTTAAGTAATGGAACTCTATAGAATTAATATTACATATACGTGCTCTGAAAAATGGTCCTTTGAGCCGGATCAGATTAATAGATTTCCATTTGAAACGAGCCTTCATATTGTCAATATTTTAGAGTCGGACCCAATTTCCGCAAAGTAAGAAGATTTTGTCAGTAGTATGACGACTTTTACATTTGTCAACTTGGATCTCTAGTATTTAAGTAAACCTATGCTCATGTTTTGGCTCGCGGGTAATAATAATTTGTGGCATAAATTGAGCCCTCCTTTAGAAGAAAAGTAAAATTCGGGGTTCAAATTTTAATTAATGGTCCTGACATCTAGAGGATTCTACTATAAGTTCAGCATACAAAATACGTTAACAGAGCTATCACGGACTCTACCTGGTACGTTTTGGAAACCCTCACCAGATGGCAGCACATGTCGGTATCTTCGAAGAGGGAGCTAGTGTGCTTGCGTTTGGTGTTTACGTTATTTTATGAGTTCACTCGCCCCGGCTCGGTCGCGGCGGGCTTGTTCCGCGCCTACGTTCAAGTAGACCCGGTGTTACGAACTCCGCCGTGAAATCAAATAAAACGAAGCGAGCAATTCGCCGGCGAACGGCGCCCGCTCAGGGAGCAGCCTTCTCGCTACCGAACGACTCTACGAATATCGCGATGTACCACATGTTAAAGAGGACACAGTGAAGTGTTGTATTAATATTTCGAACTCTCTAAACGGCCACGATGCTGTGCTTTTGTGTATTTCTGTGCGTCTTGAACGGTGCTTTCGGTTTCAACCTGGAGCCGAGGATTCCCGTGATGAAGTTCGGGAAGCCTGGATCTTATTTCGGGTTTTCTGTGGCGGAACACCAAACTATCATCAATAATGTGGCGACCAGTTGGTTCGTATTACTATTACAATATTTTAATGAATACATGATGTCATATGCGAAGGTCGTACGCCTTGTACGTTCAGAGAAGAAACGCTGACTATAAAAATAATCGAGCTTAACGGCGGGTCCGCTTCGATAGTAGTGAGTGATAGTGCGACACTTATCAGTTCTTTTTGCGGCTTATCGGACAAACGAATAGGCCGTTAATTCAAGACGAATTTCATTGATTACATAAGTGTATCTGTTACATCAAAACTTTGAGTAGTTTGAGTTATTTTTATGTCTCCATCGATGACCCAGTGCCTTAAGATGTCACTAATGACGTATCTATATTTAAATTGCACACAGCAGGTAGTATGTAATTTCAAGGTATTTAAATATTAATAACATACTTACCAACAGTAGTGTGTTTAGTTTATTTAAAAATATTGCGGTTGAAAAACAAAAATTTAGTTAAACGAAGTCGATCGCTACCTGAGCATTATTTAACAATATGTACCTCGTGAGTCATATTGTGAGGGAAGTTAACGACAATAAGATAATTTATCACAACTTGAACAGGTACACTCCGGATGTCGATGTTTTGTTCGATAACTGACTGTTTTTTTTTCAAAGCAAAATTCCAAGCAATTTTCGTCTAACAAGTCGATGTTTATTGTAAATAAATAACATGCAGATTTTAATATGCAGACTTTCTTCTAGTTTTTTTTTAATCTGTGGCAACTAACTTGGTTAAAACTAACCTAATTTTGCCAATGTCAAGTTTAACAATTTTTAATTAAATACTAAAGATGACAAATTGTAGAGTCAATATAGAGATTTTCATTATAAGATATTTCATAATGTCACCGTCAGAAGCTACGACACCTCACGTACGCCATTTTGAAAAATAAAAAAAGAAAAAACTTTTTTTTAACCTTTCACTAACTTCGGACGACGAACAGAAGTGCGTATTCCTCCGAGAGTGACAAAATCAAGAATGACAAAAAAATAAAATATCCGATATTTTTAACACATTCATTTCCAAATTAGACAACACACAACAGATTTTGTATGACCCACGTGTGAAATTCATACTGGAAAAGGAAATAAAAAGCGGAAAATAAATTTAATGTGTAATTTAATAAAATGTTTATATAAAACAGTGTTAATGACGTGTAGCCTGCTCAATCACCGAGTATCAGAAAACGCCATAATTAAGAAGAAGAAGAAGAGTGTAACATTTTCACGTTTTCAGTCGCTTCGAAGTATGAGATATTCCGTTTTGATTAAAGACGTTTTTTGTCAACGTGCATTTTAATTTTAGTTAGATCATTCAACACTTCAGATTATTATTTTAATGAAACTATATATTGCATCAAAAAAGTAAAAAATGTGTAAATTGAATTATTTTTTTAAAAATACTGATCGCGTTGAACTCTATGTTGTGTTCGACAAACCAGCGTACGTCGTAATAACTTAGAAAAATTTAGAATAACCTATATCGAGATTTCAAATTATAATCTAATGGGTGGGCGCAATGGACGAGGCACATCGCACTGCCAGCGACACCGACCTAATTTCTATAGCGTTCATGCATAAATAAACCGCATATAAATACTCTAAATTCTGACCCGTGACGAATGAAATACGTAGGTATAATTAACAAGGAATTTGAACTAAATTACTTAAAATAAAATATTTTTAGTTTATTTTAAGTAATTTAGTTAAAATTCTAGCAACATTAAATCACTTGTAGTAGGATAAGTAAGTATCATCTACTAAATTGATCTCTACTAAATTGATCTCTACTAAAATGATTTAGCATTTTATCAATAAGCTGACAGGTCAGTCATGCCAACGCTCTTAATTAAATAATCGATACGAAATTCTCATGTAACTATCTCGTTAAGTTCCTGTCAATAACCTTTAATTTGCGTAGATACGTAGGTATCTGTTTTTTAACACATCTGAAAAATATACAACAAAATAAGTTATTCTAGTGTGATAGACGACATTACACGATTCCAGCACATGTCTAGCACACAGCGAATTTTATTAAGTTAAAACTTATTTAGTAATTCAAATCTATCCAGTGTGTCAGTTAAAAGAAATATAAACCTAAAAAATAAATGCGTATTACTTTTGTGAAGACCTTATTTTAATAGTTCACTCAGCTTATTCCGAAACGTATCCTTAATTTGGGTACAGTTCCAAACAAACTTTATGGCGGATGTGAACATAGGCACAAGTCGCGTCGCAGTAACCAGTTTTAGGTGCAGCGGGACGCAGTGGAGCGAGAGGTATATGACTATACCTGCGCATGCACGCCTGTAGCGTTGTATTCAGATCTGCTATAAAGTTTGAGGCGAACTATACAAGGTTTTTAAAGGCTTTTAAAGGAAATATAAAAAAAAATTATTGCGTAAAAATATTAATAGATGGAAAAGTCTAAAGAGCTTTTTATAAAGTCACTTTTATAAAATGAAATTTTGCTTATAACTATTATAACGAATTGAATGAATAATGAATTTATTATTATTCCTTTAATAAACAATGGTTTATTTTTCAATAAATTCTTCGTGATAAACAGGTCGTGATAGCCGAATGGTAGCGAGTCCGCTTCTTGTTTAGAAGGCCGTGGATGGTCGTGGTTCGAATCCTAGGGCATGTACCAACGAGTTTTTTACTTATCTATATAACTATCACTGACTGTGCCTCGAAATGCATGTTAAGTTGTCGGTCCCGGCTGCCACCAAAAAAGCCACCAACCCGCACTGGATAGGCGTGGTGGATTAAGCTCCAAGCCTCCTCATCCCGAGGGAAGGGCTAAGTTTCTGCAAGGAGCTGATGGTATGGTAATAAATTGTAATAAACTATTTTACAATAAAGTGCAATTACTGAAAAAGTAATTAATTTTCAGTATATGCTCAAAACTCCGTAAAGCTCTTCACAAAAATTGAACTCGGTTGGAGTTTTTTCGGAATCAAAATATAATGTAACTAGACTGTTCACCAAATATTGCGATAAATTATTGATATATATGTAACGTTTGCTGTAGATAGAGTTAGACTAAACTAAAATAAAATATGGGTTAGTCTTACCAATGCTTATTATTATTAAGAAGTTTTATTGCAGCAGAACATCAGTCGAAGCTTTCTCGACTTATTTATTTCTCTAGCTCGTTGGAAATCTTCCAAAGAATGATACTAGACTCGGGTCAGGCTGGGTCATGTCTCGCTGAGAAATGAACAGCGCTCTAAAATCGTTGCAGTTTTATGTGTGTCGTTCGATTTTCTTCGCTTTTCATTATAACAGACAGGTTACGGAAGTAATCAATGATGATATATTATCGTATCCTATTTCCGCTTTCCTATCTTCTGACATTTATTAAATTACTTCGTTAAACCCACTAGACTAGAAGGCAAAGACAAAACGTTTCAATGTACGTACTTATAATTAAATCTACTTTTAGATGTATACTAAACAAAAAATACTTGACTCTTCGTTCCTTGTAGATAGCATACAGTCAAATCCAAAGGTCAAAAGGTATATAGAAGAATTAAGAAGTGGTCATGAGCATTTAGGACAATTAAATATAAATTCCGAACCTGTTTCAAATTTACAAGGCCGTATAACCGTGGTTCAAATCCGGGCGTGCACCAATGAGTTTTTCTGATTCAAGTACAAAACTATCACTGACTCCGTGCCTCGGAGAGCACGTTAAGCAGTCGGTCCTGGTTGTTGTCAATAGATGGCAATCGTTACAATCCGCCAATCGGTATTGGAGTAGTGTGGTGGATTTAAGCTCCAAGCCCCTTCATCCTAAGGCTTAAGCTCCTGCAGTGGGGTATAATGCTGATGGCACGGCATTGCAAATATAAATTTGGTAATTTTTGATCGGTCAAGATTACGAAATTATACTCATGAACATAGGTTTACTTAAAATGCAATGTAAATAAACAGAAAGAGTTAGAATGAAACTGTGCTAATTAGCACAACTTTTGCACTTCACGATTGGATCGTAAAATTCTCTTTTTGCGAATACTCTTTTCTTCAAAGTAAATACAGTATTTTGAACTTTTTAGTTTAAGTTATTGAAGTTGGTTTCAGTTTTTTTGGGTAAAATTTTTTTGCTCATATTTTTATAGTCACATTGCGGCTTCTCTATATCAATGATATACGTACATTTATGTTTCAGACACAACAAAGTTTATAATTTTATCGTCTATAGTTTATCGGTGTTGATATATTTAGAATATTATCAAATTTAGCATAAATAATATTACACCCTCCGCGCCCATAGTGTAAACAAGTCATTAAGCATGTTTTGAAGGATCCGACAGAGTTTCATAGATTACCCAATCCACCGCATTCTATTAGCGGTGGAGTGAAAGAATATCACGTTTTAAAAGCGAAAGCCTCTAATGTATTATTTTTATTTTATTTCAAAAGTGAGATAGTAAAATATGCTTACCAAGAATAAAATGTTTAGAAACCCGACTACGGTAAAAAAAAAAACTCTAAATAGTAATAGTTTTATAGTAGTAGGTACAAGAATACATAAATAGGTACATAGGTACATAAATAGGTAGTATACACAATTTATATAGGTACATGCATACAAACTTTACGGTTAGCAATTTTCGGAATGGTTAGATGTTTACATTGGTATCAATAAAATTATTATTAAGAACCTACTTCCTTACAGTATTCTTTTATAGACTAAAGTCATTTAGTTGCTTGTATTTTTACTGTTGATAATACATTCAAGGATATAGGCTGAAGCCTTGCTGATGATAACGAAAAATCCGTTTTGACGAAATATCTACAGCAGACTGCAACGTTTTTTAGCGGCTTACAACTGTAAACTTATCTAAGAATCTGGTCTGAGGTTGTTATTTACGCAGTGAAAATCCCGCTTCAAAATCAACTCAGCCGTTTTCACAAACACACCCTCTACTTATTTCAATATTTCACAGCAACGAAAATCGGTTATCGTAATGTAAACGCACTAATATTTGTAAAATAAATATATCATGTACTATAAAATTCGTAGTATTGTAGTAACGAGTGTCTCATGTTTGGCAGAGCGCGGGAGCGTCGCGTCGGCGTAGGTGTCTGTTTACGAGGCCGTATATGCTGACTTTACATATCGGGCATATTCGTCTTTCGTCTCTTTCTTTCTTGTTTCAAATGAAAAGGACTCGAACAGTCGGATGCCGAAAACGTAGAGTCGAATTACAAGACGTTTCCCACATTCGTATGACGTAATGTTGTAAAATATGTACTTATCATTTGAAAATGTTTATGATACGGGGAGCGGTATGTCTTGAAACATAGTTCGTCTAGTTGCTGTTTATGAAATATACTAGTTTAATACTATTGTATTTTTACAAAACATATATGATTTGCTTTTAAAGTACTAATTTTACATATGGGTCACACAAAATTCTACTTCACAGTATTATTTGAAAACATCAACTGGAGTTTATTTAATTTTGCTCTACGACGGCGGCGTTTTGCTTACATTTTTGTTATCACGCAGCGCAGTATCTCTATTATAAACGTCAATAGATTAATGTTATAATGTTTAAACAATTCCCAAAAAAACCAATTCTCAATAAAATTAATAAAATGTATATAATTATACAGCTTTCCCAACACACTGACCAAACTTCGAGGCTGGCAAAGTTTTCAAGGTCGCAACAAAAAGTTTCCAAAACTCAGAATAAATATACTCATCATCTGTATAAAACTGTAGTGAAGTAAGTAACCCATTTAGAGAACTACACACCCCACACTAGGTGGGACAAGACCTGTAACATTAAACTAGTGAATAAATGATATTCTGATTCTGATTAGGCATCCAACCTAAAATTATTCTTATCTGTTCGTTTGTTTATTCGCGTGGTAGCTTGGTAGGTAACTAAAGAACTACTAACATAAGAGAGCCCTTATAAGAAAAGAAAGTTTAGCGGTATAAATTAAATATATACACTGGAAAAGGTGTTTGTGTCCACTTTTTTAAATATTCTCGATAATTATAAAAATTATATTAATAAAATTCGAAACTGTTAAAAATATTCAATATTATTCATTTGTATAAGTAATGTTTAGTTTTAGTTTGGGTTTGGTAATTTGGCTCAAGTCTGAAAAAAACCGCGCGCATATATAATAAAACAAGTGAATCCCTCTGTCAGAATTTTTGTTTGATTTTGTGTTATTACTAGACAGTTCCATCGCAAACGAAGGTATTTTTTTTTTAATTTGATAACTATTTGGCCTTCTCTCTGGTACGAACTAGACGCGCGTAAACTTGGTTTTTATGTATATGTGTGCGTAAACTCTTTAAGCTTGGTTTTGCGGACAATCTTTATATTTGGTCCGTGTCGTAATTGGCTTTATTTAGTGTAACTGAGATCAGATATACAAATAGTTTATCTTAATATCAGTGCGTTAATTTATGTAGATTAAAATCTACTTAAATCATATTGTGAAAACCTCGTAGCCTGCGATCGTAATTGCAGGCCTTAGATAGCATAAAACTAAGATGCAGGGTTTCATACTAAATGTGGGTAAAATGTTACTACTCAGTGATTCTTGGTTTTCTTTTCCAGTATGAATTTCACAAGTGGTTTGTACACAATTCTATTACATAGTGAACATTTAAAAAGATCAAGTGGCGTATATTTGATCTATAGCATATATTTTTGCACACATTTTTGTTGTCAGAACGCGGTATTTTTATGTACATTAATTTTGCAGACATAGAGCTATTATTAATGTCTAATAATTCACAACAAACTGCCCGTTTAATTGTAAATCGCTGTTATGTGAAATAATCTACTTAGAGACCTTTGAGTAAAATAGGGACGTTCCCTTCCCTTCGAAACATTCAGTCCATTTAAATCATTCACACTGTCGTGTGCTGCTTGTGAGGAACGGAACGCACGTAATAGGATGAGAAGGTGTATTGGAGCGGCGATAAGTTAAAGTCTAATCTCAATTATAAAAGTAGTATAATTGCTGTACACTTAACTAAAAACTTAATACTTAGTACTCATAAAAGTTTTACGTGTATATAGAAATGTAACGATGGCTCACTGGTATAAAATAGAAGTTGATAAGAAACAAGATGTGTATTTTACATAAATTCTACTGACAAAAATCTATGTATATTGTAATGCAATGCAAACCTTTATAACAATCTACGACGTTTACTGCAGGTAGACTTATTTAATACAAGTTTCCGCCTGTGCTTTTTCAAGAATTTGTTTACATGATTTGCAATTTTCGATATTAATCTACACAAATATTTCCACTTATTTTTTTTTTATATCTTAAACAGTTTTTTTCCCATATGATTTATTTTGAAATTTCTCGCTCTATTGTTACTTTTCTGCTTTGATGATAGAGATAAGCACGTATGTTTGTTGCATGATGATTCTCTATTTGTATTATACAGCATCATTCAGTTACAGATTTATAGTATATACACATATATATTACATTTACGCTGTATTACTTGTACTGGACTTAAATAAGTTTTTTTTATTTGTTTACAGTTTAAGTTTAATTGATATTATTTAATTTTTGTTTACTTTTTTACTTTATATAGATTAGGTTAATTGACGACCGCTTCGCCTGATGGGTTAAGTTACGCGACCCTGCTTACGAAGCTGGAGGTCCCGGGTTCGAATCCCAGGTCGAGTCCGTATTTATATGATGAATATTAATACCGGTACCGGGTCTTGGTTGTTATATGTATGTGGTGTCTTCGCTTGGTACCCAAAATACAAGCTAATGCTTAGTTTGGGGCCTAGACGTTGTTGTGATGTATACGTATGGTATGGTATGTTATGTTAGGTATTAGAAAATGTCTAAAAAATTCTGGCTGTAATACTTCAGTATTTAATTTAGAAGCAATTATTGCATATCCTAAGTGACCGTGAGTCCGATTTTGCTGACATTATATATAATTATGTACATAAATATGTATCGACCCGCGGACTTGATTACTGAAGGCATGTACATATTACATATACATATTACAATAGTTACCAACGAGGCTGACGTATTTCACAAGGGATAAAAGCTTCTTCAAAAACATGAACTAAAAAAAAATTCAATTATAACAATAATTAATGGTAAAATAAGAAAATACGGCAATAGATAGTAAAAGTGAGTAGAAATCAGAAGAAAACAAATATAGGACGTACATTTAATTAAAAAGACATTTCACCAAAACCTGGAATTCAGTAGTGTGAAGGCGGCCATGAAATAAATGCAAGTTTTATGTATTTTTAAAATTTCTCCTTGTAGGAATGTTGTTGTAAAATAAAATACGGGCTTTAGACGATGCTCGTTTATATAAGCAGTTATGGTTCGACTTTATAAAATATTACCTACATCAACTTTTAACACCATAAAAGCGATTTCTCATTACGTGAGACGTACATCTCTTGACAGGCACATATTTATCGAAGAAACTATAACTCATTTTGTAGGGGGGTACGTGGTTGTATGTTTTTTTTGCATTGGAATCTTTTAGACATATTTTGACGAAGTAGCAAAAATGTACAAAACTAAAGTACTTTTTCACTGTGATAGAAATGATGTGGATGATAGCATTAATTAATTAAACAAACAAGCGTGGTTGTCAATGATCCGAAGCGTTAAATTATAAGTAGATTTTATTTGATTTACGCCACCTCATGAGTAAAAGTAATTTTATTTTTGTCATTGGAACAAATTATGTGTTTTATACGGAGGTTAGTACATAGTGGTGTGCATCCAAAAAAAAAATACGTGTTTCGCGAGAACGATTATTTGTTAATAAAAATTGCATGCTCAAACGGGCGCGCATATTTCGATTGTAAGGCTAAGGCTGTCCAACTATTATAACAGTATAAATTTTAACTCCCAGTGATTACGTAATGAGTGGCGGGTATCTAAGATTAGCTAAAAAATATAAATGCTACAGACACAAATTGGATACCAAAGGGCATAGAGATAACAAAGGCATCGAGAAAACAAGAAATCACAGCAATCGGTGAGGGGGTGGGGTAATATAATAATTATATTTAATAAGTGAAAATTTTAAGCGCGCGGTACGTAAAATTAATACTGCGTGTTCGGTTGATTGAAAACCCAAAATAAAACACGTTTAATTAAATTAAATTATGTATATATATATATATATATATATTAATAATATTAAAATTATTCCATATTAAAATTGAAACATTGCATCGTTTACTAATAATTATGCGATGGAAATTTGCGATCAATTTATATGACTGGGGTAGTAAAATTTAACGGTGCAATATATTTGTTTTAACATTATACATATATTAATTACAGTGAAGTTAAATAGTTGTTACTAGATTTACAGCTGGAATCTGTCTAGGTGTTATTAGAAGTAAAACACAAAGGAGCTGTCAAGGCTGTTTCCATAGAGCAGTTCATTATTTTTATTTTGTATTATTACGATTACGTAATAATAATAATTGTGATGTTACTGAACGGTACGGTTATTTAAAATATATATTTTCCAAGAAAAAAACAGAAATAATATTTCTTTTTTTATAATGGTTTTGTGTAGTTTTTAAATAGATTTTAATTTTGTTATAGCGTTATGCTTGTTTTTTATTGTAAAAAATATATAGGTAATATTTTCAATATTTTTTATTGATTGTCTTTCATTAAAACAAAATTGTTAATTATCGTAAGGATAGCGCAAACATGATACTTAGGGAATGTAATAATGGCACAAAACGGATAATTAATTGTACATATAATATTTTGACTGACAATAAAATCACAAAATCTCTTAAAAGGCAATATCTACGCTTTAACACAATAAGATCCCGGTTGACATTCAAGATCTAGCCCTTAACAAGTTTAAAACTACAATAAAACGAACAATAAAACGAAAGCTTTGTGCAAAAGCTTATTATAAAGTATCAGACTACTTAGATGATAAAAATCCATGGGTGTAAGCCGCTTGCCTATCAGTTCGTTTCAATAATATTAATCTTTAAGTATTTATACTT
The DNA here is from genome assembly GCA_949709985.1 of Luffia ferchaultella. Lineage (NCBI taxonomy): Eukaryota > Metazoa > Arthropoda > Insecta > Lepidoptera > Psychidae > Luffia > Luffia ferchaultella. Next base: position 8,623,374 of record OX453253.1, on the reverse strand, counting down.
AAAAAAATGTTTATAATTTTATTAAAAAGAGCATCCCTCAGTTTCTTGCGTATTCTTCTGAGAGGAATCAGCACATTTTGAATGCGCTTTTGTGGTGACGTTTTTCTACAAAGTAATAAATTCACTCTTGTGACGTATTTCAAGATTATGTTACATAACTACGAAATAAAGACATTTGATTTTATTTTGATTTAACCAAATGGTCGAGCGGTTAGAGACTCTAACTGCAGAACGAAAGGTCGTGGGTTCGATTCCCGACCGAGACAAATATTTGTGTGCGTGAACTGTCTAGGTGTGAAATATTAGGTAGGTATATATTATAAAAAATATTTAAGTATGTACGTACATCAGTCGACTTAGTACCCATAATACAAGCTTTGCTTAGTTTGGGACTATAAATCATTTATACCATATAACTTTTTTCATTTCACTTTTTTGCAGCTAAAGTACCGTAATTCTTTAGTGGTTTTGGAATAAAAATAAAAATCATAATTACATAATTTATGCATTTTAGCGTACTGAAAAAAAAAACTATAGAATTAAATATACTATAATAATTTTACCCAAATACACTTCAATTGGTACCCTATCGAATAATTATTCCGTAATTAAAATTTTTAATGTCATGGATTTTATTTCAAATTTTTAAACATTATTATGAAACCTTTACATCATATCCTTTTTTTCAAATCAAAAGTTTTTCGCCTTTGCGTGATGTCAGTTCCGTCCGTCGTTTTATTTAAGAATATAGTCTAAAAAATTTCCACTGTTAAAATATTACAACTAATTTTTTTGATTCCTGAAGGTGTTTTATTGTCGCCGCGTTTCTAATAATCCTAGATTATGATAGCAAAAATTATCTTATAAATTATCTGGCTGTGTATACAGATGTAAATGAAAACATGTGCGCTTTATATACAATACAGTAGTGTTGCCCACGCGGAATAGACTGCGAATTGTTTATGGTAGATCTTCTGACGAGATATATATGATTAAACAAAAATCGTCTATATGATTTATGGCTCCTTCATCCGCTATTATGTTTGACCTTAGATAATAGATTCATATAGACAGAGCGTGTCATATATCAAAACAATTGAAAATTTGAGAGAAATATCAAACACTGTCATTAACACTGTTGAAACATTTCGGTTTTTGAGATGTGCGTCACACTAAATTCTACTTCAGAGTGCCGTCAATATCAAGTAGCTTGTATTTTATCTGTGGAGTAAATTTTTTTGTTTTCATTTTTGTAGTCACTACGCGTTATCTCTATATGTATATCTATATTAAGTTTGACTCTGAGTGGGATTTTTGTTAGAAATCTTTAAGATTTGATTAGTATAACTAAAATAAATTGAGGTACCTGAATCAAATCAATACAGAACCGTTAAAAATGGAAAAAATTTAAAAATCATAAAATAATGGAATTTTGAGTTTAATAAGAAATTAGAATATTATCTAATTAGAAAATGGATGAAATATTTTCAATTTGAATACAATAATCTTAAATTGACATTTAAAACTTTTTTTTTTACTTCTTACTATACCGTTTATTAACATCTTCAAAAGTTTAAATTAAAAACTAATAAAAAAACTAAAAATACCTACAAATCTTTATCAAAATATACAATCTTCATTGCCCTTTTTAAGTACTCGTTTATTAGGTTTGTAGGAAAAAAATATTTAATTCTCTTTTAACTTGATAATACAATTAACATAATTTCTATATATACAATGTTAAAAGCTAAAAATAACCAGTTCCTGCCGAACCTGATGCAAAGGTACCCATAACGCTCGCGGCATTACCGCGCTGGATCGCTATGGCGAGCCTCTGCATCAGAAACGACCCCGAGCGAGGGTCATACCCCCTCTCCTTAAGTCGGCGACCGATGCTCTTAATTAAATTTATGGCCTCGAGGCTCCAACAGCCCGTGGTCTCCACAGCAAAAGGAACAAAGATATAGGATATTTAAATTAAAAATACTATCTAAATAGTGATAAACGTTGTATATATAACATTTAACGTTAGTGCCTATCTATAAATTGTAATACTGTGAATCTGTGACTGGGTGGAAACTGGTTTGAACCATGCGCTTCCTATAAAAACTTGACGCAATTCGCTTAAGGAATTAGAGAAGCAATTTTAATAGTCGTCATAATGACCAGCTTAAGACCTCATGTGATTTGGTGTCCAGCAACTACACTTTAAAAAACAAAAGCTACACTTAAATCCTGTACACATCTGTTAAAATGAGAGTGAATGATTGACTTTTTTAAAGTGAGTCGTTAATATTTCCCTATTATACTAAGCTATTGTTTTAGATAATTTTACTATATAACGCATAATTATTATTTTGTACTGAGGGCAGAGGCGTTGTTCCGTTAAGTCGCCCACGGCTGCCCCTTGCGTAGGCGTTGACGGATTGACAGACTTAGCCGGTTTACTTACCGTACTCTTATATGCTACACAATACCAGATATAATTAATGTGGATCATTCATAATCGATAAATAAATGATCCATATCTTAGATCGAAAGATTTAAATAAAATAGGAAATTCGCCCACCGCAACGCGGGTGGTCATCATTCTCTATTAATAGAATCACATAGCTTAAAATATTATTATATTTGTTCTAAGCTCAGGAAATAGAATTTCGTGAAGTTTATAACTGTCTATACAAATTGTAGTACTTAAGGAAAGATGGAAGGGGAGGTTGAGTTATTACAATGTATCAAAGGCTGTATTGCAAGTAACTAATTAACCTGCATACATGTACTTATGTTTATATTCTACGTGGCATAAAATGCTTATTACAATTCATTCACATAAGTTTTACAAGAAATAAAAATATATAGTATTATTTGTAAAAAATTAAAAATACATTTAACATACTGAGCTTAGGAACAATGTTCGGTTTTAAAAATTATCATCAACGCTCGAATTGTAAATATAACAAATTAAAAAAAAAATCAAAAAAAATTAACTTACCTGCATACAGGGTCATCAATATTTGTTGTCTACTTACGAGTTTACGTATATGTGCTGTATATTTTATATTATATCATTTACTTCCCTTTGTTTCAACTTTTTTGTAAGTTACATTTCTATTTGGTATAGACAATCGAGCTCTTACAATGGTCGTATCAATACGATAACTCAAAGTTGTTCATTTATTTAAACACCCGACTGAGGTGATGAAATGTACGCCATTAGATTGCGTTTGAGTGCTGAATTATTCGCAACGCTTAATTTAAACCCAATATCCTATAAATGTATTTTTAGAAAACTGGCTTTTGCTCGCTGGTTTATTCGTATTAAAAAAAAGGCGATGTTGAAGAGGCTCCACAACAGTAACGAAACTAATCATAACGATGTTTAGGTCATCAATAACAAAGAATTAACAAATAGTAGGTACTGCTGTTCATGTAAAAGTTGACCTCTGTAGTATATTAGAGATAATTAAGAGATATGATGTGATGTGATGAGTGTCGTGATAGCGCAAAGCGCAACGAACCTATCTCAAATTTATAAGGCCCCATAGGGCCATGGTTCGAATCCGGGCGTGTACCAATGAGTTTTTTTGACTTAAGTACATATCACTGACTCCGTGCCTCGGAGAGCACGTTAAGCAGTCGGTCCCGGACGCTATCAATAGGTGGCGGTCGTTACAATCCCCAATCCGCAGTGGAGCAGCGTTGTGGATTTAAGCTCCAAGCCCTCCTCACTCTGGGGGAGGTCTAAGCCCCTGCAGTGGGGTAAAAATGGGCTGATGAAGTGAAGTGAAGTCAAGAAGAGATATGAAATGTAAACAAAGCCAAAAGAAACGCTGTCTTATATGACGATTAAGTAAATGTTTAAATATACTTTTTAATGCAGAAAATGCTGAATATTAGCATTTTTGCAAACTGTATAATATAATACATTTAAGCATAATTTCATATTTAGAACTTCTATTTATAACAAAGCTCATAATAAACAAAACATTCTTTTTTTACATTTTATCGTAAAGTCGCGATTTATATATATTGAACTAGTCATGTGATAACAATTCTACTTTTGGATTTTGAGTTTAATATGGGAACTATATGCATATCTACTTCTATTTCCAAGGGTTCAAACGACACATTTGAATAAAAAGTTATTGTTTCCAATATCATCTATGATATACAAAATCGTTTGTTTTCTTTAACAGTACATTGTTTACTAAGTATGCTTATTTGAATCGATTAAATGTTGAGTCACAACATCATTGTGACAATAATCTCTCATACGAAGCACGTTTAACGTTATATAGAGACGTGATCGGAGAGTTAAGATTTCATTCAAGTTATTCACGGTACAGATATACGTAATAACTTATACGTAATGAAATGTCATATTAGATTGAGATATAGCTATTTTATAAAAACCGAAAAAAAGCTCTAAATTTGGCATATTTTCTTTTTATGTCATTAACATAATATTTTGAATAATCAACAAAGTAAGAAGTATAAGAAAAAGGAAAAAATTATAATAAAATAAAAATAATATATATATATATAGGAAATGGGATATAAATAGGGCAAAAAACTCACTGACGCAGGGGAACACTGCAAACCAAATTAGTTCCTAAAATTTTAGTAATAAAAGCTCATATAAGAACATGGACTTCGAGTCTATGGTAGCTGAAGTTATTAAAAAAAATAATAATCAACTTTAAGCACCGAGATGTATTTCGTTGAAATTTCGGTTAGTGTCGATACACATGAATGAGATTCGCGCGAAACGTGACACCTTTTAAAATAAATATCCTTTTAGCAGTCGATTTGCATGAAGACAATTTAATTGTTTGCGAATAGACCACTTCAGAAAAACAAAGTAGGCAATTCGCAGACGTAGTATTTTATAAAAGAAAAAAAGAAAATTACAGTTGTGTAACCTACACATGGCGATGACATTTTTTTTTAGATTATCCTTAGCAGATAGAGATATATCATGGAGTACTTTTCTGTAGGCTTTTTTAAGTTATACAATTCTCATATTGTTTAACCAGAGTTAACAATGTAAGCGCTTGAAATTTTTCTTGTTACTTGATTGCAAAACATAGATTTTTCTTTACTTTCTATAAAGATAATATACACGTGTTATACATATAAACCTTTCGAAAGAAATTATCTAAATGATAGTGAAAACCGAATTTGTTGCGTAGTTAAGAAGGACTAAGCATACAAACAGAGAGACGCAGATAGCGACTTTCATTTATACCTACTACTTAAAGACTATAAATAAATAGATACAAGTACTTTTTATAAACATAAATAAAATTATCTACATTAATAATATTATAAAAAGCAATGATTTGCATTTTTGTAACGAATAAACTCAAAAACTACTTAACTGATTTAAAAAACTCCTTCACCATTAGAATGCTACATCTTTGAGTAACATAGGCTATATTTTATTTTCGAACTAGCTTTCCACCCGCAGCTCCGCTCGCGTGGACAATACAGTTGTACGGGACCACCATGATTTTTTGCATAGATATAGTCTACAAGCTGAAGAGTGACATAGGCTACTTCTTATCCTGGAAAAAGGGGTACCAGTACAACCGTGTAGTCCACGCGCGCGGAGCCGCGGCCGCAAACCTAGTTATTAATAAGATTGACGAAAGAATTTGTTGGCTTTAGCTAACATATTCGCATCTAATACATAAATTCTCATTATCGATGGTGAAACATATACGACAACCACTCAGCGGAATATCGAATATGTAAAACAGCATTATAGACAATAATTTAATTTTTATTTGACAATTTAATCTCTTATAAATTAATACCGCTACCGAACTTTACATAATTTATAACCGTAACTATATAATTTTAATGTGACCTCCATAAAATAAATCAACGCCTTATGTCGTAGATCGTCGATCATTGCTTTTATACCCTATTCGCAAACAACTAACTCTTACGTTCTTCTGGTTGTTTGTTTGAAGACTATGTATTTCGCAACTCGTGTTTCTTAAATTAAAATGTTAACGTTTTAACAATGATTTCGGAATCGTTGAATGATCGGACTAATAGTACTCGTTATCTATATACATAAATCTCTGTAGGCCAGTTGCAAGAAAGCTGTTTAAAATCGGTGAAAGCTGCTTACAATAGCGCGCTTTTCTTAGCACTTTCAATTTGGGTATGAATGAAATAGCATGTAAAAAAGGTCACAAACATTCACTTCCAGATGCGCCGTTGAAATCAACTTGAAAAAATAATATTCGGTAAAGTTTTTTAACAATGTACAAGTAGGTGTAATACGTTAATTCTCTTAACTCCAGCAAGTTACTATAAAATTTGAAAAACATATAATTGTTAAAAGTTTAAGTTAAGGGGTAACTAGGTTTTTTTTTAAATTAAAATTTTTTAAAATTTAAATTATGCATTTACATGCATAATGCTTATAATATTTTTTTTGAAAGCGATTAATAAGTCAGTGAGTATAAGTATAATATATTCCATGGATATTCTGTGTGTCGTAGTCAAGGATGTAGTTACATAGAGTTACAGCTAAAATATACACTACGAACTAAACATACGTTACTTCATGTTTTGACATTCATTGTAACATTGCTATCGCAATAATTGTTCTCATTCGCATTCGCAAGCATTTATTGCACGTTTGTGACAACCCTACTGCGACATAAATAAAATTATATCAAAAACGATCCTGTGGTTTGTATATATTGGGTGTCCCAGAAATCAACGTAAAGCCGGAAACTGGTTATGAGGCATGTGGTGATAGTTATTACAAAAATATGAACTAAAAACTTTGACATGCACTTTTACAATTATAGGCACAAAAAAATCGAAAAAACTGACCTCTGTGATTAATGTTCAAATACCTACTGGGACTACAGATTTTTACTTTTCTTCGATTTTTTTTTGCTACGTAACCTTGAATAACCCTTCCTTAAATTACAGTCAAAATTAAAACACAACTAACACAAATCATCACCGAGTGTCAGTTTTCTCGATTTTTTGGTACCTACAATTTTAAAATTGCATGACTAAGAATTTTCAAAATATTTTTTTGATAACTATATCCTCCTTATCACCCGTTTCCAGTTTGACGTTGATTTCTAAAGTCGTGATAGCCCAAAGCGAAACGAACCTGTCTCAAATTTATAAGGCCATAGGGCCATGGTTCCAATCCGGGCGTGTACCAATGAGTTTTTTTCACTTAAGTACATAACTATCATTGAGTCCGTGCCTCGGAGAGAGAGAAATCGCTCCCGGTAGCTGTCAATAGATGGCGGTCGTTACAATCCCCAACCCGCAGTGGAGCAGCGTCGTGGATTTAAGCTCCAAGCGCCCCCCCTGCCCCTGGGGGAGGCCTAAGCCCCTGTAGTGGGGTAAAAATGGGCTGATGAAGTGAAGTGAAGTTGATTTTTGAGACAGTTTGTATGTAAATTTGTCTTCATGTGATATCTTTAAGAGAAAATCAACGTATCAATAGGTATATTAATCAATACAGAGAATCGGCTATAGAATACATTTCACACGTGATTATATCCGTCAATATTAACGGATCGAACGTTGAGTGGCTAGTTTCGATTTGCTTTGCCTGTCGAGCGGTATCTTATCGCCGTAACCTAGTTCGTGGCACATCTGTATGTCCGACCACGTTGCGAAATATTCTAACAATAACAGATACACGTATCGATTTTCTGTTGTGATTTTATAAAACAACTAGATTTATAGCTTTGAATAAACATTACGTTATATATACCTCAAATTAAGATTTCGAATATAATTTATTTAGAAAATTTCAGTTTTATACAAACCGTTTTCTTCCGTAGGTACATCGTATTGGCGTACATCGATGTCATGTATTTTGTTACGTTTAAATTGAATTTAGAATAGATTCATCACACCGCAAAGCGAAAGTTTTGGGATTGATCAAAAATCCGCAATGATGCATGGTTATTACTATTTTTCTTGGTTTTCAAACACTTTATTAATGTGACAGGTACCCAAGCATGATCTCTAAAGTCTGTTTTTATAGTTCTGTGGTTTAAAAAAAGTAGCTCTCTAGATCATTCTTTCAAACCCTTGCACCAATATGGGGAAAAAAATAAGTTATTTATACAACAAACATTAATTTCATTTTAAAATCTTCAACACGGTCGAACAAGAAAGAGGTCTTCGTACTCGCGTTCCGAACACCGCTCGACGCCTTATTGGTTTATTTTTTGTGGCAGGTCTTACTTGGTCTCATTTTTATTTCGTTTTTGTTGCGGGGCGGCCGTAGCTTGCCCGGTTTGGCCTTCGTTAGCGAGTGCAAGGTCATCGCGGCTTTGTGATCGAGACGATCGTTTTTTAACCAGAATTATATCTTCATGAGATAAGTATACGGCAAACAGTCACTGATGTTTTCGTTTTAGTGAAGGATCAAAAAGTGCTGATAGCACCGGGTTCATTCGTAGGAACCATTACTATTGGAGCTCGATGCATCCACGCGTAAAGTTATTCTTCGTGAACGATTAAAAGTTTTTGTTAATACTGCCAAAACCATGGAAATATAAGATTCTGTTTTCATATTTTCTGTGTTAAGACTTTAAAATTTCTTACCTCGTAGCGGGAAATGTTTAAACAAGGTTATGATTTAGAATTATTATTTATTCATATTGATACGGATGAATAGTTGACGATTCTGTAAAATTACATTGAAATAAAATGGAACGATGGTTTGCCAGCCCTGGTAAATTAACTGAAAAGCATTGTGGAAAAACGTACATATGTATACATGCTCTTAAATCAAATCCAGAACATTCGTTTTATTAAAAGCTCTGAGAGTAAATTACTGCTCCGTCAAAGAGTATATCGAGGGGATGCGGTCGCTCAGCAGGCAGATTCTACTGAAGAGCGAATACGTAAAACATACCAAGTGAAATTCTAAGGGAGAACATAAATAAAGTACAGAAATATAGTGAACTTTAGTGTATAATAAATAAAAAAAACTAGTTCAGTGCTCAGCTTGTACCTACTTGCATTTTCACTATCGAGATCATAAAAGTTGGAATTGACTAGAAGCTCTCTTCTGCGTTTACCGTCTAACCACTCGTATTTTTCTAACGTAAGTGCATAACTATCACTGACTCTGTGCCTCGGAGAGCACGTTAAGCCGTCGGTCCCGGTTGGCATCATTAGTTAGCAGTCGTTAAAAGCAGCGTGGTGGATTAAGCTCCAAGCACTCTCATCCCAAGGGGAGGCCGAAGTCCCTGCAGTGGGGCATAATGTGCTTAAATCAATGAAAATGTATGCTCTATTTGGTGTTTTTTTTTAATTTTTTTCGCTAACTGGTACAAGATGGTGGTTTTCAGTCCGTGAGGTCCCCGCACGCCGGTTTTTACCCCTGCAAAATTGTGTTCGACATTTTAGATACTGTAAAGTGACATTTAACACTCTATTGAAACCAAACGCGGCTGTCAAATTAATTTATTCTTTGCTCGAGATGAAAAGCAGTGAAGAACGCTGTTACACGATAAAATGTTTTATAAATTTAAAATTATAATACACGAACAACTAAACGCGCATCGTTCTAAATCCATGAATGCTCTGTTGTTATAACTGTACTGTTGTTAGGTACAAAAACAGTTTGATGCCTCGGTTATGAAGCGTATGCAAACATCCGCCCGTTGAAACCTTGATAGCGTCGGCGCCGGCCTTAATTTGAAAAACCCATGTATTAGCTTAACTGATAATAACCATAATCTGCTGATTACAGCCGCCATGACTGTATGTTTGCCCAAACTCGTGCGAAATTGACGTCAAGATGACGCACGAGTTGAGGGAGTGAAAGTACGCCTCAATACAAGGACACATACACCGACCAACAACGGATTGAAGCCACAAATTTAAATGTGTGAATGACTTGGACCCTTCGAGAAATTTGTTAAGCACTTATTTGGCCTTCTTCTTCGTGGTCAAACTGGGTGGTCTAGTCGTCTATGTAGACCTAGGAAGAAGTTTGTCCAACAGGAATTATTTTCATCGTAGTCAAATTACTATGGATGACCAAATGAACAGTTATTTGAAAATATAACAAAATACATACATCTTATTCATTTAAATTTATTATAATTAACGTAAATAGCAAGCTTTTAGCTTTTAAAGTTTTAATGGCCTGAGCTTATTCCAACAATACCATAATTAAATTTTTCCGCTCTTTGACGATCTTTAATAGATCTTTGATGATTCGTGGTCGAAAACACCCATCAGACTTTAAAACATTTTAATTTCAGTTTTCTTCCAAAAATCCGATATTATTGCTCAACAGTTGCACTATAAACTAAACGATTAATGAAATAAAATCGATTTAGATTTAGAATCGGAACACTGTTTATATAATCGACTAAACGATGTTTTGGTAGTACAAAACGAATTGTATACAAAAGTCTATCCATGGTATACGTGTTTTCTTTCACATAGAAATAAAAATATTGTGCGTGTTTTTTTAATTAAAAAGTTTGTTATGTTGTAAAAATTTCATATTTACATTTTCGGAAACCAAGAAAAAAATTCTACTAGAATGTGTACCTACATAATATATCGCTTCTTAACAAGATTTTGGCAATATTTGTGCTTTTGAAGTCTTTTTTGTAGACTGTAATTAAAAAATTACTTATTTTCGTATAAGATTAATATTTTTTATTCTATGACAGTTATTTAGGGATTCATAACATAAAAAATCACGACGTCTGATACCAAGTTAAGTAAATCCGTTTTTATGAAAGATTTACTCATAAACTTATACCTACAACCTGCTACAAAGTTAATCAAAACTGTTGCTGACGGAATGCATTTCAACTATTTTAAATGTGTTAGGTTTTTTCATGATTACATTAATTTATAATTCAAAAAAAGGGACGATGGGATTGCAGGGAAAATAGACTAGTTAAAAAAGTCTTATTTTATGTTGTTACAATGGATCGGCGTGTGCTCAATAAAATGTACGGCAAACGTTTTAAGTGTTTATTTCGCAAGAGACAATAATAACAGTAAAATAATTCACATGTCACTCTAACACTCTGTGACAATTTATTCTTTCTCTTTGCACTTGACTTACATAATTGCCGTCATTAATTTTTTTATTATTTACCGTTTCACACAGAAGTCCACGCATTTCAAGCGTATTTTTATATTATGTGATTTCTTGTTCTTTGAAACTGCTATTAAATTGAATCACTTGTCATTTGCATTTCACCTAATCTTTTGGCATAATCTTTGGTTGTTATATGTATGTGGTGTCTTCGCTTGGTATCCAAAAACACAAGCTAATGCTTAGTTTGGGGCCTAGTCGTTGTTGTGATTGTATACGTTATTACTATTATTATTATAAAACTAGTGATGAGGAAATGTTTTTAATTCTCTCTAAACTATATGATATATTCAATACGAATATCGGAGCGTTTGAAAATTGTCGCAATTCCTTCGACAGACAAGACATAATATCCCGCCACAAATGAGCCCAGTTCCCAAGCCATTGTCGACCAGTGTCCTTTTAAGGAATCGGTATACAGCGGGGTGTCAAATACGTGCTCGAGATGAAATGATGGTGATTATCGGTTGGATATTTTCAAATCCATTGTTACATAATATTATTTGTATTTTATCATAGATATAAAGAAATAATGGAAAAAATAAAAAATATTTCATATTTACAATGACGGTGTAAAAAAATATTTAAGTAAATACTTATCTAAATTCTTCAATACTTTAAGTATGAAAAAGTCATGAATTGTTTCTTTTCGCTTCTTAATTATTTGGCTTTATTTTAGTGGTTTGATTGTTTATTTAAATATTTTTATAATTATATAATATTGCAACATAAATTTAAAATATGTTTATGGAAATAGTAAAGAAATTTTCACTAAAATGACAACATGTAAATATAATCTTGTTAATATTTATGTCTAATAAAACCATCGGATACAATAAATTAAAAGAATAATCCGCGAAAACAAATATAGTGGGAGAGACCAGTTGGATAATAAATCGGAATCAAAGATGGTTCTTTCACTGCACATAATATACTGCACGTGAAAAATAGTTCAAATTTTATTCCAAAATCGTTTAAAAATATTTTAAACGAAATCATGTAGACTGTGATAGGCTGTAGAATTGATTCTGTTTACAACATCACCCTGTTGCAGATCCCTTGAGGCATTCCCTCTAATTGGATGTCCGCGACTCCGGTCACCCAGTATGGACCGGGGCAGTCTGCCTGACAGGCGCCTACTTTCTTCGTTTTATTTATGTTTGAGGCGCTTAAAAAAAGCTTTCACTTCGCCTGAAAAACGGGTAGAAAGACTTCACTACTTAGAAATAAAATTTTGCGTCTTCAAAGTTAGGTGTATGCAATTGAAAAGTTATTTAAAACTCACGCAATGGGCTTTAAAAGTTTTTATTGTTTGAAATTACAATTAGCTAAGCAAGTTTGACCATGTTGTATGCAAATACAAAATATGGATTTTACACGTCCTCAATCGCAATATTGTTTCGATCAATTAAATACATATATTTTAAAAATCACGCATAGAAAAGGTTTTTTTTCGTATATATGATGATAAATTATCAGTAGAGCAATAGGTGACGGAAACCATAATAAAATATAGAATATGAGGAGGAACAAATTCGAATAAACATAATTATGTTAAAAAGATACAAAAAGAACCATAAATTGCCCTGACACGTATTTTGCCATTCTCTTGTTACTCGTATTTTATACTGCCGGTCGTCCATTGCTCTACTGATTAATGAACACTTTTCTCAGTGTATATTAAAAGAAACTCCGTTCTAAATACAGTATTTTTTTTTTGTTATTAAATTGTTAACGAATTTGTATGTAATTTTAAAGCTTTCTACTCAGTTAAAGTTTAAAGACAATGAATGGTATGTAACAATGTTGTTATTCTAAAACATGAAGAAGCCAAGTCAACATGTGGTTTACTTTATATGTTTTGCTTGCAAAAATAATATTTATGTAAGTCAGATGACATGTGCCTCACACGTGTTCATACTTCACAATGGCCACATTAAACATGTATAAAGATCACATACAACATGACTGATGAAGTTCATCTAACAAAGTCAAACAAAGTAATGATTATATTGAAATGTCATACGAATCGGGAGATATTCAGTATTTTTTCAAATGTAGCAGATTCCTGAAAATAGTATAGTCAAACTGTTAATTTTAGTAATATTTTTCTAGTAATACGATATTTTGCAAACTTACTACATATCGTTTGTTTATTTTCATTCCTGTAGGTACATTGAATTTTTTTTTAAAGCTAGTCCTACGCCTTAATAACGAGGGTTTAAATTGAAATAGCTGTACTAGCTACCGACCATTTGAATGAAATATGCATGATGCAAATATTGGTTTTGGTGCTTTTCCGAATGAAATACACCGTGTTCTAAATTCAAAATAAATAAAACAATTTTGTTCAAGTGTTGAACACGTAAAAAATGCAAATAATTTTTAGTGTACCGTACCGTCGAAGGTAAAAACGCTTCTAAGTTAGTTCTGCGACAGATTCAAGTTATGGCTTTAAAACCTGTATTTTTTTGGGTCCACAAAATCTATAAGATCACTTTCCGTTGAGGTAGTGCAAGTAATAAAAAAAAAAAGTAAATTATTGCTCTCCAGAATTCTATCACAAAGGCATTCACATCCCTTATAATTTTTCTTAGTAATTTCTAGCTTCCTTTTCCTATATCAAAAGGTAATTTCATACTTCAACCCCCATGACTATTGTTCTATATTTTTGAACAAAAAACCAGTTTTGTGTATAAGTGTCAGGTGTTATTTTGTATTTAATCGTGTGAGCCTAGGGATACGAGGATTTTTTTTTATTTATGACCAGGGTCTCATAAAACACGCCTGTCCGCGGCCGTTACCATTCTTTATCGCTCTGTTCCGACTTACCGCTTTTAATGAAAGTTATTTTTAATTATGTTATGTACTGTTCATTAATTGAAGGAGTAGCCATAAATTGAAAGTGTGATGGTCATTAATTTTTGACCAGTGTATTAACGTACAACAGTTTTATAGATTAACTTTGTTGGAAAACAAATTAATACACAGTTATGTCTTTTACTCGTGTTGGTAGGTAAATATAATTTTCAATACATTTGCTATTAATACGGTGTTTATGACATCGCAACTAAGTCTTTTTACTTTGCACCAATCACAAACGAGCATTATGTTTGTGACGCATGCGTAAACCGCGAAAAGCAGCCTGTTCCCGCCCTTACCGCCCGCCTTTATTACATTTGAAGTACTATTTTAATTAATTTAACCGCATGTGTATAGAAAAACGTCGTATGATGCTCGTACTCAGTAAGCTGGCTATTATAGTCATCGCTTTGTAAAAGCACTCTGCTTCGCCTCGTGGCTATAAACACCTCGACTATAATATACACCTTACCGTACTTGCATCATAATGTACTATAAAGTAATCTAATTGGAATACGCTTTTAAAAAGCGTGTATATTGCTACATCGCTATTTCTTACATGTTTATGAGTTTTGTAAAGGAGCACGTTTTCTGTATATAATTTTTAAGTAAGCCTACAAAGTTAGCTCTATAGCATACCAAATCATACCATCTATGTATGGTTTAATATAAATATATGTTTGTTAGTAAGGTCTTTGCAGTGCATATAGATATAAGCATAAGATATAAGTTCCAATACAGCCTTTGAACGAACAATACTTGTATTTATTCAACCCTCTCCTTCACCCTTATACGCGTCCAGTACAATTTTAGTGTACAATACAATTAAAAAGTTTTTTAAACAATGACCCTCACTAGAACACCTGGTTCGTTTGAGGAAGTCTCAAATATTTTATAGAACTGTAAATAAAGGTTGTAGTTTTGTAGTTCAGTTGTGTTAAATTATTTACAGTATTATACATAATAATAATAATAATACATAGGACTTCCCACACAGCGCCATCTAGTCCCAAAGTAAGCAAGTATTATGCTTGTGTTATGGGTTACTAGACAACTGATATACATACTTAAATATTCTTTATAATATATACATATATAATTTTTTTTTCTTTTTTTTTCTGTTATATATATATATATAACAACCAAGACCCGGTATCAATATTCATCATATTAAGACTGACCCATCCTGGGATTCGAACCCGGGACCTCTAGCTTTGTAGGCAGGGTCGCTACACACTAGGCTAAGCGGTCGTCAAGTATTAAAACAACAAATTATTTTCTTTTGTTTATTTAGACGTTTCCGACTGAAATTCGCCAAATGTAAGTCAGTACAAACGTTCACCACGTAAAACTGTTCATTGTGCGTTGTGTGTCTAACAATCGACTCGCGGTGTATTGGAATTTGGTATTTGTGGCGGCTATACGATTAGTGAAAGGTACGCAAACATTTGCCATTTGCCTATTTATTATCATAAGTCACACGCAAGCTAGGAAAAGTGCTATCCATGTTGAGTGTCTTTTTATGACAGTATCCGCAACGAAGGAATGCAAGTCAGTGACGTGAGTTAGTCCATAAATTCTGACTGTAAGTTGAAGTGGCAGTAGATGTTATGCCGTTAAATCGACAACCGTTTTGGTAGCAAGATTCTTGATTGGAGACCACGGTATCCCAATTAGTGTTAGGCAACTCCAACTAGGTGGACCGACTATTTACTAAATGGTGACGGGATTCCACTGGAGACAGGTGGTGGTAGACCCCAAGAATTGGAGCTGAAACAAAGAACAACAACCCATCTGTATAGATTTTTTCACCATTTTAAATTTTTGTTTTCATATTAAGTATTATCTAAAGAGTCCATTTTTGAAAAAAAAAACGGTAGATCTAATTTTCAGTCAAGATATTTTTCTAGAAAGATTTATCGATACATCGTGATTACTAAGTCGCAAATAAATTTTAAGCACGAGGAAGGGGCTACCACAGCTGTAGTGGGGAGAGGTATTCCGTGGTTGACCGGTGCAGGTGACCCGCGCATACGATAACTTTGTAACACCATATCTCAATATTTTAGTACTCAGTGACAGAAAGAAAACACGTATATTCTGTTTTTACCAAGTTCACAATATTTAAATTTGAATGAAGTGATTTGAGTGACGAATGAATGATGAAAAAATTAGCCTGTAGAGAACACTAAACTGGTAGAGTTTGAGAAACATTTAAATTTTAGCACAAAAAATATATGTCAATTCGTCGCAACTCGTACTTACGAATCGTGATAACATTTCAAGGTGAAAATATTCAGATTGTCTAACCATACCATCAGCCTATTAATGCCCCACTGCAGTGGCTTAGGTCTACTCTCGGGATGCGGTTACTTGGAGCTTAATCTATCAGGCTGCTCCAATGCGGGTTGGCGGATTATAATGACTGCCATTTATTTACGGCAACCAGGATCGACGGCTTAACGTGCTCTCCGAAGCACAGAGTCAGTGATAGTACGTCCATAAGTTAGTAGAACTCATTGGTACATGCCCTGAGATTCGAACCATGGCCTTCTAAACAAGAAGCGGGCTCGCTACCTTTCAGCTATCACTACATATCTAACTACACTACTAACAAAACCTTCGTGTCCAAAGTTTAGCGATAACATCAAATGTAAAGGCAGGGTAATAATTCTTCTACGACAAATATATTTCAAACACTAATTTGAACTGTACTAATTATATTTACAATTCACAAAACAATAAATGGGAAATGTATTCTGTTGACAATGAAAAATATGCCCCCTTCCCTTGCGTGTGCAATTACTCGTGCGATAGTACATCAGTTTTACACCTTGTTAAGCTCGACGCTCGGCGCAAAGGCATTGTGCTCCCACCTTGTTATGGTAAATAGGCGGTCTGGGGGCCACTGGACATGTTTTTCGACGTACACTAAACGAATACCACCGGCAGGAATGTTTAATGAATAGATGGAAACAGATTAGCTGTAATGAATTGTATGTTGTGAACCCAAAAATGTGTGCAAAAAAATATTCCTCACAGGTCGAAAATAAGCCAGTAAAGCAAGTAAAATTTAGTGCGACCATATCAGCCCATTATGCCCCACTACAGGGGCTGAGGCGTCTCTTCTGGATGCGGGTGCTTGGCGCTTAATCCACCACACTGCACCTCTGCGGGTTGGTGGATTTTAACCGGGAGCGAAAGGTTTAACATGTTAATACGACGCACATGTAAAATTCGTACTGGTAAAACAAAAAATTCTGAAATTAAATTTCAAGAGTAATTTATCGAAATATGACAAATAATTACAACGACATAGGTATTATTGTTTGTCCAAATGCAACGTCCTTGGGTTAGTCCAACATGAGTGATAGATGTCAGTTTTGATACCATTTAATACCATACAAATACCACTGTCAAATTTATTACTTTATGTTTAATATGTAATGGGAAATTTTCAATTTTTTTTTATGTCACGCATAAATAGTAGAACTGCCACCTCTTCACCACTATATTCATCTCAGCTTTTTAGGTACTTTTTTCCTGTCGAAAATTTGTAGGACACAAGACTAATTAAGACCCAAAATCACTCTAAGACAAAACTTCTCTTATTGCCTTTCATTGTGAAGTTTGAAAAAGGATGTGGTAGAAGAAGTAGTGTATTTTTCATAACCGAAGCAAGAAAACAGGCTTGTAAGTACGTTATAGGTACATATATATCCGTACAGGCCGACTCGCCGGCAAAAGTCCGTATGCGTTATATACAATAGGCGAGTCAAACAAATGGGTCCTGGAGAAAAGGTACCGTAAATAATAAAAATAACAAATGAAACTTTAATTTGTTTTTAAAAATAAGGAACTCTACAATTATGGAATTTCGAAAAGTCACATGTCTGAATCAGAAATCGAACCGATACAAATTTATTTAAAAAAATATATGATTTTTTTCTGTAATTTAATCATAAACACCAAATGTTTTTAATAAATGTTGTGTCTAAAGTTAAAGGAAGACCATTAAATGTAACATATTGTTTTGCAGATACATATAGTAATTAATAATTACTTTGGTTTTATAATTATTTTTTTATTATTATTATTAATTAATTAGTTTTTTTTTAAGTAATTATTAATCAGTAAGTCTTAATCAACTAATAGGTTGTTCGGATGAGATCGGTCTTCTGCAAGCCAAGATAATCACACGACTCTTGTTTAATTATATTTTATTTAATTAAAAGATATATTTATGAATTCAAAGGTAGATTTAATGGCTTTTCTTTAGTTTTAAACACAATTTTTATTGAAAAGATTTGTACTCTAACTCACCCATTGACCGGTGCCTTAAAGTTTTATTAAATTTTGTGGTTTTGATTCCCGCATTTCGGACAAGTGCCAAAGTTCTATAAATGCAGTCCTTAGAAGTAAATAAAGGTACTTTCCCTCCAGGGCCCATTTGTTTGAATCGCCCTATACAGTAACAGAATTAATTATAATGATACATCACATTTCTACTGCGACTTTGACGTGAAAATTGAGCAATGTGATTTTTGAATAACAAACTTTTACACGATAATTTCGATAAAAGCTTAGCTTGTCAATCAAGCTGTCAGTTAATCGACGCGAGATCAGTGCAGACGTCCAATTACGAGTAACGAGTGACAGATCGGCCGACTAGTTGTGACTACTGCCGTTCGTCGATAAGACAAACGACAAGTAGCTTAGGGAAGATCTGAAAAGCTTTCCAATAGCTTTTACTTCCTTTATATATATGTTATTATAAAACTATAATTGAATGATGTTTGTGCATACATGTTGAAGTTGGCGTTTAAACAACTACGGCCATATTTCTACGAACAATAATAATATATACAACCATTGTCCTAATTTGTTTAACTGACATCGTGTTAAACTTGTATAAAATCACACTACTTAATAACAAAAGCTACGTAATAAAGAAGGGATTTTTTTTAGAGAGTGGAAGATATTTTCATAAAATTTAGTAGAATCGATTAATTTGACATGTCTGAAAACAAAATACGATTTTTTTCTGCTTGTATTTTTATTTGAAAGCTTTTTAACTCCAAAAAACCTTTATGATTTACGATAACAAAATTCACGTTTAAAAAGATGATTGCATTATGCAAATAAGGTAACGTAGAGTTTTGAAAAACAGATCAGATGTGCGTTCGTTCTTCAGATATACTTTATTGGGCGAGCGAACGCAGCCTTCTTATATACATACTCTTCGGTATAGCGAAAGTTTATTCTCGATGGTTCAAGAAGATATTATATACCCAGATTCGAAATTAAAATTTGTTCTGATTCTTCACATGTTTCATAAACCGTTTTTCATCTATTTTGCCAGAGGTGATGAACGATCCGTCCATATCATCAGTATGTATGGATATGAATGTAACCTATTAATTTAAAATTTTAAAAAGTAGTTACTATTAAAATACTTTTTAACTGGAAATATTTTTTATACTGCTTCTAAAAAGCAGTTACTGTTGCTTGAAATCAAAACAAACAATAGCAGACAACACTTAACGCATGTTATCAGCGAAGTGATAAGATATAGTAAGAAACCTTGAAATGCGGTGAAAAACGAATGCACTTGGCTCATGAACTATAAAAACTGTTGTCGCATACATATTTCAAGTGTTTCTATCCCATCAGTCCATTTTCAAGGCTTCAAAAAATGAGTATTGTATATTAAGTAGGTACTGTAGGAAATCGTTCCTATTGGGAGCGTAAAAAATACCACTGAATAACTGAACTTTCTTTTTATTATTATTAACGAGTATAAAATTACACTTTATTTACTTATAAAATCACTAATCGCGTAACAATCCTTATTGTTCGGCCCCGCAAATTCGACTGTCCTTTATTTCTATTTTCTCTATCTAAATCTATTATTTGAATTGATATTCTAGATCTAAAATAACTAGAATGTAACGTTGTGTGTGGCCAGTTTGATAAGCGGCCAGACACATACGCTACAGTACCTTATGTAAATATTTTCAAACCGATTTTTTTAAATAATAATTTATCAAATGGCACAAATTAAGAATGCTGGTCGCTATAGGTTGTGCTATTTTTTTTCAGTCTGTCTTTTTCATTCTTAAACTAGCATGTGGTGGGTAAGTTGAACAGATTTTTCGGCACTTTATCTTAAACAACAAAGTTGAAAATTTGCACATGTATGTAGTATCAATGACCATGCAATAATCTGGTGACGAAAGTCCTGTTGATGCAGCTACGATCACGTCCTCATGAGAAAATTCCTCGACGGTCAATCATATTGACTTTAAATTTTATAAACATACGTGATCGCTGGAAGACGGATAACAGAACCTAAACACATTCTAATACTAAAAAATATATAATAAAAATGTATGTATTTTAATATTTGAGCAGTACTATTTTGTAACTTTCCATTTGAAATAAAGTCTCAAGACTTTTTAGTGATTTCATTTATTAATAGTTATACTGTGGATAACAATGATAATTATTTCTTAATTTTTAATTTTAGAGTTTTTAAATAAAAGCTTGTTTAAAAAAAGATATTTCTAATTTAATTTCTAAAAGTTAATAACTTATTATGTTAAGTAATTAGATTAGTTTTGATGTCGACGTAAAACCCTCATCGTAACTACAGTCGTAATCTCGCAATATTAAATCATAAAATTTTATTGCACTTTCCATTCCGAGTATTAAACGCTGGCAATAAGCGTATTAAGAATGGCTAACGATAAAAATATGCCATCACTATTAACTCTATAGTAGGTACACAAGGGGGTAATTTCGACAATAAAAATTTCAGACGTGAAAAGCATTTTCAGTATTTTTACTGAAATATTATCAGTACGCTGTGAGGACATACCAACTCGAGCTGGATTTGCTTGCTATGATGTTTAACTTTATGGGAAAATTAATTTTATTTGAAATTGATAATAACGAAGATACAAAGAGAAAGAAAATTTTCAAGGTGGTATATACATGCAATTTATTCATCTTGATTTTCAGTTTAATAGTAGAGTTTTAGTATAAAATATCGTTGTAGTTACCGGCAATTTTTAAATGAAAATAAAACCTGCACGGTGAAAGTTTTTGACGTGTTACGAACTGAAGTAATTGTTAAATATCTTATTTAAAGATTACTTTAGTTTTTAGTCTAGTTTTAGTTAAACGATGGTATATATATAAGTAGACTGGTATTGTACTTAAAAAAATCTAATGTGAAAATCTTGAAGCACATTTATTTTCCACTAGAGTGTAAAACGGTCTTTGTGCACTTCCAGGTTAATCGTTCTGAACGTTCCAGATGTCAGAATTTCTACCGCGACCGGTGTCGTGTATTGTGAGGTATCTCGGGCGCATTATGTACAGTTAGTAACGGAACGTGTCGACGGACGGACAGGCTGGCACCCTGTCTTGTTAAATCCACTATTCGATTAAAAATCGATTCAGATGACTACATATAACTGTTTGCTATCTAAAAACATGTACTTGCGTTAAAAGTTATCTTCTTAGGCGTGATTGAAAGGCCTTTTTTAATGATTGAAAGGACTAATTTAATGCTTGCTATAAATTGATACAAATAGAACGATAAAATGTTTGAAGGTAGGTAAGTAGGATTAAAAAAAATATGCCTACGTTTTGAATTTTTCTTAATTAAAAATTTGTTATGTACTCTTATATTAGGTAATATTCATTATACAATGAATAACGTAACACGATTACATATATAGAGGTTGATCGGAAACCAGTATTTTTTTTTTCATTACAGGATTTATTATTGTGAAGAACTTAAAAAATACTCTTTATTAATAATAAATACTAATAATTAATGTGGTAAAGAGAAACTAGTTACTTAGTTTTTTTTTTAGTTAATTATACTTAACTCTTTCTATTTATTAGGAAAATGTAAAAAATAAAATTTTGAATATATGATGCTTCCACATATTATTATTATACGAATATAATTATACTTTTTTAATATTTCGAAAAACCTATATTTATAATTAATATTATATAATTAATACTAGTCAGTGCGTTCATTTATAATTAATACAAATTATAACTGAACACTGACTCTGGTATTAACCTGTCAAGACAGCTAAGAAAGGATGTAGAGACAAGTAGAAATGAATCAAGACACACCCGTCAAACCGCAGCAAAGCCCCGGACGACGGCGGTGATGTCGAAGAAAGCTTATAATCTCGACAAGTTGTGTGATAATCAACGTCCGCTTAAAAAAAAACAACTTGTTTTATACCGAGTTTAAATCATACTGAGATAGATTTAACGAAAAAAATGTGAAAATAAATTATACGTTATTTCTAATATTTATACTGTCAATTATTTTAGCTTCTAATAAATATTTCAGTGTAAAACTCTGTATATCAACATAGCCTTTTACAGTACTATAAATTTAACTGAAATTCGGATTAAATTAACTACTATTGAAATATAAAAACAATACCATTTAAAATAAATTAATAATGAAAGGTTTTGTTTATACTGATTGTGAGGTTAAGAATCAAGTTGAAAGATCAGCTTAGGGTCATAACTTGAAATTTAAAAAAAATCCAATCCGAATCCATTCTTTTCGTACCTGAAAACGTAATATCTTAAGGTTTAATTCCTTTGTCTGTTTGTTCGGGTGTCTTAGTTGCTGAGTCCATCGCGTACATAATAGGATTTAGCATGCACATTAATATTATCTATTTTATCTTGTTCCTACAAACTAAATAAATAAATGAAAATAGGTAAAAATAATTACTATGAGTTTACTTCATTCAAGATATTTCTGTTTCCAATATATGGAAAAACGAAATTTCTTCACTAGAGAAAATGTTATTTCAATTATGTAAGGAGTAATTAGTGTGAAGTAAACAACTTTTGCTTTGCTTTAATAGAAAATATTTTTTTTAGATATAAGAACTTGACTTTGAGACACCTTGTTCATCTGCTTAAAGAAACATAATTTAGAGTCCGGGTGATTTTTCTTTCCATGGTAGAGTTTTGTAGTTTGTAGTTGACAAATCTTAAATGACAAATTTGAGTCGGACCGTGCCTTAGCAAATGCATGACTAAATTTGTTTGTTATGGTTTTTTATAAATTTCTCGAGGAACGTAATATTAATTTACAAATATCATAACAGTTGTAAAGGAATAAATTAGTTGTGGAAATAGAGGTGAGAGAATTTTCGTATTAGTTTTTCTCAGGAAAATCTCGAAAATCGTTTCAAAGAAATTATGTAACAAAAATAAAAATTAGGTAAAAACGAGAATTCAAAATGTGGTCTTTCTTTAATAATACCTTTTTTTCTATTACAAAACTTAAGTCAGAGTCGAAGCTCCCATATAATGCTAGAACCATAAAATTAAATCCGCCCTCTGTGGGAATTTCGACTTCGCTTTAAGTATTAGAAATATATATATTATTAAAATATTAAATTTTAGTGACTATTTCATTTTATTTTATGAGTTTCTTACTGTAGTTGGCTTTTAAAGTTTTTATTGCTATTGTCACATTTTTAGTCTCTTATATATAATAGCAAAAAAGAAATCCTTGTGATTTCGTAATAGCCGTCTGTCCGTCCGTCCCTATAGTTCTATACTAGAGAGATTCATCATCATCATCAGCCCATTTTTACCCCACTGCAGGGGCTTAGGCCTCCCCCAGGGTGAGGAGGGGGGCTTGGAGCTTAAGTCCACCACGCTACTACACTGCGGGTTGGGAACTGTAACGACCGCCATCTATTGACAGCGTCCGGGACCGACTGCTTAACGTGCCCTCCGAAGCACGGTGTCAGTGATATTGTGTACTTAAGTCAGAAAAACTCATTGGTACACGCCCGGATTCGAACCATGGCCCTATGGGGCCTTATAAATTTGAGACAGGTTCGTTGCGCTCTGGGCTATCACGACATACTAGAGAGATTATGAAAAGTAAATTATTTAGAAATAGCTATCAGTACAATATTGACCAAAGATGACATTTTTTTTCTCGCACACCTCATCCTTTGATTTATCGTTGCATAAATATTGAAACTAGAATGAAAGTTTGAAAGTAACTTTTTTGTTAAGATGAATATTTCACGAAATATAATCTGTTGAATTCATTAACAACACGTCCCCGTCAAACTTTTCAACTGTGTGATTTAAAATTAAAAATAGAAATAATAATAGTAGACCGTAAATTTTATAGTAACAAACCATTTCGTTGAAAATATTTTAAAAAGAACTTTTTCCCAAAGTTTATAGATAGGTAATCGCAAATATCTTTTACCAACAAACAGTAAGCTCTATATCTGTATCGGAAAGCTCGATATCATTATTTAGTCCAAAGAATTTCGGTTGGAACAAACAATTTAAGCTGTTAGTTTCGACAGATTAACGATTGAAACCAAATTTCGTTTTTATTTTTGAAACATGGAACCTCAAAACTTGGTTGCATCATAATTTCACATCATCATCATCATCATCAGCCCATTTTTACCCCACTGCAGGGGCTTAGGCCTCCCCCAGGGTGAGGAGGGGGGCTTGGAGCTTAAGTCCACCACGCTACTACACTGCGGGTTGGGAACTGTAACGACCGCCATCTATTGACAGCGTCCGGGACCGACTGCTTAACGTGCCCTCCGAAGCACGGTGTCAGTGATATTGTGTACTTAAGTCAGAAAAACTCATTGGTACACGCCCGGATTCGAACCATGGCCCTATGGGGCCTTATGAATTTGAGACAGGTTCGTTGCGCTCTGGGCTATCACGACATAATTTCACAAAACAATTTTATTTAGTGTCATCGAATGACCCATTTACTAAATTAAATTTAGCCGTGTATGTAAAATATTTCTCTCACCAAGCTAGATATATAAACACAATAACATCGATAGAAAACACGTTATTCTGTAAATGCAAGTTTTTTCTCGTCCATTGATCGAAAGGGAGCCGTTATATACGAAGTCCCGCAAACGCCAACTGGACCCAGTTTTTGCAGCTTGGACAGCTACACGCTTCACCTAACTGTTCTTTTAATAGGCCTGCCTATTTAGAACTAAACGGGTTGGCAATTAAACGTAAAAAAATTGTACACTGAGATAACTGAGATAAACTCTGGTTCACTTAGGGTTAGATACTCTTCATTGGTCTGGCGCTTACGACTTACACTATAGTATATTGATCTGAGGTTGCATAATATAATCCCAAATTACTTTAAACTCATTTTCAGGTATCGCTTACGTACCAAAGAGGTCGGCGGAAGTTGTGTGACGTCAGAATGTTGTAATGTGATGATGTCATGTGTGTATAGATGTGTAAAATTTAATTATTTACGTCTGAGTTTGAAGTTTACCTATTTGGATTTCAAAATGGAACCACAGACTCCTTGTATTAGGAAACTTAATTATCACTAAGAAAAAGGCTACGAATATTCTACATATTCTTTTTATTTGACATTGGTTGCTATTAAACAATATCAAGGTATTTTATTATTGAAATTATCATCCGAAATGCAGTGCCAAGTGTCGCTTACCGTCAAGTCTGTGTTGTTCAATGACAACTTTTAGAGGTGGAGATGAATCGTCTACGTTATCTGCGATCTGTTAGAGCGTACCACAACAGTCACTTGTTAAGAATAATTCCTTTTTTAATTATGTAGTACTTAAATAAATGTATATTTTTACAAATGTGCTGGCTTTTAATTTAAAATTTTTATTCTATGTGTGCTTTGTAGATAAATTATTTCGTTCGATATTTATTACATCGAAAAATATCGAAAATCCTGAATCGTTGCAGGTAAAAGTATATGAAAAGAAACATATTTAAAATATGCCAGTGTTGAATTTTTAAATATATTCAGGTTATTTGGTTACAGTATAAATACAAAAAGATTAGTACTGAACAATTTACACAACATATACGTGTAATAATCGCTGTTGGTGAGTACAATAGCCTTCCGCTCCACTTAGTTTCGTGATTATTTGCTTAAAATATTTTTACTATTGTAATATGTACGAAGTATTAGCTGGTTCATACATTTCCGTATATTTAACGGTAATTTATTGACGCATCTTTAAGCTTACGAGCATTTTGCATGGTTATGTAAAATACTTATATATTTTTAACGGATGTGGTAACGGAATAATATAATAAAAAAGTTACAAACACGATGTAACAATTTCGGATTGCGGATGCGGAAGCAGGTGCAGATGTTCTGTACTTTCGAACATGGAGCTTCCATCACTACCCTGTAAATAAGGTAACTAAATTGCCACGTGGTAGAAGATTCATGTATATTTAACTTTAAAGTGTCGTTTTTAGATTTTAAACCTATCGTTTTTATGTTTCGTTACCTAGAAAGTGAGAACATTATTTATTATTATAGCATGTCGTTATATTATATATTATAGACATTCTATGTTGCTTATGTGATTAGCTAGAAATTTGAAACTCAGTATCCACCTGGTCATGGTCGGCAGATATAGGCTTCTATTTTATGAAAAACCAATTTTATGGGCATGGATTATCAAATTTCATTAACAGTACTATATCTAAAAAAAAATTGTCTTGTTTTCAAAAAGAGATCTTACACTTTGTTTTTCGTTATTTTCTAGAAAGATTTATTTTACAAAAATTGATCCAACGCCAAAGACATGTAGTTTTATTTTCACATAACTTTAATCCCAATCGTATCTTTCTATATACGTGTGATTTTTTTTCAGAATCTATCTTGCATTTATCGACGTATTCTTAAATTTTTAAACACATGTTCTTTATCTATTTTTTGTTCTGTTAATACTAATTATATTTAAATAAATATCGAGCTTAATATTGCTAAAGATTACAAAAAAAGCGCGATAAAAATACGTTGCGGCCAAAACACATTGTTTACGGTAAGCTTGCAAACTATACAAATATTCTCCAATAACACAAGTTATAGGTCACTGACACGATTCTTAAGTAAGTTAATACATTAATGTATCAGCTACATAATACATTTCTATTAAGTCGCGCGTCGACTACGTTCTGCAAACTTCATTTTAATAACAAACGGCAAACGTCGAGCTGTAATTGAATTATCCATGGAGAAACGGGAAAGATAAATACAATTTTCTGATACTAACGTGTTTTGGAAAGTATGATTATATAAATATTTTTTATTTATGTTGTATTTCATTGTAAAATATTTAAAGGTATTTAAAAAAAAAAATTTGAGTCTGAGGTTATATTGTGTTTGAAATATATTTCGCCTTGTGTTTGAAATATATTTCGCCGTTTAGTACAGTTATAATTTCCATTTCATGACCTACTTTAGAATGTTGGAATCTCGCCTGAAAGTCATTTTTTAATCTAGAAATCGGATTTTTAATAACAAACTCTGGTGAATTAATTACTCAGAATTAACGTTGCGGGGCATTTCAAATACTGTCTATCCTAGGTTTCGTATTTAATAAATAAATAAACATTTATTTTAGACTAGTGTCCATAGTTAATGACTTATAATGATCTTAAAGCGAAAGTAAACACACAATGAAATAAAATTATCTGATAACACGAAATAAAATAAAACAAAATTGCCTAAATATCCCACGGTGACGGCAATTAATTGCGGCAAATTTTCTCTCATACTTTTAGATAAAACCTATATGTTTTCAATAGCATATCGCTTTGAATTGGTTATCATAAATTGTAAAAAAATCATCATCATCATCATCAGCCCATTTTTACCCCACTGCAGGGGCTTAGGCCTCCCCCAGGGTGAGGAGGGGGCTTGGAGCTTAAGTCCACCACGCTGCTCCACTGCGGGTTGGGAACTGTAACGACCGCCATCTATTGACAGCGTCCGGGACCGACTGCTTAGCGTGCCCTCCGAAGCACGGTGTCAGTGATATTGTGTACTTAAGTCAGAAAAACTCATTGGTACACGCCCGGATTCGAACCATGGCCCTATGGGGCCTTATAGATTTGAGACAGGTTCGTTGCGCTCTGGGCTATCACGACACAAAAAAAAAATTTAAAAAAAATATTATGCATACAAGTTTCGAATAAAGCATTCTTACATTTTCGAATATTGCAATACATAAACGACTATCAGATTAACGTGAGAGAGCTTTATCGCTTCTTGTGCAGTTTCGTAATACAATTCCGTCAAATGCGATGAACGAAACTTGTTATTACCCGTCGTAAATTGGCTTATGGTGGCTTTTCGAAAGTTCATTCAATAATAAAAATCATATATAAGACTGAAAATTTGCAGATCTCGTGCTAGACATGACTATCTAGTAATATTGAAAATTAACACAAGAGCTGTATAATGTGTAACAAATTGTAATTACAAATGTATAACAACCGAAAGAAAATTTTATTCCCTCTTTTCTCGGAATCTACTATGTTTCTGGAAGTTGAAGAGTTAGATATAGTAGATTCCCGTTTTAGAGAGTTTTCATTCTCGTATCATTTTAAAGACATTTTCAATATCAATTGTGTTCAAAAAGCTCACCTTCCAAACATTATTAACTTCAAAAAAATATGTTTTATTTCGATTTTTTCAATAACTATGCAAATTTTTCAAAACGATTTTTATTTTAAAAGGCCAGAATCTAGTCTAATCTAATCTAGACAGAACTTTGTAGTATCTTTTCACATAAAACGCAAACAAATTACATTTACAGGCATCAAAAATCTCCATACATACCCAACTTCAACGAGTCGCATGTTGAAAAAAAGACATCCAAATTTTGAAAATGGGACCTAAAATAAACCATTGCCAAGTTATATGTGCTACCTTTTTCAAAATTACTCAATAGAAAGTATTCGAAAAGCTGCCCTGAAAATTAATTACCTGCCCTGAAAGGCCAGCTTTTTCAACATTTGTAGTTCTTCCCAAAGCAATCACTGCGACCAAAATCATATTTCTAACCCTTCAACTTCCAGAGACATATGGCAGATTCCATCTTTTTTAGGTTTTCGAGTACTGTTTCAATTTTTTCCTACATATATCCTTTCGTATCACTGCTCGTGTAACTTTGAATATTTCATTGCGATCGCTTTCGAATTCACTTTGATTTATATACTCGTATACCTCTACGATAAGGTTAAATGTAACGTTCTAGAAACTGTCTGTCTAACACGAGATATGTTCCAATTTAATGATATATTTTTTTTCTTTTCAGGAATAGGTAACCATCGGCTTGTATCAGTATTGTAGTATGCCTAAATGTACACATAATTAACGATAATGTATTATTTGACTAATCGCATACAAAAACACAAACATCATAATATTCCAAACACAAAAAAAATAACTTTTTACAGTTAACACAACCATTAAAAATCTCATTCTATTCTTTTGCTGTTCCGAGAAACTGTCCAACTTCTTATTGCCTAAGTTGCTAATAGCGTGTACCGAGACGTTCACAAGCTCGTATCGGGTAATTAATCGAGTCCTTTAAAGGGTTTGGGCGGATCGAGGATATCTTTAATCGCTACTGGCGATTTATTGAAGTATTATCCTTGTTTTCAACTTCATTAAAATGAGAAATCTCTTGAATAATTATGGATAGTGTTAATTCCATTCATTTAAATTATTAATTTAGATGAATAGTAGTAGGCACTGGCTATTTGATGTTTAAAATGGTCCAAAAAAAAAACTTTATGATGCAAATTGCTATGGTTAAAAAACCTGCCCTACTTTGATTCGAAACTGTATGAACACTTAATTTTGAAGTTCTTAGTCGATTTATTTATCAACTAATAATTGCTAAATCTACTGGAGAAGTGTGAAATAAAACATTTTCAGTATAGTTAACATAACCTAACTTTTTATGTACATAATTTTTTTAAGTTGAATTTTGAGAACATAAACCAAATAAAGAAATAAATTTGTATGTTTTATTTTTTATAGGCAATTATATAATTTCCTTTATTGGTACTAAAAAAATCGATAATTATTTCTCTCGATAGCCTAACAAATAACACCTATCCCACACAAGTTTTATGCCTATGATGATTTATTATTTTTACGAGTTTCTCAAAATGTACTCACCCAAATAAATATAATGATCGCAGTAGCTGGCTAAACTATTAATCTAACTTCAAATTAAATTTCTATTAATTTGCAGGTCATAGTCCTAATTTAATAAATTAAAAGCTCTAATAATTAATCCGTGAAGTGGTGCTTCATGCATTCTTTAATCGTATTCCATTGTACTATAGATTAATACTATCAAGCATAAATTTTTGATGACAGGTTAGTTCGGTGGCTATTGATTTATAAAGTCTGACTGACATCCAAGTCGCTCGTTGACTAGATAATTATACTTATTTTCAACTTTCTCTCATCTATATTGATTGATGATTTAATGATCAAAGATGAAAGATGGTGCACAAATTTTTAAATTGATCGTGGTCTTTATAATGTCTTTAATTTTGTTACTGTATCATTTGATTTATTTATAGTTTTGTAACAGAATAAGTAGGTCCGTGACGTACTTCATAACTTTTTTCGAAAGTAACTTTTGCTTTAAATTACAAAATATCGCCTATGTGATAGACTTATTAAATAAACTACTTAACAATTTCCTGTTTTGTTAATGTATTTCAAACGCATGAGCTTTTATAATTCTTCGGTAGAATTTAAAATGACGACGACAGTCGATAGTAAGTTAAATATAAAACTTAATTAATGTATATTTGACTGTTTCTTTTGTTTGTGTTGTCATTTGATACTGATGGGTTAATTTAAAGGTATGTTGGAATTATATTTGAATTTTAGTTTGTGAACTTAAATGCTCAAAATAGTAACCCAATAGAAATTTTGATAATTATATATTACATTTGATAGTTATATATTAATACGTATTTGAAAATGATTTGAAAACATATACCGGAAGAGATACTTTCCAAAATAGGCACATTTAGTATGTTTAAAAATTACTATTGTAATAGTTAAATACTTTTGTATCATTTAGTATGTATATAATAAAAATGTCAAATATAGTCAACTTTGTACAGTTTTAGAATACAAAATGAATACCTTTTAAGTAATTTCTCCATCATGTTAAAGAGTGTTAAAAAAACAATTTTTAAATAAAATATTTAAATCTTTCCCAAAAGTAGTTTTAATAGGTAATTTTGTCAGATAATTTTTAGATGCGAAAAGCATTTTAATATATGTTTAAAAAAATATGTTCATCCAATAAAAATTTTTTTAGTATAAAACGTTTAACTATTTCTTACCTTGTTTCAATATTTATGATTAATTAGATTGATTGCGTTACGATATTATAAATTATTTTAGTATAGTTTTCCGATACATAACTCCCGAAATATAAGTTTTATTATCCGTCCATGCGATAAATTTTTCGTTTTATGTTGACATCAATGGATGCATAGTAATAAAATAACGTCATATTATATGGCCACGATATCTTGACTTCCTGTAATAACATTAATGCATGGAATATAATACCCAAGTTACGACATTATTTCACTTATACCAGTAGTCGTCGTGTTCGAAAAAAAAAACAAAATATCGATTTTTTTTAAATATAATACTAAAAAAATTAAAAAAAGAAATAAATATATATTTAATATTTGTAAATTTCGAACGTGTCTTAATCATTAAATACTTAAGCAATAAAAAATAGTATATATATATATATATATATATATAAACATGACAGGTGGTCTGTTTATTAAAACTGTTGAATTATTATTATTACTTAATAATTTTGAATGTTTGTTTTGCGTGGTTTTGTCGATATTTAGTTTAATTTGTAAACTGTAATTGGTGTGAACCATTGAAGTTAGAAGATTGCAACAGACGGACAATCCAAATTATGTTCATGTATAATTAACAATGATTCCGTTATGGGATTTGTGAAGTAGTTAATTCTAATTTGTAGTTACAGAGCTTATATTGACATTTAGTTTTTAACGTATTTAAAACCTTTGGTTTACCCACAAGGAAATTTATCTGTAGGTACCTAAGCAAAATTGTTTTTAAGCAAATATTAAAAAGAAGTGAATTTTACTTAAATCAAAATAATGCCATGTTTATTTATCGACTTCATTAAGAAGTGTGTGGTTGTTTTATCTGTCTGTCTGTCGAGTTATTTCAGTACCGGACCAGCCGTTGAACACGAATTCTTTGTTCCCATCGCAGCGCGTGTAATTTACGATTGGTTTAGCGATGAATTACTTCAACTTCAAAACGAATACGGCGCTTAAATATTCTCAGACTAAATGCATTTTAAATTAACTATTTTAACACAATATACAACCTTAGCAGCAAACAATTTAAAAACAATTGATTCCTATGAAGTTTATTCACAATTAGCTTTTCGCGTGCTATTGACCCAAGTAGTCCTAAACGATAATAGCCTGCAGTTTTGTTCGCGTGTACTATCCTTTTTTATTATATTAACGAATCATACAACAGTATACTTATTATTTCAAATATTTAATTTTTAATTCAATTTTTTTTTTAATATTGAATAACGTATACATCATAACAACGTCTAGGCTCCAAACTAAGCATTAGCTTGTGTTTTGGGTACCAAGTGAAGACACCACATACATAATATAACAACCAAGACCCGGCACCAGTATCTCTCGGCCGTGTATTGTATTTAAGTTAATCTTATGTAAGGCCTCTGCGATACAGGCTGTGCCTAGTGTAGAGGTCTTTGGAAAAATTAATACTGTTAATTTTAATAACAAATAAAATAATTTCATTTCATTTCACATAACTTGATTATGGCAATAAATGTTTGAAATATTTTGTTAAATGACGGATGAAATTATTGTAAAATCTTCATTTGTTTTTCCAATAGTGTTTTTACGTGTGCGTCAGACTAAATTTTATTTCACTGTGCCGTGTCCAAAACATTATGTGGCGTATAACTTTTGGCTCATATTTTTGTGGTCACGACGCGGTATCTCTAAGTAGATCTATGCTTAAAGGCTAGTTTTATATTTCTTCTTACTTTTTTCTTCTTTTTATCGCTTTCGTACCCTGACAAAAATGTCGAGCAATGGATGACGCGCATAATAAAAAACGAGGAATATGAAGAGGAAAAAAATATGCGTCAGCGGAAATTATGGTTCCTGTAACGTAATTATGATGACGCGTAGTTTTTTTTTACCCGGGTTCCTCGTATTTATGGTGATATCGTTCATCAGTTGCTCTCCTGATAGTGAAACCATTATAATAAAATCTGAATTCATTATATTATTTTTCTCAGTGTGTAATTGACTTTCCCTTGCCCTATTAGAATAATTTTCAGCATTTAGAATGTATGATATTTAAGAAGTTTATCGTTTAACAAAGTTGTGCACTTCTAAGTCGAGCCTTTTCCAACACTACACTGAACTAATTTTTTTTTTGCCATCATTGAATTCACAAGATAATTTTTATCTTTTATATATAATTTTTATAGGTATCATAACAATCTTATCTTAATAGTATATAAAATCTAAATATTACTTCTTTAAAGTATCAAGATTATAAACGAAATTTATAATTAAAGTTATAATTTATAATAAATTTATATCCAAAATCTGGAGGTCCCGGGTTCGAATCCCAGGTCGGGTCAGTATTTATATGATGAATATTGATACTTATACCGGGTCATGGTTGTTATATGAATGTGGTGTCCTCGCTTGTTACCTAAAACACAAGCTAATGCTTAGTTTGGGGCCCAGACGTTGTTGTTCATGTATATAAATATACATACATATACAAAACAAAAATCTGACTGTGAACACAATGTGGGCGGGTTCAAAATATCTATATTAGTATGTATAAAATATTTTAGAAAAATTAGTATGTATGTCAGTTGTTTAGTACCCATGGTACGGGCTCTTCCTATTTTGCGTGATGTTTATAAATATATTTATTTATTGCATGAGCACTTATTCAAGATGTCATCACAGCTGTCACCATTACTGACAGACGATTTTTTAAGTAACGAAATATGAAACAATAACAGAAAAAAATGACTATTGTATTCAATTTTGTACTTTTTTAATTGAACGTATCTATGAGCTATTAATTATTTATCTAAAACTCATTCTCTCTTTTGAATGACTGCATCAAAAGTAACAGCTAAGGCGCATATCAAATCGGAGACGGCATTAGAACAAAAAAAAAAATGCATTCAATTTAAATATACAATACGGACGAAGTTATGTACAAAATTGTATCCGAGAAACGTCTCAGGTATCTACTGTCCCTACAAGAGACAAGTCACAATATAACTCGAGAAAGTTCTTACAATTGAAAATTCTAATATGTTACAATTTCTACTCACCGAGCATAAAAGGTTTATTCAACAAAGTATAACAATGAATTTTCCCGTTCGTCTGTCCATTCGAATGACTGGCGTAAACGGGTGTACTTTAGGGTGGCCAGTCGAAATAAATTGCTCCACGAACGAGTGACAGCGAGTGCTCTTTGTATTTTAATTATCACTGAATCCCCCTACAATACAAACTACTTCGTGGAAATGAAAATGTTCCTATATATTGCTAGATTGTTACTTTTGACTTTGATTTGTATGTTTAAGGTGCATGTGAATAGATACAAAGATTGACAATTACAATGAAGTGGTCACTGCAAAAGTTATATTACAAGCTTTGTACTCATTTTGCTGTACATAAATGCTATTTTGTGCTTTTTGATTAAAGGCAGGTATAAAGATTTGTCGATATAGAGTTAAATATATTTAGGAACACGATGCCCTGTGCTTCCTAAGTATAAAATTATGTGATTTAATTTATTATTATAGTCGAAAGTAGGAATTAAGTAAGAAAAAAAACCGTTACATCAGAGAATACATGTAATAAGTGTTGTACGTAATATGTGTCAGCGTATTTATTAATAAATGTGTTTTATTATTTTCAGGTAAGCATTCCGATCCATGAATTCGTAGTAACAAGTATGTATAATATATTCAATTTACTAAAAGCTTCTTTATACATTCCTAACAATCCGATGAAACGTGCTCAACCTTGATTTTTTTTTGTTTATCAGCGGTTATAAAGACACCTTTGTCGTCGACCATACAGATGTTATTGTGGGGAATTACAGACGTAAAATATTCTCATGAACAATGACATTACAATTAAAATCTAAATTATTAAAAGCGCAAATAAACTACACTATAGATTTATCATTAATATTATAAGACGCACCAAGGGTTGACCATTTTTGGGACAATAACCAAAACCAAAATTCGAGAACATTATGAAAAGATGGTTTGGTTTCCTGGGAGTTTCATTTTTAACTTTAGAAAACACATAATCCCACTATCACGGGGCATCCCGTCGTATTACAAAAAATAAAAAAAAAGTATTTGAAAATTTCATTTACAATGTACCAACTGAGAATTAATTTTTTATAGAAGTTAAGGTGAAAATTGTAATTCTATATTTCTCGAAAAGGTATTAATAAATTAAAATTTCTTTTTCAGAAATGAATTTATTACAAAAATATTCGCAATCAATTTAATTACCTAAGCCGTGACCAAGAATTTTGTGGAAACATTGTCAATGCATTCACAAAACATCAAAACCGTATTACCTGTAAGAAACATGCCGTTGTTTAAAGCTCTATGAAGGTTTTCGAATTTGTGTAATGGGTGGATACGAGAGACAACGGAATAAAATACTAACAGAGAAAAACAAAATGCCTAGATTCAAACATAATTTTTAATTTATTCACGAGATGTGTGGTGAGCTGAGTCCTTTTAGAATCTAGGTACTAGTGTGATAAAACAATTAAACATAATAATGCCTACGCCTACGTATAACCCGACCCGCAGTGGAGCAGCGTGGTGGGTTTAAGCTCGAAGCTCCCCTCCTCACCCTGGGGGAGGCCTAAGCCCCTGCAGTGGGGTAAAAATGGGCTGATGAAGTGAAGAAGTGAAGAATGCCTACGCCTGTGTATTTATTTTATTAAATGTATAGTAACGATTGAAACGTAGTACACTGAGAAAAATTATCGAGATCTATCAAATACTAGATATGGTTACAACAAAAAAAAAAGTTTAACAAATCTGTTTCTAATAATACCCAACTCCATGGTAAATGATCAAACAGTGGACGGTGTTTTAAAATGTCGTAAAATAGGAGCGCAAATCAAAGAGCTATGAATAGAATCCAGAGTCGTTAAAGAGGGGGTCAGTTAAAGCTTATACGTACATAATACTTTTCAAGCACACAAGATGGTAATACATGTGTATTTGCACAGTTCGTACCGATCACACCTGGCTTGGTCAATCTTAATATAAGTATATTCAGAAATTTTAACAAGTCCTTATTCATTTTACACACCTGGATGCAATATGTGTTCGGGTACATTATCCATAAAAATTATATATTCTCAGTCAGTCGCAAGTTACTAGCAATCCACAAAAAAAAAGTTGTGTAATCGAGCGTTAGTGAAAGAGAAGATATATATATTTATAAAGTGACTATTTAAGATTTCCATACGACTTTAAGTAGCCTTCCTGCAACACTTTATGTAGCCTTCTTGCAACTCGTCATTTAACTACAAAGTTGAGAGATATTCTGTCAATGTATTTTAGTAAATATTGACAATATTTATTTTTCAGCCACATATTATTTGGAGAAATTAAATTTGAGAAATACTCAAACTTTGAATTTTATATGTAAGCCGTTTACCCCCTTTTATACTTTACGAGGACCACTTAATTTTGATACTGGTACCGGGTCTTGGTTGTTATATGTATGTGGTGTCCTCGCTTGGTACCCAAAACACAAGCTAATGCTTAGTTTGGGGTCTAGACGTTGTTGTGATGTATACGTTATAAAAAAAAAACTCTCCGACACGCAGAATACATCTTTCTATCAATTATCGTACAGTAATAACGACATAAATCTATTTCTCATGGCGATATTAACACAAACCGTTTTAAAAATAAATCACTTTAAAATGCGGTCACTAAATCACAATACGAATTCATCAGATCAATGCATCGAACTTTATTGTCGGTAAAGGCGCAGCAAAAGATATTGCGGTCGACGACTTTAAAATATATTTCCGTTCCCTACTTTTATCTGTTCGTTCACAATCCCAAATCATTGTATACAATAATACCTTCCTTTGTCCGTGAAGAGGCTACTTCAAAACACTCCATATCTGATTTCACGTTTCTTGAACGCGTCAATACCTATTTAAAACATCCTTTGTACTTTTTTAGAGGGGTTTCGCAAATACAGTGAATTTGAATGAAAGAACGTCTGTGAGAGTAGTGGGTATAGCTGTTAACCTTGAGTGACCATTTCATACGTGTACTCAGCTAGGTCTTTGAAAGCAAAAATATTTTTCAATTTACCATTCAATCAAGAGAATTCTTCAGAGAGGAGTGAAAGGTGTCTATTTAAATATTTGTGTATGTAATAACCTTAGAATTAGTCCTGGATAATAAGACATTTATTTATAATATTTTTTGAATTTCCCTTTAAATAAATTATGTAAATTTGCAAAGACTATAGTTATATTTTTCCTTAATTTTATTAAAATCTTTATTGCCAATCAAATCTTGTGTACATTTTATTAAAATGTACCAAAACATTTTTTTTTTAAATAACTATCAAAACTAGTACGAAATAGTTGTATTAATAAAATTATAACTCATTTGTAGAGAAGCAAATAATACTCTCATATTCGTAAAATGAAATGTAGAGTATAAATTCCCAATTATTACGTAAGTAGCTATGATAAGAAAATTAGATATATTTTTTGGTAAATATTTTCATGTAGGTACCGATTATTCAGTAACTTGAGCGATATTGTAAGGGCAATGGGCATGTTTACCACCGTCTCCCCTAGTGGCATCGATCAGAGGGACTTCCGAAATTGCTTAAGGCCGGCCCAGTTTCCACTACGGCGCTCCTATTTAAAGCCACGTGGCATCACGAACGCTTGTCTCGTTCGTTGGCTATAAAAGAAAACTTTACTGTGTCGTAGTTACTCGTTCTACTATCGGAAAATTATTGGATTTAATACAATTGAATTTTGTTATTGAAACTCTTCAATTTTAGTTGGTTTTTATTTTAGCTAAAATATCATACTAAACAGATATGACACACATGACATACAAAAAGTATGAAAATAACTGCAATCACCTTAAAAATAAAATTCAACTTATCTGTATAAAAAATAGTACGCTCAGTAACACTGTAGATTATTTAATGAATATATAATTTAGATATCATAATCAGCATTGATTAACAGTGATATGAATGCAGTAGGCTTAAGTACAAATATAGATATTTCATGATAACCTAGAAAATCACACATTTTTCGGATGTTACATTTGTAATCGCAACAGTGAAATAATTGACATTATAGAAAAAAATAAATGTTGATGCAATAAGAAATTAAATAGGCATTCTACCAAGTAGGTGCTTTGAAGCCTTCATTAATAAAATCGAACTAATTCTTAATAGCTTTACTAAATTATTAGAGAGTAAATAATTGGGGGAGCTAAAATTGTTGCCTATAACGCAACCAAATTACAATACATAGTACAGAATCGTGAATATTAGGTATAATAATAATATTTTTAATTTACTTTTTTTTTACTTTTTTACAAACCATCTCCGTTTTGATTCCAATGCTATTCTAATAAATCTAAAGTAATTATAAAAGCGCAACTCTACTTTTAAAGAAGATTAAAACGAGATGTCGATATATGACAGGGATTTCTTGTGATTTAATCATCACTTGTTATACTTCAAGAAGAAACGTATAAAACAATAAAAGTATAAATTATCCCATAATGCAACATAATTTGCTTACTATGGGACTAAATGACTCTGTGTGGGATGTCCCAGGTTTTATTATGATTTTTATTATTATTCGTAAGAGTATGTAAAGAAAATTTTCACCCCAATCTTTCGTCTATATTTTTTTTAAAAGTTTTAATACCTAACTATTTATAAAAGTAGTTTCGGCCTTTATTCTTAATAATGTGAATAAAATGGCTGTAGTGTCGAGAAATTATAAGAGTTCCTCGTTTATATTTTATAACGTATACATACATACACGTAACAACAACGTCTAGGTCCCAAACTAAACATTAGCTTGTGTTTTGGGTACCAAGCGAAGACACCACATACATATAACAACCAAGACCCGGTGCCAGTATCAATATTCATCATATAAATACTGACTTGACCTGGGATTCGAACCCGGGACGTCCAGCTTCGTAGGCAGGGTCACTATCCACTAGGCTAAGCGGTCGTCAAATTGTACACTCTACTACGGAATCCTAAAATGAAAAACTTTTTAAAACAACATTCTTGGTATTCGTTTATCAACTAAGACAGTTAAGACAATGGAATTAACGTGTCAGTTTGGGTTTTGTACCAGTGTACAGAACTATTCAGCATACAACATACAATGACATCGGTAAGCGGCGTTTCCGCTAGGCGGCGCCCGCGGCGTGTTTAATTTCACTTAGCGCTATCGCTTGTTGTTCTGACCTAGATACGGCCGGGAAAACGGCCCTACCCATTATCTTTAGGTAAACCATTAAAAAAATCTTATTGAACTTTACCTTTCAATAGTGGGAAAAGGTTCTCTGGCATAGTTTTTTTAATGAAATTTTCTTGTCAATTTACTTTTATATTTTTTTAAAATAATTATGTAGTGTCGGTTTTTGCGCATGCCTGTTCTTTGAAAATCATACCTTATCATCATTAATAACATGTGGTCATTATTGTGATTGTGTGTTGATATATTGGAACAGGACTGCAGATCCTCCTGTCATATATGTGATAAAAGCTGATCAAGAATATATTTTTTCAAACAATTTTTTTTTCAAACAATTTTTTTTTCAAACCTACAGGTTCATTTTTTTTTTAAATGTACACCTTATAATATATTTCAAACTAGTGACCCGCCCCGGCTTCGCACGGGTAACAGAGCATATAAGCCGTAATGGTTTTTTCTGTCGTAGTGTCGAATATGTGGATTGGATTTAATTAGATTTAAATGTAACGTAAGTTCATCCTACTTGGAATATTTTTAAAGTATTTTATTTCCAAATACATAAATATTTGAAAAAGTGAAGAATAAATACATAAAAACAAACCTCTTACAATTTTGTATACAACATTGATAATTTCTGCTTAATTTTACAAAACGCGTGTCGCGTCGTCCGGTATGGCCAGACGCCGGCTGCTTGTAGCGCGATATTTTTATTTCGCGATAGTTCCTAAGATATTAATTTAAATTGTATGGTGTAAATAGCAGTCATAATCTGTATGAAATTCTGAAGGTAAAGAAGTTAATTAATTTAGTAAGGATTAATAATCCGTATAAATTGCTTACCAATTACCTCATCACATGACACCATTTTTTTTTAACATAATAATAGGTATAGTAAGCTATCCATAAAAGATAGACATATGCCATCGCGGACTTTTCTTTAGTCCTATAAAAGAGACACAATTCCATACATTATTTTGTTATATCTCAAAGGGAGTAGGCAGCGTTTTCGATGAAAGCTCCCAGCCGGCTTGATTTTTTTCCGACTTCGTCAATAATAATCGATATATTTCAACGAATTTCCACAAAACACAAAAGTGCCAATAATATGACATTCTGTTCGGTAGTTTTCGAGTTTATCGCGTTCAAACAGACAGATAGACAGACAGACAGACAGGACGCGGCGGGGGACTTTATTTTATAATATGTAGTGATAGCGATAAATAGTTATTCAAAGAGGCATTTTTTATATATTTAATTTTAAAACTACAACAAATATTAATTGAGTAATTTTTTGAAGTAATATCTGGATTAAAAAATAAATAAGTATATATTTAATTATTATTTAAGTATATATTTAATTAAATTAATTAAAAACAAAAACAAATAAAAAATGCATAAAAATTAGCGCCGTAGGGCAGAGTGCCTTTAAAAAAAAGGCTGTTGAAATGGAGCTGAATTGTCCTTAGTATGTTGCGTTCGTAGGTGGCATTCAAGTATATAAATCACGTTTTCTTCTTCCAGTAAAGTCACTTTTGTTTTGTTTGCACTACGGTGTTAGACCACGCGCCGGCGCCGCTCACGTGAATATATTAGCAATTTGTTTGTAACCGAAACGACAATATTTATGTTTATAATGTTAATAAAATAACAGTATAATGCTGATACAGGTCAATTTTTGTTCGTTATATCTGTACATTTTTTCGTTCTTTAGAAATAAAATCGACTTAAAAAAAGTTGATGTACTAAATAAATTTTTACTATAAGTAATAATTGTTGTATCTACTTCACCGATTTTGATAAGACTAACTGTTTTAGTTCGTTCGAGTATAATTATTTTCTTCTATGAATAACTTGCTTCGTCAAAGTTGATTTACGTACTTGTGCACTATAAAATAAAATAATATCTTTTGGCGTGTTTTAAAATGATTAGTAATTTGAAGTATCAGTCTGCAAATAAATTTAAATTAAAAAATCTCTACACACAGATCATTCACATTATGGTTTTAGTCTCAACTAAAAACTGGTTTTTACGATTATGATGCATATCAATCATAATTGGCTATTACACAGACATAAAAGAAACAAAAGTCAAAAAATAATAATTAAGGGGCATAGCGTGTTGGAGATTTGAATACAAACGGAAGGGCGGGGTGGATTGTGATTGTCCTTTATGTAGGTACTTAAATTTTGATTTTCTGGCGCTCATATTGTTTTACAAGCCATTGTCTGTATTGTATTACCTACTGCACTTTGTTATGAAAATCTAAAAGCTACGCCTCAATTAAATTTTCAATAGCGGTGTGTACCGACTCCAAAATCGGTTCTTTATGGAAATTTCGCACAACCGGAAAACCAGTTCTTTCAGAAAGTTAATTCAAAATTAAAAAAAAAATAGAATTATTCTCATACAAAAATTATTAACACCCGAGTTGGCATCTTATATGATATTATATGCAAATTAGCAAGAAATAAAATTTAAAAAACCAAAGGATACAAAAGCGAGGCAATAATTTAGAAGTATTAACTATTGAACCTTGAAAAATAGTGTGTTTTGCGGATTTTTTTCGACTGTTTTGAAGAATTTACTAAAGCGTCTATCACTAACATTGATTTTGTAAAGGATTTCACAATCATTTGCATTCCTACTTTACGTATCCGGTATATTATATATTCCATGAAAATTAAATTTTCGTATTGACCGTTTTTTTTCGGTTTCCATCTAACGTTTTCATATCACTAGTTTTTATAGCTTCGTTATATGAATCACATATTGCACTATAATTGTTTTCTATTGAAAAATGACGACCGATAAAGCTCCAACTTAACAACAGGTGCTCATGAGCTTTAACAAAAACTCACTGGAAATCCAATTTTTGGCACACATTTTCTGAATCTCACACACACGCAAAGCTCAAATTAAAAAAAAATAATAATCGTAAAGATCAGGAGAAACGTTCATGGTAAAGTCCAGTAATATCCATCTCGTCGTGTCGTAAACTTTCTAATAACTATATTTGACCTGTGGTCATCTATATATTTAAAATTGGTTTGAAAAATATTTAATTACGGTACGATTACTTATTATTTATGAGTTCGTATTGGTTGGTGCCTTAGTAATGTTATACAATATAATACTTCTTCGTCTTAATTATGGCGGTTTCTGCTCATACCAATTTCGCTTAATATACTTAATATTTTTGAAACAAACATGAACTTGAACTTGAAAAACAAACTTGAAAGCTTTCGAGTTGATTTCTGCACACTATTTGTTGGAACCAGTTTTGTATTTTACCATTGTAATGAGATATTTCAAAAATCAAAACGCATTCTATAAGTGGATCAAGGTACTAAATTATCTTCACACCAAATTCCATCAAAATCTGTTCTGTAGGTACTTTTTGCGTGATGGGTGCACAGACAGACAGCCAAAAATAAAAAAAATAAAAAAAACAAAGTGTTTTGTTATGTAAATTGGTAACCATCTACACTACCATCATAATTTTACAAACAAAATATGGAATTACAAGTTTTATTAGAGATTATGGATTTCGGCTGTAAA
The DNA here is from genome assembly GCA_949709985.1 of Luffia ferchaultella. Taxonomy (NCBI): domain Eukaryota; kingdom Metazoa; phylum Arthropoda; class Insecta; order Lepidoptera; family Psychidae; genus Luffia; species Luffia ferchaultella. Next base: position 8,580,279 of record OX453253.1, on the reverse strand, counting down.
CCATGTAAACTTTAAAAAATCGTTACGTATTACCCATTTAGTGATTAATTTAATTTAATATTTTGATTAACATCTTTTCAAGCTAACATTATTTAAGTTTGCTAACGCTGGAATTTAAAATAGCGGAAACGGTTTCGTCATACTTTACGAGCAAGTAGAGACGATATGAGCGATACGTATTTATAGGGGAGTCAATAAAATAAACAATGCATCATAACTCAATAGTGCGTTAGGTTACGTGGCTAATACTCGAATCGCGTACTAATAAGCTCCAAGCCCCCCTCCTCACCCTGGGGGAGGCCTAAGCCCCTGCAGTGGGGTAAAAATGGGCTGATGATGATGTACTAATAAATTAATGATTGTTGTAGTACTTTCAACTTTTATCTTCTTTTACGTTCGAGACGAGGAAAACTATGTTTACAGAGACTGGTATTTTAATTAGAATATAATTTTCAGGAAACTTTTTTCCCCGGTTAATGAAATGCTGGAAACATCGAATGTAAGATTCGTTTAATCGGTTTATCTACATAGTAAGTAGTTTATTTTTTTATTACGGACATTTGACATGTAAATGACGAAGGTGACGATATATATAATGAGCGAGTCATGTCATTTTTCAATATAAAAAAAATAACATATTTCTATAAAATATTTAAAATAATAATATTTAAAGTATATATTTCTATAAAATGCAAAAATAACATGACTCGCTCATTATATCTCGTGGATTGGCAGAAAGGATCAAAACGTATTTTCACTAAACTAGTTGAATTAGAAAGTTTTTGTTTACTTTAGTCGCGCAAGCATCACAACATTGATATCACACGAACGAGAATTGTTGCCAGTCACTTCACTTCATCAGCCCATTTTTACCCCACTGCAGGGGCTTAGGCCTCCCCCAGGGTGAGGAGGGGGGCTTGAAGCTTAAATCCACCACGCTGCTCCACTGCGAGTTGGGGACTGTAACGACCGCCATCTATTGACAGCGTCCGGGACCGACTGCTGAACGTGCCCTCCGAAGCACGGTGTCAGTGATATTGTGTACTTAAGTCAGAAAAACTCATTGATACACGCCCGGATTCAAACCATGGCCTTATGGGGCCTTATAAATTTGAGACAGGTTCGTTGCGCTCTGGGCTATCACGACACGATTGTTTCCAGTGCCAAATAAATATTTGAATAGTCGTCATTTACATGTTATTAGTTTTTTTTTAAATAAATATAAGTGAAAGAATTTCATTGATATCTAAAAAAATGTCGAAGACAAAAATTATTAAATTAAATCGTGCTGTGACGTCACTCGGTTACATTACTATGGGCTAGCGTATATAATTTGTGCGTAGCGGTACCGAGTGACGTCACGGGCGGATCGTAAAAACACGAATTTTGATTTGTTAAATCTCCGGTAACAATCGGTATTTTCAAAAAAAATCTTAAAGTATAGTCATCAATTTGTTATATATACTCTAACGTGTGAAATAGCGTATGATACATAATTTTGTTGAAGAGGACGCGCTCATTGAAAGATAAGGACAAAAAATATTATTAATAAATTGGCTCTAAATAGACGTTATTGATTGGACAATAACTAGATGGTTTCTGGATGGATGTTTAAATTATAAAACATCGTCTTGATAAAAAGTGATTTAATACGAAAACGACCATTATATGAAATATCATTGTGAATAGGTATTAAGCCACCAGCCATAGTATGTATTTACGAAGCACGGACGTAAAGACGACTTGCAAAACTAGATAGCTTGTGCCATCTGGGTTTTTTGGCTTGATTTTGTTACGTTCAGTCCAATGTTTGCTTGATTTTAAAATAGTTGCTTAATTAGGTACTAATTGTATTCTAATGTATCCTTCCTCCTGCTACATTGATGACTGGATCCGATAGCGAGTGATTCTGCTTAGTGTCCAATCTCTTAGGTATTTAGAAGATCTACGAAAAAATAGGGAAAAACCTATAACCAACCATCGGCATAGCCGAGAGCCAATCATTGTCCACTTAGAGGATTCACAAAAAATTATATCGCCAGTATAAATTTATTTCACAGCTAAATTACTCACGACAAGTCACCGATCCGCTTCGGCTACAATATTTATAGTGTACTTAAAAATTCGACAAATTTGCATGCGCGAACGCAATGGCGAACGCCGACATCCGACACGTCGTCGTCGCTGATTGATATTCGCGATAATCGTTACCCCATGTATCATTTTGTCGAGCTGTGACCGGACGACACGATTTCTTTCCTTCCTTATCGATTTCACGTTTAAATTGACGTCATTGTATGAATTTTTGATAACTATACAACATTAATATATTATTACGTGCGCGTCCTCGGCTCGATCCTCGACACTTCTCCATCACTACTCTTATGTAAAAAGTCTGATGAAAACAAATGACTATTTAATTGTACGAGATTGTGAAAATTATCTGAAAATCGTTCGATCGACTGAACCTTCGAATATATAAGGCGAGGTGTCAACACTTTAGTGGACTGAATACAGCACTACCTACATTAATCTCTTGAACTTTGGTACATCTATGGTGGCACCGTAATTTATATATTAATTAAGCCAGTGTGGGTTTCCAGGTCAGTTAGTAATTATAATTCACGTTGACGTCGCGTCATCGCATTGTACAGAATTAATTCTGTGTTAAATCAATTCGCATATGATTAGTGTATGTAAATTTCCGCCCGTGGCATCGTGTCGCTTGCGTGGACTACGCATTTGTATCGGGACCGTTAAAGGGACGTGACGTTCTAGGGCATTGTGGGACTTTCTAGAAAATTTTATAACTCTAAGAACCACTTTTATAATTTTTATACTTGCACAACGATATTTTTTTTTTGTTGTGGCTATTTAAATTTTGCCGTTTATTACTTCTTTTTTAAGATCAGCAAGCTTCAATGCTAGGCTGATGATGATGAAGAAGCTGTTTTGAAGAAAAATCTACTGCGGCACCCTTTGGCGGTTTACAACTTAAACTATTCTAAAAACCTGCGCTAAAGTGATGCTTGTTTACTGAAAAAACTTGAATGAAAATCAGCCCACTCGTTTTAAAAAATAACATCTACTACAACGTCTTTCCGTAGCTTATTTATTTATTATTTCATATCAAGTAACAAAGACTCATTTGTTAGTAAAACACTTACATTACAACCTAAATGTTAGTTACATAATATAACAATCTAAATTAAAACAAACTACAAATCACAAATCAACCTCAAATTGTAAAAATTACCTAAGTTATACACAAGATGTTAACCATTAAACCTATCTAAGAACAGCCTGTAAAACGATTATTTATGTAATTTATACGCATAAAGATCGGCCTAGTCGTTATAAAGGAAGAAATCTTCTGCAGCACCCCTGGCGGTTCACAATCGATAAATTTATCTAATAACCTGTTCTTTTTAAAATTTAGTACTTATTTGGAAACTTCAGTACACCTTGGGTGACTATGCCAACCTGATCAACTCTTGTCTTCTATATAATATATTTTCTGGAACCTGTCGATTAAAAGAAATACGTTTTAAATACATTTGTCTAAGAACATTTGTGGGCGTGCTAACAGGAACTCACTGACGTCGGGACAAGCTGACTTATAAACATACATTTATATATATGACTTAGTACACCTTCAGGGTAAACAGAAATTAACGCGAGATTTAATAATATATTATCACAGCCTGTTACAGTTGATCGTTTAAAAAAATATATTAGTTACATTTGGACCTATCATTACAATAATTTTACTACAAGTTACCATAGGCAATAACTGAGAGTTCATTTCATAGGTGTGTTGGTGTTTGTGATAGTTCGACGTCAATATACAGGTGTCCACTTGTATACAATACATATACAGGTGTAGAGACAACCTGCATATCGCCAACGTATACTGTAAAGTACTGTAATATACTTTTCAAGTGTGGAAAATATAGGTATAGGTAAGGAAATTTTGGGATATGTTAGAAAATGTCAGAAAATAAGTACCCATAAAAAATATTCATAATATAACAAATGAAACGAGTCCATACTCACTATATGTACTATACATACTATACTAAGGTATATTTCGACTGACCGTTTGGCCTAGTGGTTAGAGTCCCTTACTGCGAAGCCGAACGAAGATCGCGTGTTCTATTCCCGTCCGGCGCAAATATTTGTGTGCATGAACATGTGTATTTGTATCTAGGTGTAAAAAGTATATGTATAGGTGTATGTATATATTATTAAAAAAAAAGAATATTTAAGTATGTATATCAGTTGTCTAGTAACCCATAACACAAGCATATTACATGCTCACTTTGGGACTAGATGGCGCTGTGTGCGATGTCCCAAATATTATTATTAAGTACTTACCACACGCCAGCTGAGAATTTGAACAAAGCCTACCGAGAATCCTGAAGTGCCGACGATCGACCGACAAGTTTTCGTCACATCAGCTTTGTCACCCTACAAAAGTTTCATTCCATAAATCGAATACTGATACATACGGAACACTATTCAGGCGAAATCCGACTTATACATGTCCGAATTTCACAATAAACTCAACCCCTCAGAAACCCCTCGAAGCTGTACAATTGCTGAACCTACGGTATAGAAATAACTAAGAACCATTTGGGCACAACTTTGGAAGCTTTTGTTAATATAATAACCTACATAGAAGCTGTACAAAAGTGTTAGGAATTAGTATATTGTAACGCTATAGCGTATACAACCAGGTACAGCGCTTAGGATGTGCTTCGGGATGGCTCCGTTGTATAAAACATCAATGACTTTCTATGTAAAATGGCTAAGCGATAGTACTTTTAAGTGCCTTTTAAAATAGATTTACATCAGTCGAACCGCACGCCCGTTTAAACCGAGTTCCGGTGGCTGAATGTAATTTATTGACCAGACTCAGTGCATTGTGCCACGGCCACATAGAACGAGCAAAAAGCCGATTAAACAGTCAATTAAAACTGAAAGGTACTCTTTGAACACTGAGTTACTTGCGTGGCCTGCTCGACTATTCATCGTAGGTGCCGAATGCATTTCTAAGAAAAAGAAACCGAATATTTATTATGGGTTTTAGTATACTGTTGAAATAACACATCGATATACCATCATCATCATCATCAGTCCATTTTTACCCCACTGTAGGGGTTTAGGCCTCCCCCGGGGCGAGGAGGGGGACTTGGAGCTTAAATCCACCACGCTGCTCCACTGCGGGTTGGGAACTGTAACGACCGCCATCTATTGACAGCGTCCGGGACCGACTGCTTAACGTGCCCTCCGAAGCACGGTGTCAGTGATATTGTGTACTTAAGTCAGCAAAACTCATTGGTACACGCCCGGATTCGAACCATGGCTCTATGGGGCCTTATAAATTTGAAACAGATTCGTTGCGCTTTGAGCTATCACGACAACAATACGGTACGGCATCGATATATAAATACATATAATATGTAGAACCGTTTCACGAACCGGTGTAATGTAACAGGATAATTTTAATTAAATATCTTTATTTACTCCAGTATGACGTGTGTGTTTATCGTATTCTTTTCCTCTTAAACGGCTGACTGATTTTGATGATTTTTTTATACACATGCGGTCTACTGGATGGTTTTTAGCTACAGTTGGACTCGGTAAGTGTAATCTAGATGTGTTTTGCCTTTTCAATCTAATTTAAAATTTTTTTTGTTACTATGCCATACTTAAAAAATCTATAATTCCAAATTTTCGGTCTCCCAGGACTCTCATTTTTTTTAATATTCTAGATTTATCAAATACTTATTAAATATTACCGATCCCAATACAAACGTGTAGTTTATGTCGACGAAGCTACGGGCGGAGAGCTAGTCTATATAATTCACGACTTATGTTGATCAAGTTAATACTTAATTCAAATCCGAAGAAATTATGGTTTTGGTTTATGGTATACGGTAGGTTTTTTTGTTTTTGAGAGGTAAGGCTTCGGAACTCTACCTTATGCGTCACACGACACGTATTTGACCGAATTTTTAACCGTCACTTTCCGATAATTTCTATCGAAAAATTTTAATTAATGTATATATTTTTGTATTGAACGATTCAAAACAAGTCAAATTAATTCGAAGGGCATACTAGTTTAGTTTCTAATTTGATCTTTTTAATCGCGTCTAAACACTGAAAAAAGTTTATAAAACTCGTTGTGTTACCATGAAAATAGTAAAATTTTGATAATTTTTAAACAAAGTTCGTTAAAATACAAGCTACTGGTTAGTAAGCTGGTAATGTACAACTGAGTTTGGTTACTTATAGCAGTAGTTATGTTCTCACAATTTTTAGGTAACTAGTAAATTCAATTTTTTTGTTACTTATGTAACAAAAAATTTGATTTTCACAAAATTGGACCAAAAACTTTTTCCTGTGAGATTGACTCAAAACACATCATTGAATAGCAAAGTTTTAATCATGGAAATGAATAACCAAAACACCTAACGCGATAATTTACTTGTTATTTATGACAAACCGTTAAATATTCTACCGAACGCTGGAAATGTGTAAAGCCATGACACAGGACGCGTGTTGAAGTAGCTAAAACATAATGGCATGCTAGCGCCTAACAGGTTGTTAGACGAGTAAAAGCAAAACCAACGAGATAGGCGAGTCGGGGTGCGACCGCGGGCTTGGTCCGGTCGCAGACACGCGATGCAGATCGTTGCCATTATCGTGACGCTACTAACTGCAGAAGTTTTAATAAGTTAAAAACTTTAAATATATAAACTGTGTAATCATTCATCATCAGCCCATTTTTACCCCACTGCAGGAGCTTAGGCCTCCTTAGGTGAGGGTGGCATGGAGCTTAAATCCACGCTGCTCCACTGCGGGTCGGGAAACTATGTAATACATATAATTAATTGTAGAAACTGAATGTCAAAGAAGGTCTTAGGAAATTCAATGTTTAGGAACTTTTTCAATTCAATGTTTAGGGAATAGGGAAGCGTAAAGCATTTTGCTTCTGGTGTACCTACTTTGGCCGACACGTACGGTTTTTTATTCTATTTCTCTATACATTAAACGGTATTAAAATAATTTGTGTATAGACATTTTAGAAGAAGGTCTATGTGAATAGAAAACAATATTTTCATTATAAGCATAGCGTGATTAACACTACATACTTTTTAAAAGACTTGCCACTCCAACGTCTCACATCGATCAGGGATCTTGGTGTCCATATCAATAATATTGTGGCGAGAGCCTCACGAGCTCTTGGGTTTCTAATGCGCAACTCGTCTAGTTTCAAAAGTGCAAAAACTTTAAAAATACTTTATTGCTCTTTCGTTCGCAGCATTTTAGAGTATGCTTCATAGATCTGGGGTCCTCGATATTTTATTTACATTTCTCGTATCGAAAACATAGAAAAGAAGTTTATCAAATTTTATGTCGTAAGCTAGCTATCCCCTATAATACTGAACTTTACCCCCAGTTATGTAAACAACATCATCTGCTGCCACTGCAAGGGCGACGTGATATTGCAGACATTGTCTTTTTTAAGAAAATAGTCTTGGGTTTAATCGATTGTCCTGATCTCTTAGCTAATGTAAAGTTAAATGTTCCCTCTAGATTCCTTAGACTTTCCTGAGGAAAGTCTAAGGAAACGATAGGTGTAAATAAAGTTGAACTTTATTTACACCTATCGTATCGCGTAATTATAGGCAGAATACCTATCTGTGGCGAGCTTGCAATAATTTTAATAACATATCCAAAACAGTCGTTATTGATATATTTGATGGCAGGGTGGGTTGGACGCGGCGCGACTTATCACGGGTTTTTCTTCTTATTTATGTATACATGTGTAATTTTTTTATCAGTTAAACTATAATTTTATAATCTGAGTGACCACGTACGTGTTTAAAATTTGTTCACTCCATCGATCTATTAATTTAATTCTATTTGTGAGGATCTGTAATTGGCTTTTTTTTTTTTTGTAAGTCTAGTATATAATAGTCTGCTGTTGATCTTCCTACAAAAATAAATAAATAAAATAAATAAATATTCGCCTAGCGGTAGAAATTCTATCTTACTCATTTTTAAATGAGTAATAAGTTAGGCGGGAGTAAGTCAATGAAAAGTGCAACAAATAACATACTATATACATTTAGAATTGAAATCACTTTTGGCACTACATTTTCTCTTTGGTTTTGTTCTTGACATTTTTTTTTCTTCCTGTTTCAATGTCGTAATGCATAGGAAATGGATATCTAACACATATAATCAATTCTAAATGGTAAAGAAAGTAAGGAGTAATATGAAAGTATGGCGAATAGAGACTTCTAAATAATGGCTCGACTCTACATCGAATGTGAAGAAAAAAACTGTTTCCAAAACTGCTTTTTATTGATAAAACTAAAGGTCGTCAATAGCTAGCTACTAAACAAGAAAAAAGGAAATTAAAATCAGATTACAAACAGAGGAGAAAGTGTACTGAACTGTTTTGTCTTTGCCTATTTATATATATCATATAAAATCGAAATATCACTCATAATAAACGCCGAGCAAAACGGCTCAAGTGAATCGTACGAAATTCGGACATTAGGTTTGTTTTGAAACGGAAACATCCATTACAAAAAGAGTTTTTGAAATTCTACCCCTAAGAGGGTAAAATGGGAAAATTGAATTGATATAACAATGCGTCGCTTTTGAAGTTAATTGCAAGAAAATTGGTATTTGGCCTTTGGATCGAAAACGAATATGTTGTGCTTAAAATAGGGGAAGATTGTTTGTAACGGCATTCTGTTATTTGATAAGTTAAAACCATGAAATTTATTTTGATTTGAAAGACAGAAATCAAGGAATAAGTGTTTAAATGTTTATGGAAATTTAATCCTTATAAAAAGATAAAATAGGTGATGAATTTTCGTACGAGAATCTCAACATTTTAAAGGTTAAAACCGTAGAATTTGGTATTCAGCCTTTTAGTTGGAAATTTAGAATGTCCCTTTTTAGCAATTATAGAAATTTGACCTTTACGGAAGTAAAATAGTGAACATATGTATATAACCTTTTGGCTGGAAATTAAAAACGAAATGTTTCAGTGTTTTTGTAAAATTGTGAAATACGCCTTAATAAATACCAATATACAAGTGTTATTTATGCGAGCGAAGCCACGGGCGGTCACTATATATCACATATTAAAGTGGACAACCTAAACACTAAATAAACATATATCTATCATTCTTAACTTAGAGATAAAACATGTTAGACTCAAAACCGCTGTAATTTGTAAAGATACTTCTAGAAATAACATTAAATAGCAGAGTTCGTTCTTACGAATTTAAATACACGTATTTCTGTTTATTTAGGTCCATTTGGTGTATTTTATTTAGAACTTGATATCACTCGATATTGACTGACTCGTATCTGTGAGTAAACGCGTTACCCAAAGCGGATACAGCTGACAACCTACACGGACGAACTGGGATATCATTAAATAAATATTCCGATCCAACCAATAGTTGGCCCCACGGAACATAGAAGAACATGGAAATTGAAATTTGCAGTCCGGTTGTGTCGCCGAACATCATACTTGTACAAGTTCATATTTGTTGTACAAATATCTTTGCTTAACGAAAATTTTTCCTTATATTTGCATCTAGTATGATTTATACACGAATTTAGTGAACTCTTAAACATTTTTAATTTCGATTCACTCGTGCCTGGATTGCGTGTCCCGCTTACTACCATTTACAAGCTTTTCTATATTCCGTGGTAGTCCCTTTCTAGAAAGATCGATTGTGTATTTATCAAAATATTTCGAATCTTCAGTTAGGAAAACAAATGGATGCTTAGAAAAATCTTTATTTTTATAATGGCAAAAGCAATAAACACTTCATTGGAAAAGGCCAAACTGATTTTTAAATAATGATTGTGACTAAAGTCAAAACATTTGAGTCAAAATAATGCATACATGTGACAGTTTGATTTCTGTTCGTGGAAGTGTATGCAGAATAACTTGAATTTTCAACACCTAAGTTTGGTAAAATCTCTACTTCCTGATATGTTTTTCAGGAATCTTGTGTTTTGGATGCTACTAAATTTAATTTTTACCTGTGAAGAACGTGTCAAAATGTTAAATAAAAAATACTGTAAATACGAATATAGACTTTTATTGAAAGTGTGTTAATCAGATTATACAATTTTCATACAAAATGACAATCTGAAAAAATTGCTAATCTGACGAAATCAGAGCATCGAGTTATAATTTTTTTTTTTCGGTTATTTTAAACGGAATATGATCAAGCTAAATTACAAGCAGTAAAGTTCAGTAATTACTTAGTCCAGTTTATTTTTATCTAATTTTGATTGTTTAAATATGTGCTCAAATATATTTTTAGTGTGATTTTGTAATACGACCCTTAATATATATGCAGAAATAATAATATTAAAAAAATCAGACACTGAAGGTAAACGTTTATGATATTTACTCATATATTTTTTGAGCCAAAAACAAAACATAAATTAATAATAATAATAATAATAATAATAATAATAATAATAATAATAATAATAATAATAATAATATCTGGAACATCCCACACAGCGTCATCTAGTCCCAAAGTAAGCAAGTATTATGCTTGTATTATGGGGTACTAGACAACTGATATACATACTTAAATATTGTTTTCTTATAATACATGTACATATATAGATACTTTTACACTCCGACACGGAACAAGTAAACATGTCCATGCGGACAAATATTTGTCTCGTGCGGGAATCGAACACGCGACCCTCGGCTCCTCAGTTAGAGTCAGTTAAACATGTCATCATTAAATAGTCAGTATAGTATTAGTGACCGCCAAATCGTTCATAACATTACCTACTATCAACTGGCTATTATTCATATAGGTACGTTGTATTTTAAACACATGCCACATGGCTCTATGTAATAAGCTTTTGTACTTGCAAACGAATTTCGCAAAAAACTTTATGGGTTCTTCCCATATGTTTTTGTATTATTTCAGTTAGTATTAAAATAGTAAATATGAACTTCAAAAATATGGTAAATATTTATAGGAATATTATGTAATAAGATAGTTTCGCTATGAATCAAGTCTCAAACAAATATCTTTTCAGTCATTAATGACAAAAATTTTATTACTTGGAAATCTGTTTCAAATTCATTTAAGTATATACATGAACAACAACGTCTAGACCCCAAACTAAGCATTAGCTTGTGTTTTGGGTATCAAGCTAAGACACCACATACATATAACAACCAAGATCCGGTATCAGTATCAATATTCATCATATAAATACTGACCCGACCTGGAATTCGACCTTAAGACCTCCAGCTTCGTAGGCAGGGTCGCTAGTTGATACTTCGAATTTATTGAAGATGGAACACATAGACAAAAATAGATCGTATCATTTGTCGTCATTAGCATGATGTAGAATTAATCTTTATAATGTTGCTAAGCTACTCAACTATAAAAATATAAAGATCACGGGTCAGTTTGGTAGCAATTAGTTTGTCTAGTCTAGAGGCGAATGCATGGTAACGGGGTGCGGCCGCTGACCCCGAACTATGAATATGAACGCCCAATAACAGATGATGTATCAGAAATGAATAACTTACATCTGTTATTCATCTGTAATCATCTAACTAAAATAGATTCGCGATCGAGTGTTTAATTTGGATTTTTTATATTTAGGCTGATGGAACATACGCTAGTCGTTTTGTTAACGTGACGTCTCTCATCTCTTTCAAAAGATGTATGAATTGTTGTGTTAGATGTATGAAATGTTTTTCAGTGTAGTTGCTCGTAAAGTTTTCTTTTTTGTGTAAAAAAATTATGCGGAAACCGACTCTTTATTTCACGCGTGAAATAAAACAGTACTGAAATCCTTTATTTCACGCGTGAAATAAAGTAATTTTTTAAATTTTTTGACTCTATGATGCATGGTGCAAGTCATAAAATTTAAAAAATTACAAAGGTGCAAGGAGGTTTTGATATTCGAAAAAAAAAACCAATTATTTATAAGTATGCGTGCTCTAGCAATAATTAAATGATGATAAACACCATAGCACATAAGATTCTTGATTATCTCATTTAAAAATACGTGTTTTGTATCCGTAAACAAAAATATTTTTCACATTATTGGCTGTACGTATACTGTACCTTTGCCTCAAGAAAAAAAAACTGTATGAAACGCGCGCTCTACAAAGAAAGCGCGCCATTTCGTTGTAAATAGGCTTTGGTGAAATAAAATTACTTTCTTTATTATACTTATTTTTTTGTTGTATATCCTCGCAAAATTCATTGAAAAATATTGTAAGATACTTGAGCGTAAAAGGTTTTATCCGAATGCGTGCCTCGCTGCGCTCGTGTTTTCAATTTGACACTTATTCGTATAAAACCTTACTTTCCGAACGTGTATCTTAAATAACTATTATTTTATTTTTATTCATCAAATCGAAATAACGAAGAGAGTACTTAATTTGGTTTCGTGTAAAATGTGAAAATTCTTTATAAATGTGTTAAAGAAAAATCACTATATATCTATTGTACCTACATAAAACAATCTAAGATATTATAATTTAAAAAAATTCATTGCAGATAAATTGCTCATATTGTTATTATTTTCAATATTATATTAAACATTTTTACTACATAACAGCTTCGTTTTGTTCATTTGTAAAATATTGTTTTAACCGACCCCGCCCAGGGCAAATTGTATCTACTTGTGTGGCCCCGTGCTTGGCTTTAATAATTAATTCTCAGCAGCTCAAGTCAAGAAAATTAAACTACGGTCTACCATTTAATAGATTCTTCGAGCTATTTCAATGAACGTATAATTAACGCAACGCAAAGCGGTTTGCAAACTCAACTAAATTTTTATAGATATTTAGAATTGTGGGATTTGTCCTTAGTATAACCTTTTGTTTTGGATTTATTATAATTTTTTTGATTTAAAACTGTCAGAGAACAATACGTTTTTTAATTAAACAAAATTTATAAACTATTCCTCATCTATATTTGCATCACACGTGACTCAGTTGCACTAAATAGCACTTAATATATCAGTGTAGCCAAAACGTGAAGAAACGCAGATGCGACCATATTTTAAAACACATCTTTACGTGACTTAGATAAGTCGAATGGCACGTAAAATATTGCCTCAATTTGATCGCTATTGCCCATAATGAATACTTAATACTAATATGGTTCACTTCAGATTAATAACAGATATATAGACGTCGAGTGATTGCACGTATAAAATTATTTAGTTTAGGAACTTGAAATATACCATACCATTAGCTCAATGCCCCAGTGCAGAGGCTTAGGCTACCCTCGGAATGAGGGGGCTTGGAGCTTAATCCATATATTAACAGTAACGGGCACCGACGACTCAACGTGCTCAAGCCCAGAGTCAGTGACAGTTATGTATATAATTTAGAAAAAGCTCATTGATACATGCCCTGGGATTGGAACCTACCTTCTAAACAAGAAGCGGGCACGCTACCACTCGGCTATCACGACATGAATCAACATCCTGCTTAATTTAATAAAAAAGTGATTTTAACTAACAAACCAACACATACGTTTACACAGTGATAATCCAAAATAATGGTATTTTACACATTTATACGTAAGAAAACTATTTATGTCTTCTTAATAGTAACATTATTCAAAGAGAGTATCTAAAGATTTTTTTAGTTTTTCATTTTGTTCAATGCAATGTCCTCTTTAAATTTACGTGATAGAGTTTATTTTTGAGTGCAAAGATGTCTTTGATATTGCCGCCATCGCTGCACTTTGTTTTGACTGCAAATTTCGTCGTTGCTTTTATGGGGATCGTTCATTTCGGAGAGGTCGTTGTCCTTATGACGTCATACCTGAAAGCATCGTCGCGGGAGGTCGCGAACTGGCTTCAGGTATTTTGTTCATAAAACCGATAAGGAAACGGGGGGTGCATAATTCGTCAATAATTAGGTTTATACTTTTCCTTGTTAATAAACTGTCGTGTAAAAACTGGCGAGTCACTTCCAGTAAAAACAAGATTTTATGTACATGTGTTCTTCCTTTTGTAGTTACATTTACAAGAATTATTATTTTGGTAAATAAACTTAACCGATTCAGAGAGTTTTATAATTCTGCGCCTACTTGCATTTACCTACTTGATTCAACTATATGATAAAATCGTTCATCATACCTCTTTTAATATATTATTAATTATAATAATTTATTATTACTTAATTTGGGATATCTCACACAACGCCGTCTAGTTCCAAAGTAAGCAATTGTTATGTTTGTGTTATGGGTTACTAGATAACTGATATGAATGCTTAAATATTCTTTTTTTTTATAATACATACATATATAAATACTTTTACACCCAAACACGGAATAAATAGACATGTTCATGCACATAAATATTTGTTTCGGGCGGGAAACGAAACCGCGTTCCTTGGTCCTGCAGGTTTCTAACCACTAGGCCAATCTGTCGATCAGTTAATAATGCTAATGTCAAATTATATTTCAAATTCAACTTAAGACTTCTTCCGTCATTTTGTCACCCGTACCACTTCTGTCGTGTACCTACTTTGCTTCCCTTTGTTTTACTATTGAGTTTCACTTTCGTCGATCGACCTTTTTAGTATGATTAGATTATATTGCCTTGAACTCAAATTTGGAAAAAAAATACGAACATGAAATATGTCAGAGGCGAAAAAAATCAATGGGAATAACAAAATTAAATATTTACTTGATTTCAATATGTAGTCTAAAAGATGGTTATTTTTTTCATGATATTGTTTTAATTAATTTTCAGCCGATATATGAGTCCTTACTTCTTTTAACGTCCGAGCCATTTGAAAACAATAATTTAATCACGTTTTAATTAAAATTAATACATCCACAAACTATTAACGTCTTAAAAATAATCATTAAATCATTTATTACCGAGAGCTATAATAAATTAAAAATGTTCAAACACAGTGCGGCAGTTGTTATTGTTAATATCCTTTGGAAGTCGTTTGTAACTCTACACCGAGTCGGTCATAAACGCTAGTCTATCATCTCGCGGGGCATATTACGAGCGGTCGAAGTGCGGCGCATGCGGCGGAAAAAATAAAATATTTACGCCAGGCGTCTCTAGATAAAATCTTATATCTGTTAATAGAGATAATGGAATACACCATAACTGTTATTTCTGAACTAATATTTGCGATGTGTGAAAATAAAATTGACAACTAATAGTGAAACAAGTTAGAGTATTCTTTTAACGAAACTCATATTACTGTAAAAAACTGTAAGAGTTTTGTAAAAAACTTTGTGCAAGTAAATCTTTATTTTTAGGAAATTTAGATTTGATACGAATATTAATTTAAAAATAAATAAATAGCGCGTATATGACTCCATATTTGGTGGTTGACCGATCCATGAACAATAATATTAATAATAATAATAATAATAATAATAATAATAATAATAATAATAATAATAATAATAATAATAATAATAATAATAATAATAATAACAATAACAATAACAATAATAATAATAATAGTACAATATTTTTTAAAGTCAATATCACTTCTAGTATGAAACAGTTTATATAAAATTGTATCATTGTTGCTATGTCATACATACTCTTGAATTTTAAAATAAAATCCATTACTAAAATAAAAAATTTTGTAGTAGTATTTCTTAATTTCCCCAAATATCTAGGCCCTGTCTTGTCTAGGGTCTCAAAAAGTATATAGTCAGGCAAGTGACAGACATACTAGGTGTTTTTCCTTACGTTCCAAAAATAAAGACATCATCTGAAGTTTTTTATGATTTTTAGGTTCTATGGCTATATTTTGTATTTTTTTTTGCATGATGACAGTAAAAAAATTGAATAAATCTTAGAGCAATGACTAATATATCCCTTGACTAGTTAGTTATAAAAATAATTTGCTGTCATTAGAATATTATCAATTTGTAAACAGGAAAATTTATTGCACGCTTAGAAATTCGCAGAATCATTTATTTAATTAAATATTCATGTGTTTGTTTACTGAAGTGTCATCGAAGTCGGTTTCCTGAATCGTCACTTTGCTTCTTGTATCGAGTTTAAAATGACAGATTATTTAACTAAACACGAACCGTTGTGACCTACTTTGTAAGTCGAAATAATTGCTTAGTACTTTTTTTTATTTATTTAAACAAGTTGTTGGTCGATTGAAAAATAGATTTATTGGTACAAAACGAATAGGCATGAAACGCTGAGACATCGAAAATTAAATATATAATCAATAGATAAATGTGTTTTAAATTGAAAAAACACAAAATAATAGCAAATAAAAATGAAATGTTAATTTTCATTCCTTAAGTCACATAATAATCTATCATCATCATCATCATCATCAGCCCGTGTCTCTCCACTGCAGGATATAAGCCTCTCCCAAGGCTCGCCACCACACACGGTCCTCCGCCTTTCCCATTCAACTACCCCCGGTATGGTGCTTCAGGTCATCTGTCCACCTGGCCGGGGGGCGTCCAACGCTTCGCTTTTCGGTACGTGGCCTCCATTCGAGACCTCGTCTGCCCCATCGGTTATCAGTTCTACGGCAAACGTGACCGGCCCATTGCCACTTCAGCTTGCTATGTCGACAACTTTAGTTCTTTGACGGATTTCAGTGTTTCTGATTTTATCCATCAAAGAAACACCGAGCATAGCCCGCTTCATAGCACGCTGAGCGACTTTAAATTTGTGGATCAGTCCTGCCGTGAGAGTCCATGTTTCGGCACCGTACGCCATTAATAATCTATAAATTTTAGTAATCTTAAAAATTAAATTAGTAATAATTTATGGAATTTAATTTATTTCATGATTTAATAAACCTACTCGGACATTTTTTCATAATTTTCAAATTTTTTTCCAACCATTAATTATCCATGCATTATCCTAAAAACACCATTTATTTAAAGAAACACCATTGAATAAAAAAATTTATTCAAAAAAAATTTCATGAATTTTTACATTAAAATACATTTAACAAAAGAATATATCGATACAGCGTATTTATTCAAACATAAATACTACGTACGAAAAAGGGGCAACCGTAGATATAGCGAGTAGCGTTGTCCCATCGACGATCGCAAACCGACGCTATTGTCAGTCACCCGCGCATCCCCACGTTAATACGACGGCTCTGTGGCGCCATATCTATATATTTTATTACTGTTTGATACTAAAAGAAATACACGTATTTTATTATTTTCACGAAATGCAATAATGTGAAAATTTAGAAAGTAAAGGAAAGCTATTAAAATACTATGATAATTATTAAAATTATGATAAATAATTAACAAATCGAAACCTAGATCAGATCACTAAAACCTTAAAAAAATTCGAACCAATCACGTGATTGCACAAAATCTTATTAAATTCGAAAATAGAAGATACCTACTATTATCGATACCTTAAGATATAGTATAAAAATTACTATGTTTACAAACACGCTTAATTTTAACGTACTGCTCGAATACCTAATATTAACTTTAAATCAATTATCGTAAGCGTTATCGTAACACAGCAAGTGGGTGTATGTATGAACGTGGCTTCGTAATTAATAGCTCACGATAACCGGTGCGAGCAATGTTCCGGTTATAACGTGAGAGTTAATTTTTTAGTATTAAGGATGACTTTAATAAAAAAAAAAGAGCAATCATTTTTTGTATTAAAGATGCCTTAAAATGAATAAAAGCGTAATGTAAAAAATTTTAAAACTCGACTGCATAAAAAATAATTAATTAAAATAGAAAAGTAATCTCTTTGATCTATAGAGTGTGAATGAAATAAAACTATCATATAAATATGACTTGAATGTTATAAGCTCAGGTTATAAGGCATCGAACTTAAAGCCGACTTTTGTTAACTTTATTTACTTTAACAATTTTTTTATCGGTATTTGCCTTTCATTCAATAGTATGTAACTAGTTGTGAAGGGTAATTAATACATAAAAGCCTAGATATAATACAGACATCTAGGCAAACAATCGCTTGGGCTATACGCCAATATATATCCTATGGCTCTTTGATAACTTTGGTTCTCGAACTAAATGGCCAGCATTACTCCTCTATTGAACTAATTCTAAGCTCGGTGGTTATAAGGAATAGGAGGCAGAGAAAACTAATAACCAAAATATGTTTTGTGGTGAACTTTATGTGAAAATCTATTTAAATTCTTAGAACAAGTATGTTTTATAATTTTTGATTGTTATCTAATAATCAAGTTATATTTTATTCACGGTACAGTGCTTGGTTTTTCTCTTCTCAGTTAATATTTTTTTACACAGTCAGTTTTTTTATATTACCTTTTTTATGGTTCCGTACTTCAAAAATGATGAAAATGAACCTTTATAGGATCACTCCAGTGTCTGTCTGCTCATCTGTCACAGTCTGTTGTCTCTGATTCTATTGAAGGAAATAGTTTAAATTCGGTACATATACAAAGTTTCGCGATACAATCTATAACAAAAAAAAAAAAAAAACGCCAGAGAGCGCCAACGAGGTCACAATTCTAAATTCTTTGGTGTTAAACGGAATTTCAGTAAGATTTAGCTACAAATTGTTACAATTACGTCAAAACAAGCATATCGAGGCCGAACTATTTAGCATGGAGCATTTAGTAGCTTGTTGGTTATCTAAAAATGAGTAATTTATTGGTGTGATGCTATATATTCTTAAGCTTCTTTTTGATCCATTAAATTTTTATAGGTAATGTAATTATTTAATATTTAAAAAAAAATATGTTTTGCAATACTACAAGGCAATGTTAGTATCACGTTAGTTTTTGACTCAATTTAGCCAGTAAAATAAATTTTATTACAAAGAATACAAATCTTACTCTCACATCTCACTTTTTCTTTCTGACTTATCTGGAATCTGACTTAGTGATCACATTTTTTGCTCATACCTCTTATATACGATAGATAAGCAATGTTACATTATTGGAAAACCAAAAAAAAATTAAGTATTTTTTTTCACTGTTTCGAGCTAACCACAACTATATTAGAGGTATATAGAAGTGTGACTTCTGAACGGTAATAAATTTTATTATAATATTTATTATTATATAGTTTTTTATTTCTTAATATTTATTATCTTATTTTTATTTACATTAAATAAGTATTTTTCTTATATTTACGTAATTGTTTTTAAATATAACATTTTTATATCGAGGATGATTCTAGATATTCTCATAATATGAATTTCTGATTAAACTCTTAAAAGCTGTGGTTTTTGTTAATTAAGAAATAAACAATAATCGAGAACATCGGTTATTTACAAACCTCGTGAAAAATTCTTGAACAGAGATGCCAAGCACTATATAATAGAATATCAAAAACGGAAGGATTTGCACATATAATGACAATTTTTTTGAATGCTGTTCTGATTGTTCTTATTTCTGAATGTAATTTCTAAATATAATTCTAAAAGCTATCGATGTGATACATTACTAATTCTTAAACAAATGGAGGGTTAATAGAATACAAAAATATACCTATACATTCACGGCTCACGCCTGTTTCCCAGGGGAGCAGGAAGCGACTATAGACGTAGATTTCCATTTGGGTCCTTACATAGCTTTAAAAATAAAAACAAACTTATTTATTGAAATTATAATTTTATATTATAATCTTTGTTATTTTTTATTCCCTTCTATCTCCCATATCTTCTTTTTCCTTTCTTAGTATATCGATCCTCTGTGCTCATTCCATTGCTTCTTTTTTCCACTTTCCTCCAGTTCTTCTTACATTTCCCATTCTTTCTCACACACTACAAGCTCCATAAAGTGCTCTAAATCTCCCTCTTCCCCGCATATTTTGCATTTCCTATTCTCATTTGCCACCCAATACTTGTTCTTCTCTTCTAAATTACATCTTGATTTTACCCCCATGTTTTGACTTCCTCGTTCTTCTTTCCTCCATTCCTTTTTAGGTATGTTGGCCTGTAATAAAATATTTAAATTTTAGGTTTAGCTATAACACATGTTTATTTATGTATTTTTGTTTCAGGTAAGTACAATTTTTGGAGTGGGCCCGCTGTTTACGCAAAGACTGGTTCCTCAGGTATTGCAGTATAGATAAATTGAATAACATCTTGATACAAACGCATCGAGCGCGGAATGTGCGTGGGTGACACCGGTCGCCCTGGGCTACGTCACTTGTATTAAACTTGCCTTACAACAAAATCTTATTCCTCATTCTATATTCTGTGTATTTCACCCTCAGCTAATATGAAATACGATAAAAGTGACTCGGTTCCTTTCTTGATGTAAATCATATACAATACTAGCGACCGCCCCGGTTTCGCACCGGTAGCAAAACATATATGTCGTAGTGTTTTTTTTGTCGTAGTATCGTATATCTGCTTGTTGCTTCGAACCTGTGAATTAGATTTAATTAGAATTAAATGTAACGTAAGTTCATCCTATTTGGAGTAATTTTAATGTATTTTATTTATAATTCTGTAAATATTTGAAAAAGTAGAGAATAAATACATAAAAACAAAGTAAAATATTTCTTTATATAGAACATGAGAACTTCTGCCTAACTTCGGTAAGGAACATTGCGCCCGACGCGGCCGGCGGCGCCCGCTCGCTTGCATCGCGATAGTTTAGATATTAATTTAAATTGTATGGTGTAAAGACCAATCATAATCTGCATGAAATGCTAAAGGTAAATAACGTATTTAATTTGATAAGGATTAATACTGTATCCATATAAATTGCTTTCCAATTACCTCATCATATGACACCTTTTTTTTAAACATAAAAATAAGTACAGTAAGCTATCCATAAAAGATAGACATATGCCATCACGGACTTTTCTTTAGTCCTATAAAATAGACACAATTCCTCCATACATTTTTTGTTAAATCTCAAATGGATTAGGCAGCGTTTTCGACTAAAGCTCCCAGCCGGCTTGATTTTTTTCCGACTTCTTCATCAGTCCGTCCAATGGTGTCAACCATATGCCAATCCGTTCAATAGTTTTTGAGTTAATCGCGTTGAGACAGACAGATAGACAGACGCGCAGGGGCCTTTATTTTATAATATGTAGTGATTTGACAAAAATATCTTGACAAACGACTGGTTTGTCAACAAAAAAAAATTGCCCAATTACTACACAAAGACGGTTAGTACACAGTTAGTATGGCGTAGCGAAAGTGTGTGATCCGTTTATTCACAAGCATTTAAAAGTTACCGCCTTTTGACATTGGAAATGTTTATCAGATCGCTTTCGTGGGGGAGTGTAATTCGGCTATATTTCCGAAATTTATGATGGTAGACGAAAGACAGTGGTGTCAAAAGATGCAGGGGCGTGTGCGACATCGTATGATATCCAATTTTCTAAAATCGGTTTGTAACTTTTTTCGCAAAAACGAACATGGTGAGAAAAAATAAAAATTTCCCAATTTTTCGGACAAAAAGTTGATTATTGCAAAAACGAAACCCAACATCGGAAAAATAAAAAAAAAACCCCGGAGGCAGATAAATTTACTGCCGTTTGAAAAAAGAAATTTTTGAATCGATCGAAAAGTGTGGGTTGGGAGATCAGTTACCCCGAAGAGTGAGATTTGGCTATATTTCAGAAAGTTATAAAAGTAGACAAAAGACAGAAGTGTCAAAAGATGCAGGAGCTCGTGAGGCATCATATGGTACCTAATTTTCGATAATTAGTCTATAAATTTATTCGAAAAATTTAATAAACTTTGACAAAATTGTGTTAAAAGTTTTTATTTTTGATGTTCATTTCCAATGTCCTCCGAAAGTTGCGAGAAGCGCGAAATTCCGTAGATTTTTGTTATTATATCGTATGGTTCTATGTAAATATACAAATAACCGAAGTAGATTTACCGGTTTCCTTTGGATACGTTTCCAAGATGGACGTTCGTATAGATACCGCGTTGTGACAACAAAAATGTGAGCAAAAAATACCACTTAGATCATATATGCAGTAGTTGATTTTTTGAAATATTCACTAAGTAAAATTTTGTGTGAAAAAAAAAATAACTTTAGAAATTACATGTCATGTGTGATTTATCAAAATGTTTGCATAAAACAATACTAATGACGTATTGTCTGCAAAGAACTGATCCTGACATTTTGCTCACGTTTCTTGATCATCTCGATCTATAAGATTCTCTCTGATTACTATGCTATGTAAGGTTTCAAAATGTTTGCAAATTGTCTTTCGATTTTAGTGCAACAGTTGCTCAATGAGGTACAGTTGAGTTGTAAAATAAATTATTGCCAGTGGTAAAACTGACAAACTCAAGCGGGAAGATATGATGGTACTCATAGTGTATAGGTATCAGGGGCTGTGCAATTGGCACATTACAACACATTTTAGCGTGCCAAATCTACATGACATTTGTAGCCTATTTCTATTCTGATTTCTGTAGTCTTTTCAATTATATATATATATATATATACAGGCTGAGATTTTAATGAGCAGCCAAATTTTAATATAAAGATCTTTGGTAGAAAACCAATAGCCGTCTTGTTTCCTTTTAGTATCGTTCTATAGAAAAATATTAAGATATGACTACACAAACCTTTCCCGAAAAAACCAATAACTCTAGTCACCATTAATTCCCGCCGCTCCATTCTGTTTCAAGGCCTCGGGCGCGTACGTTTACTATAGCGTTAAGAAGGCAACCAAATGTAATAAAATAACACTGTAGATAAAATAATTTATTGTGAAAATGTAACCCATATTTTTTATTTACGCAATGAGGTCTATTGGTGATACCTAACATCTACAAAAATTTTGGCCGGTCACTAAAATCTCACCTTGTATATATATATAATTCAAAAGACTACAGAAATCAGAATAGAAATAGGCTGCAAATGTCATGTAGATTTGGCACGCTAAAATGTGTTGTAATGTAATGTGCGATCTTATTTATTTTTGCTGGTCGGTCGGTCACATTTGCCGTAGAACTGATAACCGATGGGGTAGACGAGTTCTCGAATGAAGGCCACGTACCGGAAAGCGAAGCGTTGGACGCCCCCCGGCCAGGTGGACAGTTGATCTGAAGCACCATACCGGGAGTAGTTGGATGCGAAAGGCGGAGGACCGTGTGTGGTGGCGAGCCTTGGGAGAGGCCTATATCCTGCAGTGGAGAGACACGGGCTGGTCATGATGATGATGTTACTTAACGAGTATAGTATTGATGTTGTATTTTATTCTAACAATTTTTCATTTATTAATTTTACCTTCATAAATGGTAATCTAAACTAAATCCCTTCTAATATGAT
Organism: Luffia ferchaultella; assembly: GCA_949709985.1. NCBI lineage: Eukaryota > Metazoa > Arthropoda > Insecta > Lepidoptera > Psychidae > Luffia > Luffia ferchaultella. Next base: position 8,556,974 of record OX453253.1, on the reverse strand, counting down.
AAATGAGAAAGTGTATTTGTTGTTTCGTTGATTTGTCCTTTTTTTACGCAAAACCAATCGTTGTGATTTTTCGCATAAATATAGCTCATGGGTTGAAAAGTGACGTGGATTAATTTTTATTTTGGAAAAGGGCACGATTCCAGTGGGATAACTATTTTCAAATCTTAAATGGCCGAACAGGTTTTGTTGAAATTTATTACGAAGTTGTCTTTTCTGTGGGATAGCTATTTTTCACGCTAAATTGACTAAATGCATTTCGATAAAAGGTATAGAGATTTACTGAAAAGTCTCAGAAATATTAAATCAATGCATCCCTTTAGTGGTTCTGGTATAACTGTGTAGTCAAGGCAACTCAAGTATAGTGTGTAGTTAAGTTAGTAATATATGAAACCATAAATTATTAAAATAATAAGAAAAATGAAACTATAAATGTGTTATAAAACTAAATAAGTACATATTTGTCATTATGTTAGATATAGAACTCTATGAGATCCGGTAATGGATGTTGTAATAAATTCCATTGACATTGTCCGTTCCAAGTCTCATCTGCATATCACATTACGTTGGTTATGTGATCGGAACGAGTCGACGCAGAATAATATGAGAATGAAAGATGAGAGCAGTTAGAAACCTTTGTCGGTACACGACTACTTATAAAGAATTTTCTGCCTATCGTAAGCAACCCAGAAATATTAAAAGTTTATTTGATAGTATTAATCTACTGGCTTCTGTGGGATCTCGACATAACATACTGCGAGCTCTTTCTTCCTTTATACACTTCTTAATGAATCCACTGATCTCTCAAAGTCCATTTTCAATAAATCTGCAAGTCACTTTGACACTGAAAATTTGTTTAATTAAATATTATCACAGTATATGTTATGTTGTGTTTCAATAACTAGTTGTTCACCTCTTATATCACTTTAATTTCTCTGTAGAATCCTATACAAGGATTTGTCGAGATATTTTCGACCGGACAGCGAAAATAATATATACATATCAGAGTGAGTTCTCGTAGCTACTACGGAAACATATAAAGATTTTGAGTGCATTTAATGATTGACTGGAGTGGCATGATAAAGCTATTTAAGGTGTGGAAGCCATCTCGAGTGGGTAGCGTACTTAAGCCAGAAATATCACGCATATGATGCTATCGATATTTACACTTAAATCTAAATAACCCAAGGGCTGGACAAGCCAGACTACACACACGTGAACGACAGTGTCGCTATGTTTGTCTACATATATATATAAAATGACGATACTCGAACGTTTGACTACCTACTAAACTCAAGAGCTTCCGTTCCATTCAAAGATTAAATTTTTATGAGAACGAAAAAGTTTTATGACTAATCATGAAATATAAAGTATGGGTAGTAAAAATTGATTATCTTGTGTAATTACAATAATAAATAGCAGCCATTTATTCCCTATTAAAATTATGAATTGATTACATATTATACGTATTGGGATTACATTTTTGTATGCACGCCACGTCCTGAATTTTCATTTTTTTTACAGACTAATCTAGTCAATATGGTTCTGCCAATTTCTGTCGTGCTTTCCTTCCATCTTTTCTTAGGTCACCATTTTTTTTTCTGCCCGTGGACACTCCATTGCCGTGACGTTTTCATACTTTTTTTATTTCGAGTAATGTACATACGAGTACAAAAAGTAGGCACCTAAAAGTGGTAAGTAGTTATAAATCAGTAGCTGTTAGTTTTTTTACGTTCTCACAGATAATTCAATCATAATAAATACAGCCCGTTTTCACTGTATTCATTATTTTCGACCACCCGACTGCTTCCTACGTCAGACTAATGAAATAAACAATTTCGTTGTGTAGTGTTGTTGTTAGCGCTTACTGTTTGTATGTCCAGCGCTATTCCTGTCACTGTTTTAGCTTATACAGCTCCTGACACACGTTCTGTTATAAATGTTATTCCCGAATATAATTTGGATGATGTCCTTTATTGTGATTGTTTAAATGTAACGAATTGTTTTATCTCTTGTAATCCATCGAAAGAAAGTTTAGCGGCTAAAAGTACTTACGATTCTGTAATTCAGCGGCTCTCTCAATTGTTATGATGGATAAAAATTATTTAAATAAACATAAAACTACTTGGTATGTTAAAATATTTCAGTATTATTTTAATAAGAAGTTATTAATTGCATTTAATATACAAGCATGATAGTCGCCCTTGTTGTGATTTGATTGGATTACAAGCGATCATTTGATACAATTTAAGGGTCCATTAATCGTCAATGCTAGAAAAGAACTTTGAGTAAACGATTATTTGGACGTTATACTGTATTTAATTTGTATCCCTTTATTAATTATCTATTGAATCGCCAGAATATTAAATGATATTAAATTTTTTTCATTCTATGACTTCTAATTTTAATATTCATGTCTTGCATATGTGATGAATATGAAGTTAACTTATATAAATCGTCATGATGTATTTGACAATTAATGTATAAAGTATTTTTGTGGGATTCCATGTAGCGTTGTTCCACAGATGTGCCCGTGCGTGAGATTAAACAGCATGCACTGACTCATCTGGAGTTAATAACCAGAATAATTGCTCCCTTTCTCACAATATGATTCATTGCCCCAATTCAATTTTTCCCGTACACACAATTTAATTTATCCCATCTTTACAACAAGTGCGCCGTCTTCTTTTAAGAGAAAGTTACAAATTGGAATTTGTTATAATCGGTATGAGAACAAGTAAGACTATAATAATCCTATGACATTCTATTACATTTTAACTACCAAATCTATTTCACATATATCACTCTAGATTTACATGGCACACGGCATAAAACTACGAATTAACTAGAAGCCCTCTTCTGCGTTTACCGTTTAACCACTCATACTCTAGCTACCTCATGTAAGATGGCGAGTTTCAGTACGCGAGGTCCCTGCGCACCGGTCTTCACCCCCGCGAAATCCCCGCGCGCCGGTCTTCAACCCCGTAAAATTATGTAATATCACTTCGATACTGTGAAGTGACATTTTATTATGACTATTAAAACCAAAAGCTGTTGTCAAATTAATTTACTGTATAGCACACGGCTAAGGTATTCGCATTCATATTGTTTTGTTAGATATATTTACTTAATTAAAATGACTTCGAGAAAATTCGGAGACTAAAAAAAGACTGCTTTCCGATCATAGCCGTGTGCTGTATTAAATCTCTACTTATATGTAGGTAAGTATGTACCATTTTTCTTAGTAGTTTAAACTCCGGTTCTTTTGCTTTATTTATCTTTGTTTCAGTGGTTAGGTTGTATATATTTTGCATTTTATCTCTTCATTAGCCCATTTTTACTCCAATGCAGGGACTTAGGCCTCCCCCGGAGTGAGGGGGGTTTTGAGCTTAAATCCACCACGCTGCTTCGCTGCGGATTGGAGAATGTAACGACCGCTATCTATTGACAGCGTCATTTTATCTCATGATTAATAAAACTACAGTAGCTCGAGATACTGGCGTTTATAATGTTATATACTGCTTCTTCATAAACTTAATTGCGTAGAAAAAAATTAATACGTTAATACCCATAAATTTTAGAAAACTAACATAACGAGTTATTTTTATTATATTTATGTTTTAAATATAAACTCTAAATATCATAAATAAAGTAGTTATGTATAACGAAAATGGTATGCGGACGGAATAAAAATAGTTATAACCTAAATTGTGAAATTTTATACCGGTCAAGCTCGTTAAGCAGAACGATGATGTTTTAGTTTATGATACGAACTGGAACAACATAAATTCTTTCTTATGTATACAGCATTTCGTGTTTTGCTTAGGGAACGGTTGTCGATAACAGATTTACACTTTACTGACGTGTTAATAACCTCTTTGTTTATTGTACTGAAAACTAAACCGTTTGCCAATTCACAGGAAGGATATATAGGCTTCTTCGAATTTTGACAACAATGGATCAGCTGATCCAGAATGTAATTCTATGTTACAAAAAAAATTTTAAAAACCTCACTGCTTAAAAAAAAGATTAACTTAAAAGTGAAAAGCGTGTTCTATTATTAATTGAATTCACTTTGAGCAATTTGAAATGCGTCATGTGATGTTTTTTTTTCTGTGACCAACCTAAATAAATAATAAAATAAATATTTAGGTTAGGTCAATGTTGACATTATTAATTTTTTTAAGTAGTTTTCCAAGATTCCCGTCGAATTCAACATTATTTTGCCCATATAAGCAAAGTATTAAGATTTATATCAGTGATGGCGGCACGTATACATCGTAATCTAGCGGCCGCTTTGACTGAGGTCAGAGGCGAGCTCCCGAGTGCTGTTTGTTCTGTCACATGGGGTTAAAACGTATAATTACGCAATACATTACACGTAAAGTTATTTTAGTAACATTTTAAATAGGTATTTGAAAAGAATTAATGTTGAAAAACTCACGAAAGTAAATGCGACGTCTAATCAAAAACTGTCTGTGGTTTGATATTTTATTTATTAATTTCAATGTTATTTAATTGTTTTACTGACATTTGTTTTACTGAAACATTATGTTGTTAAGTAAAGTTCCAGTTGTTTTCTGTATTTAATTTTTTTTTTAATCATTTACATGCTGCTTAAAATTACATCTAAAGACGTTCTGGTGAGATGTTAACTATTAGGAGACGAAGTTCGCTCTTATTAACATTTGATGTTTTTATTTTAAACGTGGAATGATGAGCCGTAAAGATCAATCCCATCAAAAACAATACTTGTCAAAAAAACCAAGTCTCGCAACTCAGTTGTTCTGCGGTAAAAAGTAGTGAGATCCATGTAATACCAAGTCGGGTATGTTAATCTATACTAATATTATAAAGCTGAAGAGTTTGTTTGTTTGTTTGTTTGTTTGAACGCGCAAATCTCAGGAACTACTGGTTCGAATTGAAAAATTCTTTTTGTGTTGGATAGTCTATTTATTGAGGAAGGCTATAGGCTATATGTATAAAATAATACTATCTGTCTGTCTGTCCATTTGAGCAAATCTCCAAAAAAGCTAAACTGATTTTGATGAAACTTCACAGATGTGAAAAGGAAGTGGTCAAAAGTGACATACACTACTTTTTGTGTGTCTGCATGTAAGTCCATCTGTCTATTCGGGCTAATCTCCAAAACGGTTAAACCGACTTTAATGAAATTTCACGGGTATGAAAAGGAGGTGGTCAAAAGTGACATACGCTACTTTTTGTCCGTCTGTTTGTCTGTACGTCTATGTGTCTATTCAAGCTAATCTTCAAAACGGCTCAACAGATTGTAATGAAACTTTGCAGACGTGAAAGAAGGTTGTCAAGAGTGACATCAGCTACTTTTTGTGTCTGTCTGTCGTTTGTCTTCACTGATCTATCAACGTAGATAAAGCCGAAACTACTAAGTCTAGGAAGCCGAAATTTGGAACAGTGGTTTATTTTATAACGTATCAATTTTTTATGAAAAGAATATTTGGAAATTTCAAATTTAAGGAGAGAGGGACGGAAGGGCTTTCTATTAGTCTTTGTTCTTTAAAGTTAGAAACATTATTACTGAATTATTACAACAACAACAACAAACATTTTTACAAACATGAATATTGATACTGGTACCGGGTCTTGGTTGTTATATGTATGCGGTGTCTTCGCTTAGTACCCAAAATACAAGCTAATCCTTAGTTTGGGACCTAGACGTTGTTGTGATTGTGTGTGTTATTATTATTATTATAAAAATTTTGACATAAGTAAATTATGATGTCTTTCAGGGTTTTTGGATTTCCACATTTTAAGGGTGGGAAACGGGAGGTGAAAAGTATGGGAGTATCGGTTTTCCTAAAGGAGTGGGGAGAATGAAGATTGAAAGTTTAAATGGGTGTACCCAATATTAGTTTCAGCAAAAAGTATGTATAAACCATTTCGAAAGTTAATACTACCTAACCTACCTACCTAACAGGAATGTGCATTCTACGCAAGCGAAGCTGCGGGCGGTTGCTAGTGTTTTATATAAATATATTGAGACTTGGCCATCGCCTGAAAACACGTGTAAATTCAATCGCCTGAAAACACATGTAAATTCAATTATTTAGTGCGATGGCCAAGTCTCAATATATTTATATAAAACATTAACATACCCGACTTGGTATTACATGGATCTCACAACTTTTTACCGCAGAACAACTGAGTTGCGAGACTTGGTTTTTTTGACAAGTATTGTTTTTGATGGGATCTCATTTCTTTTTGTATTTTGTAGACAGTTCTACTTTTTTCCTTTTCGGTACCTTCTACTTATTGTATATATGTATATCTACCAGCAACGAATTTTCTTAAAGCCCTCTCTCTGACTTATGAACTTTTCTTATTTTTGTAGGTAGCCTTCCGTTTTCTCTTTTCCGGTACTACTTCTTGAGCTTCAGCTACAGTTTTTCTAAGAGCCCACTCCCTGTCTCTATGCGTTTTTCTGGGAGGCTTTGATGTTACAATTTTTGACAAATCTGGAGGGTAAATGCTTCTTAGTCTGTTGTATTCACAAATTGAGGATTCCTGCGCTTTAACACTTCCAAAGTCGACATTGATTAGATGTAAACCGCCCAGACTTGTAACTCTCGAAAGTGCCACGTAAGCTTGACCGGATGTGAATACTGTAGAACCGATATCTATCAGTGCATTATGTAGACTTAGTCCTTGACTTTTAAGTATAGTTATAGCATGGGCTATACATATGGGAAACTGTTCGCGATCGTTACGAATAAAGCCAACAATATTGAAAAATTTAACTGAAGACTTGGCTGTATGGGCTTAATTTTCTTTGCAGTCTTTTCTAGATTTTTTAGTTTTTCCTTGATTCATACACCAAACACTACTTATATTTCAAATTTGAAGCTTCTAGGTCTGCTAGAAGTGCCTTAGAATTTTGATGATCGTTGAGTCAGTGAGTGACAAAATTAAGAAATTTGACCCGTTATAATTTCTTAAAAATACTAGTTCAAATTGAATGAAGTTTAAAAATATGCTTATATAATATGCCTGCATGGTTACTGAAAATTTCAGTCTTCTAGTTTTATCCACAACGAAGTTACAGGGGGTCGAAAATGGTCTGAATTGCTTCGAGAAAAGGATGGTACGGCCGTGACGCTTTTTTCTCGACTTGGTGGGGGCACGGCCGTGCCCCCAGATTTACAATGTTGTTATATACATCTTCTTAATCCTCTCATTTTTTTGCTTCACCCACACACTCTTCATACCACCACTTTCTTCTTTTCCTCCTTTACACTTTCAAAGCAAAAATTGGTAATTAAATCGTGAATGCTAGGCTTTTGGCATTTAACATATTTATCAACAGATCTAACTGGAGATTATTTCCTAAACTATTACCTCAAAGGTATCGAATTATCTTTGAATCTCCAACGGATCATAAGCAACTAGATATCAAAATGTATATATCTTTCGGCAGCGGCAACTGCTTCGATGCCACTTCAGAGATTTATGTTACGTATTTGACGTTATCTCTAATATATTGCACATTTGATGTACCAATTCATAAGAATTCAGCTTCTCGATTTGTCTCGATTGAATTGAAATACGAAAAATAAAAGAAAACTTATACGAATATGTAATGTTTGATAGAGCTGTGGAAATATCAAACGAATATAAAGACCATTTTTATTGTTTTAACATAACTTTTATTAAAAAGATACAAGTTTCACAAAAAAATATAATATTGGCAAAAGTAGGTGAAAGTTGTTAAAGCTTCTATCAAAGGAAAAAACGTCAACTAAACAGTATATACAATGAGTAGGTATATCCAGCGACATTCGGTGGATCCGCCCATGTAAACTAAATGTTTGTATATATACAAAGACTTAGTATATCATAATTAAACTTAATCACTTCTTAATAGGATAGGGACGAGATTCATTTAATATCGTCCTCTCATATATTTATCACTTTTTTCTCTGCTCTTTGCTTGTGCTTTCAAAACTGAAGTGAGAACTCCGCGATAAATAAGCTCATATTAGGAATCACTGACGAATACATCTATTTTATTTATGTATATATCAAAAAAATTTAAACCACCAGCACCAAATCGCAGTTTTTTTGCTGCACAATCACACGCCGCTGCGGCGTCTAAATTTAAAAATTATATATTTTTGACTTTGTGAATGATTTTCATGAAACAAACACTGTGTGTCACTCAGAATAAAGTTTCATATTTTACAGTTATTAGATTTTGAATCCAATGGGTGGCTTTTACGTGATGCGCGTACAAACGAACAAGCAAACCGACAAACAGACAAAAATTTAAGTTTTTTTTTGACATTCCATTACTTATTTCTCACGTCTCCCAGTTATTTGTTACCAAAATTCTTTACTGTACAGACACAGAAAATCTAACAGTAAACAAATTTAAATAAAATCAAACAAAAATTTTCTCATGAATCGTTGCTTGTTCTGTCGGTCATTGAAATTTTATCGATCACGCCAATAAAGTATTTTATCGGAGACTAGTTCACAAGAACTGTGACGGCAGAAGCTGTTCATGCATGACTCCACATCACTGAATCATTGCTGATTCATCACGGAAGCAAAGAGGAATTTGCGAGAAGCGTTTAAGGAAAAAGTTCTTAGCATTTTCTTCAATTCCTAGCACAAAACGACGTCTTAAGTTAATATAGTACAATAAACGTATCAGGAACCGCATCAGTTCCTAACACAGCGTACAATATACGTATAAATAAGGTAAGTAAAAAGTGGCAGTAGGCCGGGCCCATATATCGCAGAACAGATAACATTTGACATAGAAAAGTTCTTTGAAAGTATACTACATTATATCGGCAAACACAGCTAAGCATCCATCTCCTAAGCTCAAATAAATACATGTTAATTTTAATTAACTTTTTATTTAAATAAATAATTTTTAATTCGACCAATATGACTTAAAAAATCATTCAAATTGTGCAAATCAAAAATTTATTTAAATACTAACAAAAAATATAATGAACATATGTTAATATACCATACCTAAATATATCATATATTTGCACAAATATATCCCTAATTAACCTATATATTTCCGAACGTGCCCGACATTTAGCTGCATTGTGAGGAGGCAGTGTCCGAAAATAACATGACATTTACACAAAGGTTAACCAACACTACGAGGGCAACAATGAAAACAACATAAAATCCTCCTTTATAAACGGGGCAAGTTTAAAGCCAGCATGAAACTTCATCACACATCTCGGAAACTTTCAAACAAACTAAAACCACTAACGATGTTTTGTAAATTACCTGACAGTTACGTAACCGAAGTTTCTTTCTCTGTTCTCGCATGTTATAGTGGATACCAAATTGATCTATTCGCTTCACTAACATATAAAACTAACACTTTCCAGGGCGTGAAATAAGTAAGGCGGAGTGGGGTTCAAAATGTTAATATAGTGAATCGATAGTGATCTTTAATACAAATCGATAATATTATTCTATTAATTTATTCACATGGACGGCATTTAGTATTTGTATGATTCCGATATTTGTGTTATTAGCTCACATTTCTTTGAAAGAATTAGGTATATAATATGAATAATATTTGGCACATCCCATACAGCGCGATATAGTCCCAAAGTAAACAAGTATTATGCTTGTATTATGGGGTACCAGACAACTGATATAAATACTTAATTTTTTTTTTTTATAAAATATACATATACAGATACTTTTACACCCAGACACGGAACAAATAGACAAGTTCATGTACACAAATATTTGTCCCGGGCGGGAATCGAACCCGCGACCTTTGGCTCCGCAGCTAGGATCTCTAACCACTCGGCCAACCGGTCAGCCTTTAGGTTTGTGTAGTTGCCCTAAGCCTAGTTAAAACACTATAGAGCTTTTAAATTTTAATGTAAAGAAAAACAATGGTAACTTTAAGAAATTAAAACACCCAACTGCATAAAAATAATTAACTGAAAAGAGAAAAAAAAGTTCTTTTATCTATACCATAAGAATAAAGTGTATGGCGATATTAATATGGTTTGTATGTTAAATAAGGTATTGCAGGCGTACCCTATAAACGAAGTACAAAACAACAAAAAGAGCAAATATGCTCTAAAATTAAAATACCAAACGTATTTCGGTAATTGGTATGTCCCCGTCTGCAATTTTTATTTATTTACTAATATTTAATCACTGTACTCATATATCATTGTACTCATATTTGACGACCGCTTAGCCTAGTGGGTAGCGACCCTGCCTACGAAGCTAGAGGTCCCGGGTTCGAATCCCAGGTCGGGTCAGTATTAATATGATGAATATTGATACTGGTACCGGGTCTTGGTTGTTATATATATAAAAAAAAATATTTATATATGTATATACTATAAAGAATATTTAAGTATGTGTATCAGTTGTCTAGTAACCCATAATACAAGCATAATATTTGCTTACTTTGGGACTAGATGGCGCTGTGTGGGAAGTCCCATGTATTATTATTATTATTATTATTATTATATCAGAAACAGTATTGCACACAAAAGTCGTTCACAAAAAACCTATAAGGTTAGATATGTAACATTCAAGTAATATTTATACGATAGTATAAATTATTCATTTCTACAAATTATAGAGCTTTTCTTTCTCTTTTTAATAAATTTACAGTGCCAAGCACAGACAGTATAGACACTAGTCATCTCGTACGTCTTTGCTTAGTATACGTAAAAGTTCTCTCCCGTTTGAGCTGTTTGAGTGCAGTCATTATGCGAATTCAATGTAAAACTGAGTCACCCTCTTGTGCGTCAGCGGTAATATATTAGCCTTAAATATTTTGCACTTGTAACCAACCTCATGATGTACACATTGTGTGCAAATTTCCCTCTATGCTTCGTATCTGTTAACCATAATTATATTTTGTATGTAATAAGAATATTAAAACTAGAATCAGTTGCTGATATTCGTCTTAGGTACTTTTAAGTGGGATTTTACGTTATGTTCAATTTTCTAAATATGTCTCTAACATACCTACATAAGTCCATGTTTGTTTTACAGAGGGATATGGCTGGTACGATATTTGGCTATTTGGCGCTTATTTAATATGCCGTAAATTTGGGCGACGCGAAATAACTTTTTTAGGGGCCCCTTACCGACCCTTCCACCCCACACATCCGCTCTATATATTTCTTCCGTCGCTCTACATTCATTTATCCTCTCAATGCTGGCAAAACATTTCTAACAATTTCTGCATTCATATCCAATTCCGCTTGTTTTGGGTGAACTGACGCCGTCGCCTGTGGTCGAAATAGAAACAGTTTAATTGAATCCATTACTTAAATGGTATCAGTATATTTACTTATATTTTGAACGTAATCACTTCGCCGGCTTCTATTAAACGGAGCTTTCACAATTTCAACCTTTTACAACGATTGACTACTTAATGAATATAAATACTTCAATAATACTAGTCTGAAGTCGTACGCTTACGAAACAACTTGTTCAAACGTCAATTTATATCTTTATTTCTCTAGATTGGTTTCAAGTTGATTGTAAAAATTGCAGTCATTTGAGATCAATTTGACAGAGACACTTTGTCAATGGAAATTCTTCACGGTTAGCGTTTATTTATGTAAAATAATTTAAAAACTGATTGGCAGTTGTAGGAACTGCCGACAGAAGCCAAAATTTAAAACTTTTAGTATTAAAATTTGAATTTTCGTAATGTTATTAAAATTATCAACATCAATCTGGTTTTCATGGTTTCCACATCTATTGACACTCCGAGCAATGACGCAGTTGCCAGCAACAAGAAACTGAGTAACGCTCTGGCCTTACTCCCCACTCAGCAGTTAGTAGTGGGGACATATGACGCAGTTGCCAGCGACACGAAACTGAGTAACGCTCTGGCCTTACTCCCCACTCAGCAGTTAGTAGTGGGGATATAGTGGCTTCTCGTGTGAAAGCCGATTGTTGTTTATATTTCCCCCACTTATATTATTTAGCGTGACGCATTTTCGTGTCATTTTAGGCTCACCCCGTGCCATAAGAAGTTTCACTTCAAAAATGTACTTACACGTTGCGCTCAGTTGGTTTTAGTCTTATATTAAAACTATCATATCCTTAAATAATTTGTTATTTATTGTCCCAACAGTTTCCGGTATTATTTCGTCTTTATGTATAGGTATCAATTAATAAATTCGAAATTCCATTATGAAAATCTATTATGACTCGTGTTATGGTCACGCAATCACATAAAACTTCCTAAAACATAAAGTTCGAGTGCCAGCATGATGGTTCTGTGACTAATATTTTGGAAAATATTAGCTTTAAAAAATTTGGTCACGTGACCACATACCAACCTCGATTTCGCCAAAACGCGAAGTTTAAATACCAAAACGACGGGTTTGCAACTAATGGTTTCCCTAGTATTCGTCTTAAAAAAATTGATCGCGTTATCACGTGGATCTCACTAACACAAGAAGTTTGAGTACCAATAAGATATGTCTGTGACTAAATTGTTTCGAAAATATTGGATTTAAAAATATTACTTAAAAATTTGTAGAAAAGAGTAAATGGTTGAAAATGTATAATTGAGAATTTTCAGAAAATAGTAAAGATGGTAGGATTGGTTGATATTTTAGAAAATGGTAAAAACTTGAAAAAATGGTTGCAAACAATCAAAAGTAAGTACTCATAAGAAATTACACATACCTACGTGCCACACTCTAGCCATCGAATATGACTGATTTTTTCTTTATCGCTTCTGTGGGGTAGGCAAATGCTTAGGAGCCCCACAGCCATTGTCTTAAGTTTTAGTATATTCTGCTCCGATAACTTTATTAATTTTGCCATGTTTTGATGCTAGTGCTGCTGTATTTGAGATGTACGTTTCATACGAAATTCAACAGCTATGTGCAAATATTTCCATGTAAGACCATCAAAGTAGTAAGTACCACAATCTTATGAGAAAAAAATTAGTTTGAGATTTTTCTCACGTTAGAATGGTCATATTTAGAGAATTATGCCTGTGCTCAATTTTAGAGAGTACTTGAGTGCGTGCTGGGGACAAAATATTTGACTATTTTAGACTAACCACGTTTTACATGGTAGTACAAAACGCATTAAGTTTAAAATTTTGAATTAAAATTTTTAAAAGTTTCCGAAGTGATAATATTATCACTACGTCATAACTATCGTCGTATTTCTATATATCAGATAACGACTGTAAAAATAATTTGCGCCTTATGTAAAGAATTATTATAGGACACGTCTACTAGATCTCTATAACTTTAATTCGGAATGCATGTTTTTACTATTCAGTACCATTTTGTATACAGTATGAAAAATTTCAAGTTTTTGTACTCATTTGATGGTGATTGATTATTTATTTGAAAAAAAAAATATTTTATTCGAAACTTATGCATTACGGTTTCATATAAGAGTTGTGAAAGTTTATATACCCTTTAGTGAAGGAAATTAATGTAGTACAAGTTATAGCGGCCCGAACGCGGCCAGTTCGCCCACGTCCGAAAAATAGAAAGTCATAGATTACAGAAGGGCCGCTTTCCCGCTATCTGGGTTAACTTGGCCACACGAAGTCGATTCGCGTCAGAGATGTAAACAAAGCTAATGAGGTTCGAGTGGGCAAACGTTAGATGTTACGTTACGTTGCAATATCTGTTGCAATAGAACGTTTATTAGATACTTTTGTGGGTCAGGGAGTTGCGTTGAGAGAGTTTAACTACTCAAGTTTCATCTAAACAATTTGATAGTCTTTGATTCGAGTTCTATCGGATCTGTATATACTTTGAAATTATATTTAAAACCTTTTTTATATATATATATTAAGCGAGAGATTCTGAGTGCTCGTCAAAAATATCACAAATGAATTTTATTTAAAAAACAAAAAAAATGCTGTAAGTGATGCAGGAACATTTTGGCGTTGAGACAATTTCTGACTTGCATTTTTAAATATAATATTTAAAATTACCGGAGGCTGTGATTTTTTATCTGTCCGTTAATCTGACCTAGTTTATTTGACTGGCTAGAGGTCGTTATAATTGAGATAGGTATATCAGGAATCATTAAAACCAACCCCATTTTGAAACCTATATAAATAAAACTGTCTATGCGTATCTTGGTTCCGGCTGCCTGACAATAAAACGAATTGCCTCTATTATTTAATTTATCCCAATTAACTGAATAAGTACTCCTAATTTAAATACCGTAAATTCGAAAGGGTATAAACAAAACGGCGGCTAAACTATCAAGAGCTTCTGCTGCGCGTACGCAATAAATTTTGTCCAATTAGCGAGCGTCGGGCGTTATCCGACAAAGCCAAACCTCGGTCACTTAACATAACTTCAGCGTTCATAATAAAACTTTATCTTTCGCTAAATACGAGAAACGAAACAAATATTTTATTACCGACTTCAATGCATGAAAGCAGACAAGAAAGTTGTTTTTTAACAGCTTTTCATAACTAACTTCGGACGGATCATCTTTCGAAAGTTTATTATTTTATATAATTTTTAATTTTAAGCATTAACGATAGACATCTGAACTACAAATTGATAATATTCGATGGCAATTTGCATTTTATAAATAAAAGTTATTCATTTTTCAATTCCCTGCATTGAATATAGATGCTACTAGGAGAAAAAAAAATAAGAAAAAAGGGAGCTAAAACCTTTTAATTTCTTTTTTAAGCGACTTCAAAAAAGAAGGAGGTTACTCAATTCGACCGTATATATGCTTTTTTTTTATGTGTGTTCAGGCATAACTTCGTTGTTTATGAACCGAATTGGATGATTTTTTTTTTGTGAAAGGGAGATATCTCCGAAATGGTACCATGATAAGGAAACCAGGATCTGATGATGGCATCCCAGAGAAATCGAGGGCAACCTTCGAAAATCGTATTTTAAAGTATCGTATTTTAAGTATTTTGATAAAGTACTACTACTAGTACTATTTAATGAAGGTCGGGAGTCGATCTGATGATGGAGCTGAAAGACAGTCGAGGGAACTCCTCAACGACTTACAGCAATTACCTGATGTTTAGACTTGATTCATTTCTATTGATGAGATCTTTGCACCCATATGAATTATAAGTGCCATTACAGGTCTGATGATGGAGACCATACACAATCGAGGGAACTCCTCAACGATTTACAGCAATTACCTGGTGTTTGGACTTAATTCATTTCTATTAATGATAACTTTGCACCCATAAAGGTTATAAGTACCATTACAGATCTGATGATGGAGACCATATACAGTCGAAGGAACTCCTTAACGATTTATAGCAATTACCTGGTGTTTGGACTTGATTCATTTCTATTGATGAGATATTTGCACCCATATGGATTATAAGTGCCATTACAGGTCTGATGATGGAGACCATACACAATCGAGGGAACTCCTCAACGATTTACAGCAATTACCTGGTGTTTGGACTTAATTCATTTCTATTAATGAGAACTTTGGACCCATATGGGTTATAAGTACCATCACAGATCTGATGATGGAGACCATACACATTCGAGGGAACTCCTTAACGATTTACAGCAATTACCTGGTGTTTGGACTTAATTCATTTCTATTGAAGAGAACTTTGCACTCATATGGGTTATAAGTGCCATTACAGGTCTGATGATGAAGACCATAAACAGTCGAGGGAATTCCTCAACGATTTACAGCAGTTACTTTTTGTTGGGCTTCCTTCATACGGTTGAATATGCCAAAATGTTCAGTTCGCACAAAAATAATAATTAAGATTGAAGTTTTACATAGGAATACCACTGCCTACTAGGCATGCTGATGCGTCAATTTGACACTGAATTTACGTTGCGTAATCACGGTTCTGTCTCATTAGAGTAGCGCGTTTAGCAGCCCCATTTATACTAAATACAAATAAGTTACAGATGCGTTCAACTAAAAATTGAAAAATAAAATAATTTAAAAAAAAAATAAAAACCGACTTCAAAAACATAAACTAAAAAGTTAAAAATAAAATTTTCACTTTAAAGAAAGGAGCATTAACAGGCGGCATATAGTTAATGAAGTCGGTGCCAACTCAGACACTTAAAATGGTACTTACCAGATAGTAACAATTACAACAATGATGTATTTATAACTATAACAAAAATAGAACACAATTTAAAGTGTCTGAGTGAGTAGGCACCGACTTCATTAACTATATGCCGCCTGTTAATGCTCCTTTCTTTAAAGTGAAAATTTTATTTTTAACTTTTTAGTTTATGTTTTTGAAGTCGGTTTTTTTTTTTAATTATTTTATTTTTTTCCTTCATTTTTACTTTTTCACAGCCCGTTCTTTCTATTAATTCTTCTATTAATCTTTGTTATTCCCCTTTTTGGCTTTTTCTTTTTGTATGAAACAAGTGTATGTGTGTTCTAATGGTGCTGACTCCTTATATTTCTATAATTTCCTAATTACTTAATTAAGTTTAATAAGAACAATAAGTTGTTAGACTATTAAACGTTTTTATTTACTGTTTTTCTATTAACTAAGTTAGTAAATTGACCGCTAGGTGTACTACTTTCAGCTATACATATAACAAAGGACACCTTATTATTAAAAATACAGTAATTAAATTCCAAGGACAAGACGTTCTAAAAAAAAGTAGTCATTCTATATTTACGATGCCGTCGTCTTTCCTAACAATGAATTTAACCCGGCCCATGTACTTAATTTCGAGTAGACACCTTTGTCGAATGTTTTTGTTCGAGGCCATTTCCATAAATTATAGAAGATAGCACGATGTCGAAGCGAATACCCTCTATTGTTATGGTAAACGGGACGTGACGAACAACGGCCGGCGGTTTCGGTAATCTCAGGTAGATTTGCCGCAAGAAACGAAAAAGGCACCAAATAAACGAAAAACTGACGGGTGTCGTACCGGACCGTGCATTAAAGCTACAATTTTATACCTAGTTAGTTTGGGCAACATTATTCAAACTAAATATTCAAAAGACAAACAATTTTTTTCACATAAATCTGCATCTGATGGCTTATAAAGTTTTATTTCTATTTATGAATATTATAACATGCTTTGGAGGTCCACTAAGGTCTACATTTGTTTTTATTCTTCATAAACTTTTAGCATTTGACTTGGTTTCAAATCCCTATAGTGATCACTATAATGATTTCTCTTTACACATATAACTCGTTCGTATATGTCGTGATAGCCCAGAGCGCAGCGAACCTGTCTCAAATAAGGCCCCATAGGGCCATGGTTCGAATCCGGGCGTGTACCAATGAGTTTTTCTGACTTAAGTACACAATATCACTGACACCGTGTTTCGGAGGGCACGTTAAGCAGTCGGTCCCGGACGCTGTCAATAGATGGCGGTCGTTACAATTCCCAACCCGCAGTGGAGCAGCGTGGTGGACTTAAGCTCCAAGCCCCCCTCCTCACCCTGGGGGAGGCCTAAGCCCCTGCAGTGGGGTAAAAAATGGGCTGATGATGATGATGATAATGATATAACTTGCTCGACAGAGCTGTATTTCATTATCGAAGAGCCAAGAAGATCTCGGTGTCGATTTTCGCAGTTGATCACAATATCAGGGTTAATAAACCTATTATTTAATAAATTTAAAATTAAATTTCGTTCGTGAGGCGCAACTCCTGGTTTTAGGGTTCCATACCCAAAGGTTGTTAACGGGAACCTGTTGAGGTTACGCCCTGGGTCCAGCCTAATGTGGACACAAATAATGAGAGACAGAGATAAAAGGTAATCTTTTGGAGGAAACTTTTGTTGAAAGGTAAGCTGAATCGGAAAACAAATGAAATAAATATATAAAAAAATATTTAGAAATTGATTGTAAGCGCAGCAATAAAGGCTCTATCTCCCGAGCTCTATCACCTATCTTGTGAACTGTAATAAGTAGCCGGTTGAGAATATGTGTTGTGTAAAGGATGACTCTGGATGACGAATAAAATCTAAAACTTGCAAAGTCTCTATACAAGAAAGGTATTTTCTTTTAGTTTTCTCTCTATCCTAAAAAATTTATATACATTAACTCTAAAGTAAAACCACAAGGAGTAGCAATGGGCTTAGTGGGAGTCGGGCTCACGATAAGGTTCCGAACTGAATGGCAGAAAATAAATTTTGTGTGAATGTACATAGCACAAATATATTGTGTAGCGGTACGGAAATCTCGGTGTGACCGATTTTATGTATATATTGTACTATATTTTATCTTAGGATCCACTAGTCCGTGTTGACTTTCATCAAGCTTGCTAGTGAAAGTCTGTTTCTTTTTCAGTTTATGGATATTTCGATTTTAGTCCAAAAATAAAAAAAAATATCTCGAAAATTTGGTTAATCTTTTTCAGAATAAGGAAATTAATTGATTTATAATTGAATAGGTTACGTTAGGTGTGTCTATGTCAATATGAGGAACGAAGCGGAGCATTGTGGTGAGCCGCCCAGAAATCCTAAAAATGATTGAGTTGTTGATTGTTTTTAAATTGGTAAGTTAAGGTAGAACAGGTTTGCTTGAGTCATTACGTGGAGCGAAGATCTACAGATCAGAAGCCATATTGTTATAAATTAATCGATCAATTTAATAATTGAGTTAAAGTACGGTAAATATTTCCCGCTTTACGAATAAGTACCGGTGAATGTTAACATTCACATATCTGAATTTGGTGACTAATAGTATCTGGGGCATCCCACACAGCACAGCGCCATACAGTCCCAAAGTAAGCAAGTATTATGCTTGTGTTATGGGGTATTAGACAACTGATATATATACAAATTTTTTTTTTTGTAATGATATAAGATATATAAATACCTTACACCCAGACACAGAACAAATAGACATGTTCATGTACAAAAATATTCGTTCTGTGCGGGAATCGAACCCGCGACCCTTGGCTCCGCATTTAGGGTTTCTAACCACTTGGCTAATTGGTCATCAAATCGGCCGGTGTATGTCTGCTTATAAAAAATACTAAAATATTTCGATCTTACACCAACGAAAGCAGTGATTGACAACCTGCACGGTGCACCTTAACATCTCGTTTCCACCAAGTATAATACACTGTATGATACAGTGATACAGTATGAATATGACAGTATAATACAGTGTGTTACATTCTCTAACATAGAATATTGACGGTAACATATACTTTTCTGTAAGTAGGTATTTACAGTGTCACTTTGTAGTGAATCTTTTGTATAAGTAAAATTATTTATTTTGCAATACGTTTTCCTTCCTGCTTGATTGTTATACCCACTAGCGAAGTCTTCTAAAAGAACCACGTGGATGGTGATTCTCGATTCCCCTTTATGGACAAAGGCTGTATTGTACAATCGCGTCGCCGCCCAATCAGTTTAAATTTTGTCCGAGTATGGAAAAAGCTTTATAAGGGCCAAGCTCATAATATCGGGAGTCTCGGGAAAGCTACTAATTGGCTGTTTTAGTAATATATCGAATGAAAGAAGGCTTTATTATTATTTTTATATTGCTGGGTTATATACTTAGTTTGTGTATTTAGGAAAGTGGTGGACATGATCGATTATCGATCTGGAAATAGAACTACAATCATCGGGATCGATTCAACACTAATCTTAGTAGGTATCGTTGTTTGTGAATAAGTTACTCGTATTTAATCGAAACCAATGTATGCAATGTGAAATATACTAATAATTACTACTAATATTTGCATGCAAATTCAAGACGTTAGATGTACGTGAGTACTTTTAACAACGTTAGTAAACGTGGACCAAGCATAAGGGATTGGGATAGTTTGCGCAGACTGCTCGTGCCAGCATTTGAAGTGTATCATCGTCACCACACGAAGCTTGTTCGGGTCCGCTCAGATTGCAGGTGTGTAAAATAAATTCTAATATGCATTTATTGTCTCTTTTCATTTACATTCATAGACCCAGAAAAAATTATATAAAAGTTTCAAGTTAGATCCACAAAAACATGACAGCCATACTAAAATTTATATATGGTAAAGCAGTACACATAATTATTAATTTAAAGTTTGCTATTAATATTTTCCGCAAATTAATGAATTTTAAATTAAAAAAAATTTTTATATTAATAATGTGCTAATTGGGGATTAATGCACTTTATTTCATCAATATTTACTTTAATACCACTATAGTAATATTAATCCCAAAATAAATCCAAAAATACTTATTAAGGTTGTTGACCAGCACACTGACCTAGTTCTCACGATCAAACGATGCGACGCGACACTTAATTGAATCAATTGAGATTTCCCGTCCACGCGACAATATTATCATATCAAGGACGTCTATTTTTGAATTTGCTTTTTGGATTATATTTCAGGCAAACCCACGGTAGTAATTATGTTATGAAAAATACACTATATCAGACACTGTTCTATGTACGTAGATATTTACCGGTGCAGTGTCATTAATATTAGAATTTGTCTAATAAAGTGTCGTCCATAAAATACATTACTTCGAAGTACTTTTGTTGATATTATGTCACGATTTTAAAAAACGGCCGAGGCCTGTATTTGGTGTGAGCTACAAATAAACTAATCACGTATCTTTTAAAAAGTTAAGTAAATGTTTGACCACTAAATACTTTTGCGTGTTTCGTTGTATAAGATGGTTTAACGTTCACTTCGAGCCCTTTCATAGTTTATAATTTTTTTAAATAATAATAATAATGTACACATAACAACAATGTCTAGGCCCCAAACTAAGAATTAGCTTTTGTTTTGGGTACCAAGCGAAGACACCACATACATTTAAAAACCAAGACCGGTACCAGTATCGAAATTCGTCATATAAATACTGATCCGACCTGGGATTCGAACCCGGGACCTCCGGCTTCGTAGGCAGGGCCGCTACCCACTAGGCCAAGCGGTCGTCATGTATCCGGCGTAATTATCTTAAGAAATATTTTACTCATCCGTGTCACGAACGATTAGTGGAGTCCTCTTATTTTTGCTTTCTCGCCTACCTACCTACTTACGACGCCTACTCGCCCATACAAAGACAATATTATAGTAAATTCCACCAATAGAATAATTTGAAAACATTCTTCTGATTAGCCTACTTTTCTCTAACTGTCTCAGTTTTCAGAATAACTTGGTGTTTTAAGTTTCACTCAAAACTCTCCCGGACATCATTTCGCATGTCTAAATATACCAATGAGTCAGGAGCAAAGCTGCAATGTACCAGCCACAAATATTTCTGTCACCGCCGCGGAGTGCAAAGCTCATCAGTTAGGCGTTTAAACAATATCCTTAAATAGATTATGTTAAAAGTGTTACAATGTACGAACTGAGATCATTTTGAACTGTATTACGTATTATATATTTTTTCACTTGTATTTTTGATTGGAAATCAGTACTTATGTTTACTAGCTATGTAAATATGACAAAGGCGTAGAACCGCACACTAATATTTAGCTTTAATTCAAATTATGTAAATATAATGCAGGTATATCGATTGCCATTAATAATAAAAACAACAATAAAAATGTCATTAGGTACGTATTGTGAAAATTCATTGTATCAAAAAATTATATACTGAAAATTTCTAAGTCAATTTTCGACATTAATTTTTTATTACATGGATGTGGCATCAGTGTAGTCGTTCATGGTCCGCAAAATTTTGTGACGAATCGTCACATAACTCCGTAGTTCGACTAGTCTCATAGCTTTTCTTTGTTGTTAATTAGAATTATATGAAATTTTCTTTGTCTTAGTCTATATGAAATTTGGTTCATAACCTAGCTGTAGTGGCTACAGGTCTATGTGTAGTGATGTATATCTATGATTTTTGAAACTAAAAAAAAACTTTGAGCTGTAATTTACAGAACGGTAAAGAAAAATGTTGGAGTAAAAAATTTTGGATTGCACTAATTCATAATAGAATTGAATGAATGAATTTTGAAAATAATATTAGTAGGACACTGCATCAATACTTCTTTATGTATTGTGTAATTTGTTTTTAAAAATTACTCCGTTGATTGGAAATATAATATAACTAGCTTGCCGCCCGCGGCTCCGCTCGCGTGGACTATACAGTTGTACCGGAACTCTTTTTTTCGGGGAAAGAAAGCCTAGTCATGCTTTAGCTTACAAACTATATCTATGCCAAAAATCATGGCGGTCCCGGTACAACTGTGTAGTTCACACGAGCGGAGCCGCAGGCGTAAAGCTAGTTTTAAAATAAAGTACAGCCCAAGTTACTCGCTGATAATGTAGCTTTATATAGGTGAAAGAATTTTTGAAATCTGTGTACAACTGTGTAGTCGTGGGTGCGGCCCAGATCTACAAAGTATTATATGTGTGTTTTAGTTTTTAAGTTATTTTGTTTTGTTGGGTTTGCTATCGTTCCTACGAAAAATTTATTTTCTTTCTTTCTTTATTTTTTGTTTTCTAGTCCACACGAGCGGAGCCGCAAGCAGAAAGCTAGTATTTTTATAAATTACAGCCTACGTGTTATTCTGATGTATAAGCTACATTATTGTATAGTTTCATTAAAATCCGTTAAGTAGTTTTTGCGTGAAAGAGCAACAAACATACATACAAACTTTCGCGTTTATCTTTTTCTCTTAAAGATTGTTATATATTGATCTAATAGTTATAGGTTGACTTGATGTTAAAAAAAAAAAAACAACGAGTGGAAGACACTTGTGACGATTTGTCTCCCATTTATAATAGTTGATTGATCGAGTCAGTGTACCATGATGTCGCTGTACAAAATAGGGGCAATTGTAAATAAAATCAATACAGAGCTTTAGCTAAAAATCTCGTTTAAGAACTAGGGAGATCCTCATAAACAGTTTTATTATTTTAATATTATTAATATAGAAAGTACCATATGATTTTTATTCACAAATTATATAAAGCGCAGCGCAAAGTAGGTAACATGTTTTTTATCCGATCCGTTTCTATAGCTGGTATTTATATAATATTGTAAGCTTTCAAGTTTATAGTATTGATTTGTGATAGTTAGTACGAGTGCTTTCTCGGTCGGTACTCATCGGTCGTGAGAGCCGCCGTGCCTACGTAAATATTGGGATTGCGCATAGTTCCCGCCACCGACCGCCGCCGTCTGCGCATACATACGTTACACAAATACACAGATCAAGTTAAAAAAACCAATCATAACGTTTCATTGTGATCTACATCCTGGTATAGTATGTGTTTCTAATCAAATATTGTGTTATATAACATGCTTGGTATTGCGTAATTGGTATTTTTCGGATAGATGAAAATTTAGTCCAATTTAAGAAACTAATTTGAATATTCTGTTCTTTAGTGGCTTTAATCGTATACTTACTGTTTTTGATTTCTCACCAGTAAAAACGTAATGATGTCAAATACGGTGTTATAGAAGATACTTTAAAAAAAAGTAAACCCTAATAAACCTGCAGAATATTTCGAATTACATTAACTTTTTCAAAAACTAACACCTATTTTTGAAACTGCGCATCCGCAGACGCACTGAACGTCTCATAGTTTCTCACGTCTCGGCTCACGAGACTTTAAACACTTGCACAGTTTGTATGCGAGACACAAAATATTTAGTTAAGGTAGTTTGAAGTTATACAGGTTGCTTGAATACATAGGTACCAGTAATGGATATGTGTATTCATAAAACAATACCATTATTAATAATTTACTAACCGATGTAGGTACTGACAAATTTACTGACTGATACTCGTAGACAACGTACAGCCTAAATCAGTGGACCGAGTGCGAGTCAGACTAGCGCAACGAGGGTTCCGTACCACAAAATTTGTGTCCATTTACCAAAAAATTGTGTTTTCTTTTTTCATACAGTTCGGTTGACTTTAAACTTTCTTAAAGTCTTATAAAGTTTGATGCATGTATGTATTATTATTTTCACGATAGACAAACTTTAAAAAAACACGTTTTAACTTTTTTATTGTTTATTAGTTAATCATTAATTATTATTATTATTTAATAATCTGTGAAAATTTCAATCGGCTACCTATTACCAGCAACCGATATAGCTTTTTAATGTTAGGATAGACGGACGGACAAGCATACAGACGACGTAGGCTTAATAATAAGGTTCCGCTGGCATACTTTGGTTACGGAATCGTGAAGACAGAGGTTGTAACGGTTTGTCTTGTATTTATTTCCACAAGTCCAAAGTGGCAATGTCTGTCATTGAAAAAGCTCGCTTTTAAGTTTGGATGAAATATATATTAAATGCATTAACCTGAATTATAATAAAAAATCCACAGATCTTGCAGTCCCCGCAACCATCGGTTTCATTGAAAATGAACCTACCCAAACCCGATTTTCACAGATTATTTTATTTTGTTGTCACGAAAACGTGGCACTATTCTTTTCAACTCTTTAAACTCAGAAATAAATCAACGAAAAAATTCTCTGCTACCCGTGCGAAGCCGGGGCGGGTCGCTAGTTCAACATATTTGAAACATTTAGGTTTTAAACTGCAGCCTCTGATATCCTTAAACGTTCTGAACTCGATAATTAAGCATTCGAACGAATACAGGCCGAAAGGCGATGACCGTAATGTTAACAAGTTCCCGAACGTCCATAAAATCTAATATGTGATGTCAAATTTCTTGTTCGATTTCTAACTGATTTCCAAAATGTTGGTCTCAAACTGTAGCTACCGACGGCTTCTAACCTTTGGTATAACACTTTGAAGTGATCCGACGAATACCCTCTGAAATATAGTAACTTATATCCACAAACACAAGCGATCGACCAAAAAATCTCATCTTTCGGAAATAATTTCTCTTACAATTACCAACCGATTTCCAAAAACTTGGTCTCAAATCGTAGCTACGTTAATGGCCAAGATGCTATTTTTTGGATTTTCGATATCGGTCCCCGTTCTTGAAATATTGTGGATTTAGTAAAAAAAAAAACCGAAAAAATCCCGATTTTTTTACATTTTCCAATTTTTTTCATAAAGTACTTAACCGATTTCCAAAATTTTGATGTCATACAATGCACAACTGAATTCTTAATCTTTTAAAACCTTAAAATTTTGGCTAGACCCCATACCCTCGGAGTTATGGCCAAAAATGCGTCTCCCGTGAAATGGATTTGATAGTCATTGTCAATGACAAAAAATATTAAAAATTACTTGTGTCATAATTGATCTTATTTCTTTTTGAACACTTTTTGTATATCACAACAGGCGTATCCACAAGTTTTCTTGACCTTCTGTAGTTTAAAGGTCATTAATTCATTAAAATATTCAACCCGCGACAAACAAACAAGATCCTTGGGCATAGACTAATTGATTGCACTCCGTACATAGGGCTGCTTGAATATTAATGACTGAATATATATGCCGTATAACATACACATATCGAGTTCCTCCATTAGCATAATGTTACGAGAATGCTGTTCATTATAAATGAATTTTGCATATACATATTTTCGTCGAATAAATTCTGTAATATATCTAAATATATTATATAACACGTGTCTAACTTGATTTTTGAAAAAAAAAAAAAATAGAATCAAATACAAGATGTCTTCAAAATGAAACTTGTTTACGTTTGTTTACAATGTCTTTTTTTTTTAGTCAACTTCAGCGTGGAGCGTAGAATATAACATATTTATTTAAACCTCGTTTTCCACGTGGTATAAAATAATTGAGTAAAACCACCCACTCGCAGCTTCGATATCTGAGTAATGGTTGCCACAAGCAATATTTTACCACCACGACCAACGTCCAATAGGTTACAGATAATCTACTATATTATAGATGTTCTCCACAAACCAGTTTTGATGAACAACCCTGTTCCTTGCAATAAAGTTAACATAAGAAATATTCTAGGTTATTTTCATATCAATTTTACAATCAATATGAACTTTATTAATTTATTGTGATATTGTTTAAAATATTAATAAGATATCTTTGTAATATGTACTTTGTGTCGAAAAGATATGTTCAAGTTGTTATTTGTAGAGATAAGACGACAATAGTTTTTTTTCTTCTTCACTTCTTCAGCCCATTTTTACCCCACTGCAGAGGCCTAGGCCTCCCCAGGGTGAGTAGGGGGACTTGGAGCTTAATTCCACCACGCTGCTCCATTGCGGGTTGGAAACTGTAACGACTGCCATCTATTGACAGCGTCCGGGACCGACTGCTTAAAGTGCTCTCCGAGGCACGGAGTCAGTGATAGTTATGTACTTGAGTCAAAAAAACTCATTGGTACACGCCCGGATTCGAACCATGGCCCTATGGGGCCTTATAAATTTGTGACAGGTTCGTTTCAGTAAAAATTTTTTAACTCCACCTTAAAAAAAGTATCTTTATCTTTAAAGTTTTTGTGTGTTTTCAGTTCCAGAAAACTCTCACAAAACTGAAATGCTAGTCGCTAGTTTCTTATTGAACATTCTTGATCAAAACTAATATGACGGAGAAGTGTGGATAATCGATATCTAGAATATTTAGTTAACAATATAAATAAAAAAAGGTTAAAACTCGGAGAGACAATGTTTTATTATTATAGAGAAAAAGAAGCACACTACACTTTTTATATTTAGCGATAATTCTAACCCGACCCGGTATATATTTAACGACTTAGTAACAATTAACTGCATGTTTAATTGCACTGCATATATAAATACGCCACGTTAAGTCACGTCATTCTATATTTAGTAAATTAGTTGTACTTTTGATAGTTGCACTGTACAGCTTTCTTTTGCCGGGCACGTTACAAAACGCGCTCGCTCCCTTTGATGTCGCTCTGTTTTGAGCTTGCCCGTCATAATTAACATTAACTACGTCTTTGTCGGAGACCGAACTGTCAAGTTTTGTAACAGTCCATAGAAAAAAATGGTAATGTAAAAAAATTAAAAAGCCCAACTATAATTTTTTTATGTTACTGTTTTTTGTACTTTAAACAAAAAACTTGCTTTGACCTGATTTTGTCAAAGATATGTGAGTTGATATCCAGTGTGGTGTTTTGATTTGTAGTTAGTGTTAAAAATTGTAGCATTAAAGTGTTATAATATTGTGTGATAGTGTACTCATTTATTTAAATCATCACTAATAATAATAATAATAATAATAAAAATAATAATAACGTATACATCACAACAACGTCTAGGCCCCAAACTAAGCATTAGCTTGTGTTTTGAGTACCAAGCGAAAACACCACATACATATAACAACCAAGACCCGGTACCAGTATCAATATTCATCATATAAATACTGACCCGACCTGGAAATCGAACCCGGGAACTCCAGCTTCGTAGGTAGGGTCGCTACCCACTAGGCTAAACGGTCATCTCAATATTCATTAATCATATCTACCCCTATTGTTATATTAACAATTATTATTTTTTCTCTGTCGCTTTCGATTCGTAGACGTCATATTTAATAATTTCAATACCCTTTAACACTCCCATAATTAATACAAATCTAATTCGTCGTAATGTTAAAATCCGTCTTGCCGTTTAGGCTACAGAGCGTGCCAGAGAAATAGTCACTCAAAAAACACTATTCTCCGCAGTCGGACAAAAATATACGAGGAAAATCTTTTGGATATTATCTATGGTATTCGGGATAGAAAAAAAACTTCAGTAGTTATAAATGAAATACGATTTGTTTTTAAATAGTGTACTAACATTATTTAGTATGAAACGAAATTGCCAGTCATTTGAAATAAAATATGCAAAATGATTATTAATCTAGTGACCGAATGAATAATATATTTTTATTCATCCGGTCACTTTACGACCAGACAGTGTTTTTATTCTATAATCGACCAAATGAACACCTAATACATGGTTTTATTTATATAGTTTTATAATACGATATTTTTATACGTCCGATCGTCCAGTAGCCAGATGAATGAAAATAAATAATTCGTTCGTCAACTGGACCAATAAATTTGAAATCCAGCCAAGATGATAGGTCGATGGTCTATCGTTTCTAATGGGTTTACGTTACGTTAGCTTTTGCTAGTATCAATGCGAGCGACGAAGCGTAAAGCGTAGTAACAAACCAATACAAAGCCTTTTAAACAGATAGAAACCTGTATTACAGGGAATTACCATCAAAATGCCTTCAGCGGTGTCAGCGATTGTGTACGGTTTATTTTCATCTCATAATAACTTAGTGGACCTGTTATGTATATGTATTTTAATACAATAAAAAAAAATCACAAGAAAATATTTCATTAAATGTTTTCATTCGCGTTTCTACTAGGTAGACAATATTTGGTAGTTTTATTAATACGAAAAGCGACTTTTATTTGAAAAATACTCGCCTAGCGGTCGAAAATCGACTTTTTACTATATTGTTGAATATTGATGCTGGTACCGGGTCTTGGTTGTTATATGTATGTGGTGTCTTCGCAAAAATATTTATATATGTATATATTATAAAGAATATTTAAGTATGTATATCAGTTGTCTAGTAACCTATAACACAAGCATAATACTTGCTTACTTTGGGACTAGATGGCGCTGTGTGGGAAGTCCCTTGTATTATTATTATTATTATTATTATTATTATTATTATTATTATTATTATTATTATTATTATTATTATTATTATTATTATTACTGTACCGTAACAGATATAATTCTATATAGTAAAAAACATACCTAAGAAGTATAAAAGAATGACGAATAAAGACTTCTAAATAAACGCACCGACTTACCTACGTCGAATGTGAGGAAAGAAACTTACTGATTCTATTTTTTTTTTATTGACAACCCTCCATGTTGACAACATTAAGAATTTGAAAAAAGTTTGGTTCGAAATTTATCTAGTTCACTTGTCCTCGACTTGACATATTAGAAATAAATGTACCCCATACATTTCAAGCATAAAAGTAAGAATTGACTAGAAGCCCTCTTCTGCGCTTACCGTCTAATACGTTTCGATTTCGAAAAGGCGCTGAAATCATAAAAACATTGCAAAGGATAAGAGGTACATCGTCAATATTAGGTTTTTTCTATTTATGAAAGTTTCGATGTGGGAGTTCCCATCTTTATGACACAAACAAACATGACAAGTTTAGTTTGTGCATAAACTTGATGTAGATAGGTACTGGCTGCGATTTGCAAGTAAAAACAGATAGATTAACATAATCGCTCGATGAGCATCCCTGACACGCTAAAAGTGATTACGAATTTCGATTCTCTGTATTTGTGGTAAAGGTTAATCAGCCAGTAGCTAATTACAATTAATATTATTAATAACACATACAATCACAACAACGTCTAGGTCCCAAACTAAGCATTAGCTTGTATTTTGGGTACCAAGCGAAGACTCCACATACATATAACAACCAAGACCCGGTCCAGTATTAATATTCATCATATAAATACTTACCTGAACTGGGATTCGAACCCGGGACCTCCAGCTTCGTAAGCAGAGTCGCTGCCCACTAGGCTAAGCGGTCGTCATATTATCAACAAAGCAGACATAAATATAAGCAGAATATAAGTGTAGACAAAGTATTCGTTTTAATTTTATTTATTTAATTATTTAAAATTATTTTTAATATAATATCAATAAGTTTAAACCTGTTATAGACGTGGACGTGTCAGGAGAATAAAAATACTTTCAGTTGAATTTAAATAAGCTAATGCACGCAAGACAATGTGTATGTATTTCATTTACTTAAATTTTCCTATCTGAAGTCTGTAACAGAGTCTTCGTATACTTTAAACAGTACATGGTGATTTATATGCTCTGAAGTTAGATTCACAACAAAAATGTCACTTTTTATAGCCTCATTTATGGTTTACTTCTTCGTTTAGGGCTTCTGTTTTTATATTTGAAATAAGTCTATATTTTTACAAAATAATGAATAACTCAAGCTCTATCGTTTGCCACAGAGCCACAGTATAGAATATATAGTTGCGTTAAGGTAGAAAGAATATGCGTTAACATGTAAGTATCATTAAAAACTTAAATCATGAAAAACGTGCGGGTAAAATCGAAGACACATTTCTTATACAACTTTTCATTTTTTTAAAGGAATTAATGCAGTGTTCTGCCATATATGTTCGCTTACAACTTTCGACAACCAACGCCATCTACGGGAATCGGAATCACATCACGTATGTGATTATACCACATACTCTATCATTCGGCGCGGGCAATAAATTTCGAATGTCACGGGAGATGATGCATTATGTATTCATCGCTCGAAGGTGCTTCAATATTTCATCGGATTATAAACCTTATAGCATTTATTAATAAGGTAAAAAATGAATAATCTCTAATCGCGTTGTTTGTGACGTTTTGTAAATGATAACGCAACAAAAGCTGGCGACATGAGCCACCACGAGCGGTCAGTCACGACTTCGCGTGGTAATTACGGCTTCGTGGTTAATTGAGAGGTTTCGCGGTAACAAAGACGGGAGAAGACTCAACTTCTTTACGACTTCGAATACACGAAGCTTGTAAAGACATGTTATTAGGTAGAACAGAACTACGTTAACTTTTCTCAAGTGTATACGAAAATAACTGACGCAGTTATTGATTTAAAACTATCTGCAACCGCGGCTTCGCTCGGGTAGACGATACTAGAAAAGTAGAAGATTTGTACTATTTACAATCTACTCGTCATTTCGTTAAATCATCCTCGGACTTCAAGTTAACTTTATAGTTTTTATCAAAGTGGGATAGATATTTTTTGAGATTACCCCCCAAATAAACAAACTAATGAACTTTTCCTTTTTTGTAAAGTAGATAATCGTCGTTTTCACTAGTGAGAATAGATGTTTCCATCTACCTATATCATACAGATGGAAACCGTTATTTCTACAGCATTTTTTTCATATAAAGAAGCTACGTTTGGAGCTTTTTAGTGCTTTCCTTTCTAACATGTTAAGACGTAGTTAGCTCGAGAAAGTGAAATATATACCATATCCTTACAATATTTTTGTGGTTGCCACATAGTTTACGCAAGTTAATTAGTATTTTTTTTTACTGTTGCCTTCTATAGAAAAGACATTTAAGAGCATAACTCCTACTTTAAGACACGTATAGTAGGTTAAGTGTCGTGATAGCCCAAGGCGCAACGAACCTGTCTCAAATTTATAAGGCCCCATAGGGCCATGGTTTGAATCCGGGCGTGTACCAATGAGTTTTTCTGACTTAAGTACACAATATCACTGACACCGTGCTTCGGAGGGCACGTTAAACAGTCGGTCCCGGACGCTGTTAATAGATGGCGGTCGTTACAGTCCCCAACCCGCAGTGGAGCAGCGTGGTAGATTTAAGCTCCAAGCCCCCCTCCTCACCCTGGAGGAGGCCTAAGCCCCTGCAGTGGGGTAAAAATGGGCTGATGACGATGATAGTAGGTTAACTTACGTTATCTATTCCCTCTATATCTGTGGAAATTACATGTGAGTATAGCATGCATGGCAATTTAATAATAATAATACCCGGGACATTCCACACAGCGTCATCTAGTCTCAAAGTAAGGAAGGATTATGTTTGTATTATGGGTACAAGACGCGTGTTCACACAAATATTTGTCCTGGGTGGGATCAAACCCGTTACTTTTAGTTCTGCAATTCTGGTTTTGAACCACTCGGCTTATCGATTAGTCAGTCATGCATTCAATGGGCGCTCAGATGCCGAAAGAAAGCTTGCAAATATTACAGTGTATCTGATAGGTACTTTGCATTGGTGAAATCGTAAGCTTCGGCTCGGAAGTTCACATGTTTTATAAACTACATAGTTGCCTATAAGTTGCAAGTTTTTATGGAAATATTATTAGAAATATTTGAGTAGCAAATCAAACTGATTTTAACATTGAAAATGTTTATCAGATCGTTTTCGTGGGGGAGTGTAATTCGGCTGTATTTCCGAAATTTATGATGATAGATAAAAAGCTGTGGTGTCAAAAGATGCAAGGGTTTGTGGGGCATTGTATGATACCAAACGTTCTAAAATCGATCTGTAACTTTTGTTGGAAAATCTAAAATGGTGAAAAAACATAGCTTCTCGATTTTTCGGACAAAAAGTTGATTATTTCTAAAACGAAAGCCAATATCGAAAAAATGAAAAAGCTTCCGAGGCAGATAAATTATCTGCCGTTTGGACAAAGAAATTTTGGAATATGTAGTTCGAAAAGTGTGGGCTGGGCAGGTGCCCTTTTCATTGAATGATTATGAGATCAGTTACTCCGGAGAGTAAGATTCAGCTATATTTCAGAAAGTCACTACTTTATCAGTCAGTCAATGACACTTCGAAAGATGCGAGAGCTTGCGGCGCATCGTAAGTAACCTCTGCAAAAATTGGTCCATGACTTTTTTCGTACAATTTAATAAAATTGTTTGATAAAAATGTGTTATAAGTTTTTATATTCATTTTCAATGTTCTCCGAAAGTAGTGAGAAGCTTGAAATTGTTTTTTTGTTTTTTTTTAATATTTAAACTTAGTCGTTACTTACTATTTCTGTGGACATTAAAAGCAATGCACTTTTCTTCTACGTCATTGAGAATTTTAAAATTGATGAGTTATTAATGATTCTATATTCACATTATATTCATGTAGGTATGCATACAAAATGCTGTATGGACAATCGTACTTTGTTGCCTAGTATCTAACTAACGATTTGTCTACCGCGCACCTTTAGGACAGTCAGCAAATTTGCATGTCGCATAACGTCTGACTCATTTCCATACAATTTGAGCCACACGCGACGCGGTGTGTGCTACAGTCTGATATTTTGAAGTTGTACTTCTTTAGGCGCGATCTGTGGGCGCATTGATGATGTTATTTGAGTACATTTAATAAATGCAACGTAAAATTAACTTAAGATTTACAAATTCGCGAAATTAAGACTAGGCAAAATATTTTCCAACCTAATTGTAAACATTATTGAACTTATTAAACCTTTACCAACAAGTATTATTTTATACTAAATAAATAAAAGTTAGCTTAAGCTTATAGTTACTAGAGTATATTTATATATAAATACATTTACTAATAAATCATATTAAAATATGTGATTCTCGGTTTTCTATAACATAATACAATAATAACTTATAGTAAAATCAGTTGTAATTTTTTATTTATTTTACATTTTTAGCTGGAGCTTATACCGTATATGATTTTACGCTAGCCTTTCATTGCAAGCTTATGTATAATTAGCAACTTTTAATGTAGTAGAATTTCATTGCAGCTTTTATTGCTTCACTATCATTCAAATTTGTTTTAGAATTCCCATTTTCGGCATGAACTTTCATGAACATGAACATTACAGACACCACATGGTCATGAGTAAATGTTAACGTTTCTTTTTTTATTATAAATAACACAAAGTCTGTAATATTTTCTTGCTTATTTTCACTGCGTTTCTCGACCCTAGGAACATGTTTCGGACCATCCATATAATTAAGACTTCCATAAAAACCCTTTTCCACTGTACTACTAGTCGTAAACCAAACAGTGAAGTGGCTATCGAGAAACGTTATGACAATACGTGGACAAATGCGCGGACACGAGATGTTCACAACGGACCACCGACGTTGTTTTGTTAATAATGATAAACGTAGGGTTGCTAGATTTTAGATTCTCACTCAAAAAAAAAAAGTTATTACTTATACCCATTTATGACTTGATCATCTTTTGGAAATGATATATCATTTCATCATGAATTCATGAATTTTATAAAATTGGATCGATTTTGGAGCTTTCTTTAATATCTAGATAACTTAACGTAAAAGTAGTTTATGAGTAATTTCGTTAAGACTAACATTTCCTTGACAATTTAAAATTTACAACAGTGGGGACTAATATTAAATTTTTAACTAGTCATCAATCATTATCAATTGATTGTCTCTGTTAATTAAATGGGTCGTGACCTTCAATCTGACCAAATATGGTTAATGAGTAGCGAGTAGGTTAACAACATAAATCTTTAAAAGTGTGAAGAACTTTGGGGTGCGGTTGTTTAACAGTTTAAACATTCGCACCTCATAGTTCCTCACACTCTTTTAAAGGTTCATACAAATATAATAAAAAAATTTGGTTATTGAAATTATATCACGGCTTTTAAATTTATATATCGAACGTGAATTATGTCATATCAAAGAATACAATAGAACACCCATAGATTGTACCATTTTAGGAGAGCAGTAAAATTTTATTGTTAGCGTAGTGTCAAGATAGACGCTTTCGAAATAAGTCGCACATTAAAAAATCTAAAGACGTCGTATATTCCATAGTATGTTACAAAATACACCTCCGCGTATACATGGAGGTCGTATAGTTTTACGTAAATATGTTACGTAGTTATAGTTATGCGTAGTCGGTTGGGAATATAAGCTTTCGCAAATAACACCCTCCTCTGACAAGCGCACAATGGCGAAGTTTCTAGAACTTTTATTGGTCGAATATACAAACAATGCTTAGTAGAATTGCTGAAATCTGAATAGAAGAAATGTTATGCAGCGAAGGGATCCACTGTCAATAAAATCTTGAATTAAAAAATATCTAACATGCGATACCCTCAACCCATTAATGCTTCACTGTAGGTGCTTAGGCTTACCCTCGGGAAGAGGGAATTTGGCACATAATCTATCACGCCGCTAAAAAGATATATATGTATACAATATGTGGTATATTATTTAAAAAAATTCACCTTGAGGATATCGAAAATATTTTTTTGTTTCTATTTTTTTAATACTTTATCATTTTCGAAACTTCTAAACACAAAGGTATTACGAAAAAGGATTTGAAAGGATTAAAAGGTGTATCTATATTAGCTTCGAAATGTTACAAAATACCATGACAAAGTTTACTCGTGTTGCCACTTTGGTGCAGGACAGAAATACACGGTTTTTGTTAATATTTGTTATTAATTTAATTATTATTGAGTGCAAAATTGCGTTCACAATAATACGGGGACCGATCTTACGTATACAGAACTTTCGCTGACTGGCTCGCACTTAGCCGGTTATTTATTACTCGTATCCAGCATATACATACGTATTTACAGAAGTTTTCTTTTCGATCTTCAGTTCTTTTCAGGGAAGTCTTATTGCGTTTTCTAATGGGCTGAGAATAAATTTTCACTGTTTTTGTTTCTATTATATGGAATTTATTATAATCCCAGAGGTGGTATAGCAGCTGTCTGCTGTATCAGTAATAGTCTTGACTTAAATAGTTTTTATATTTCGTATAGACAGTTGTATGCCTTTCTCAAAAAATAAATTAATAAGTATGTATGGTATTATGCGATTTTCGTTGCTATTTGTTTTTAAAATTTGATTATTAAAATATCCCTGTGACCTAGATAGATGTTTTGTATTTGCGTTATATAAAACTAAATAAAGGCATACCTAAGTAATAGATATTTTGCGATATTTTGTTTTAAAACTTTATTCCTTTCAATTTAAATAAAATTAAGATCCAAGCCCATTATAAATTCTGTTCATATTATATTCATACATGCAATATGTGAACGTAGAAGCGCTAAATGATAGTCGAACATTCGTTTTTATTATTCTTAGTACGTATTTTGCGTGAGTACACGCGTATAGACCCCGCACGCAATTCTATATTTTTTGACCGATAACTGGGATTTTCTACTAATTAAAAATATTTCAGCATAGTATTGTAAACAGATTTATAATATATGTTATAATAATAATAATAACGTACACATGACAACAACGTCTAGGTCCCAAACTAAGCTTTAGCTTGTGTTTTGGGTACCAAGCGAAGACACCAAGACCCGGTACCAGTATCGATATTCGTCATATAAATACTGACCCGACCTAGGATTCGAACCCGGGACCTCCAGCTTCGTAGGCAGGATCGCTACCCACTAGGCTGAGTGGTCGCTATAGACCTTGATCACTATATACAGAACATCCTAGACTAAAGTCCTGCCAATTTTTTTGGGGTATAAAAAGAAATATTTAAAATAACTATTGCCAATATTTGATCTAAACTTTCTCGACTATATTTTACCTAATTCGTAGATAATGGAAAACACATAAATTAAATAAGTAGGTACAGATATCATCCATAAAGCCTTTGATGAAACCATTACCGGTTTTTAGGTTGAATAATTTAAAAACAATATAAAATCAAAATACACCCTAAAAATATTAAAGAAACTTGATTAAATTCTACTAGTGAATATGTAAAGGCTTTGTGGGAGTATTAAGGTTGAGCCTTTGTTTTTATTATCTTCAGTAAATGTCGTGCGTGAGGGCATGCGTCGACCTCGCACGTACCAAACTATTCATTCATTGTTATCAATGGCTCCCTTGATATGAACGATTCGATTAATTAAGGCGCTTTTGACCGAAGATTTTATTGTATTAACTGTTCTATTGGGGGAATCAATTTAACGATACAGTTAAATTTTAGTGTTATTGACTATATTATTTTATTACAAGAGCTGTTTCATTGAAATGATACGTAAGTTCTAAGTTGTCCAACATTAAAAGAGAGAACATAAGCTTCTCTATAAGGTTTTTTCAGTAAAGTGGGATAGCCTTTCTAAGGTTTGGTAGTTATAATATCAACCATACCTATTTATGATAAAAGTAATTTACTTCATATATAACCCTATCCAATAAAAAAAAAAATAAAAAAAAATATGACCAGATATGAATAATGAGAATCTGTAAAAAGTTCCCATATTTTCTACCCTCAGGGATAGATTTTTTTTCAGATTGAAATAGATATAACTTGCAGGTATACCCAAAAAGAAAAAAAAAACCAAATCGAATTATATTTCAAAAGTTATGTCCCAACACACATAATCTGTATATATAAATATACACCTATACATACAGCCGCTGCGATCCCCGCTATTGTATTTTAAGTTAAATAAATAGCACAAGCTAAGTCGACGTCGTCGCTTTTGGGATGACGATGGTTACCAGACCAACGTGGTAGGCTACCAGTCCAAACTCCTTAAATCAATATTGAGGAATTCTTATACTCCAACAGAGGTGTGAAAGCCTGATAAAAAAAGATCATGATCATTTCCATCGTAAGTTTGTACCTACACACGAGTATTTTTTTTTGTAAATGTGATTTAAATGGGTTTGAGTAAGTTTCTATGGACTGATGGCGTCGTTTTTTTTAAGCCGCCCCTGAAATATAAATTATTATTTCATTGCCCTACTTTAACAAAACATAACGCATTGATAAACTTTGGCTTAAGTGATATAGGAACAAAGATAGGTAGGTATTTGAGTTTGAAATCCTACATTTTTAACCTTGTGAAAGCTTCGCTCAGCGATAGACAGATGTAAGGGTTGATGTTACGAGATGCATCCTTACGTCTTACACTCGAATCGTAATTAATTTTATAGTTATTTATAGTAAATTTCTATTAGTGGCAGTCAAACTACAATAGATGTAACTTTTACTCAAACCCTTTTTTTTTGTAAAACCCTCTAAGAGGCTTCTAATGATTTCGAAATAAATTTTCAACCACATTGGAAAAAAAAATTCACACCTACTATTTGTGTATACTGGATTATTTTTCAAAGATTTTAATACGCACTTCTGTGGCAGTTACAAATCTATAGAACCATGTTTTTCAGCTTTACACAAAGTACGAATCGACTAGAAGCCCCTTTCTGCGTTTAACGTCTAATAACCACTCATACTCTAGCTAGCTGGTGCGAGATGGCGAGTTTCAGTCCGCGAGGTCCTCATGCGCCTGCCTGCGAAATTGCATTTGTGACATTTGAAGTGAAGTGACATTTCTGGCTCTATTAAAACCAAACGCTGCTGTCAAATTTATTTACTTTATGGCTTTGTAGCACTAATAGCCTGAGAGTAAAATGTTTGTCACATATAAAAAGACGGACGGATATAGAACAATCATAAGGGTTCCTTTCGGGCCTTGTAGAATTCCGAAAACGGTAAATATTACGGTAAACGGTTTCCGGTAAATAACAAAAAATGTTATCGTCATACATAAACATACATCGAAAGCCTTTAAATTGTAACAGATATCTAAACGGCAGTGCAATAACGTACCGCTATCAGTCGATGTCAAGGATAGATAGGGCGCTGATGGGAATTTATTGAGCACTTTTGAAAGCAAACTCTGGGCGCGGCCAAACGTATGAGTCGCTAGGAGTGCCTCCTAGCGGCAACACCGTTTGTTTTATTATGAAACGTTTTACAGACATAAGTGACGAATATTCAGTTTCGCTTAAGGTTAAATCATTATTAGTAACTAGCTGTGCCCCCCGGTTCCATCCGCGCATAATTTAGATTATACACGCCCGTTTCATAACCATCGCGCCGCCAGCACCGCACGCGTGTCGCCTGTCACAGGTCCTGCGACGTTTCTGGTCACTGCTTCACTTCTTTGGGTCGTAGCGTGATGTTGTATAGTCCATAAATTCCCCCAATAAAATAATAATAATAATAATAATAATAACACACACAATCACAACAACGTCTAGGTCCCAAACTAAGCATTAGCTTGTATTTTGGGTACCAAGCGAAAACACCACATACATATAACAACCAAGACCCGGTGCCAGTATTAATATTCATCATATAAATATTGACCCGACCTGGGATTCGAACCCGGGACCTCCAGCTTCGTAGGCAGGGTCGCTACCCACTAGGCTAAGCGGTCGACTATGGATTTCTAACATAAAACATTTTTTTTAAATCAGACTGGTATTTCCTGACATTAACACGTTCAAACAAACAATTTCTTTAGTATTATAATATTAACTATAAATTAAAGGAACTGATACGTGTATATATTTTATAAATAACTTTATTTTATGGATAACTGAACAGGGAAAACCTAATTAAGAAGCAGAAGTTGATATTTACATTTCAAGGAAATTTTAACCCAAGTAAATAAAAAGTTTGTCTGGGTGTAAATGAATAATTTAATGCAGCTAATTTAAGATTACTACTAACGATTTCCAACTTAAATAAGTACATAATTTTATTATTATTCTAAAAATGTATGTTCTTTAATTGTTTACATTTTTCACTTAATAATTTTTAAATAAAATATGTTTTTTAGATGTAGACATGAAAAAATTACGATTATGATGAAGAGATTCCGTA
Source organism: Luffia ferchaultella (assembly GCA_949709985.1). NCBI lineage: Eukaryota > Metazoa > Arthropoda > Insecta > Lepidoptera > Psychidae > Luffia > Luffia ferchaultella. The sequence continues at coordinate 8,517,941 of OX453253.1, read as the reverse complement.
AGTAGTATGCGGTATTATGCGTCCCAATCATTTCCATACCTGTATATTACCTAATTATATAGTTAGGGATCATTACGTATACATCACAACATGACAACAACGGCTAGGCCCCAAACTAAGCATTAGCCTGTGTTTTGGGCACCAAGCGACGACACCACATACATATAACAACCAAGATTCGGTACCAGTATCGATATTCCTCATATAAATACTGACCCGACCTGGGATTCGAACCCGGGACCTCCGGTTTCGTAGGCAGGGTCGCTACATTGTTTCTTATATATACAAATAAAAAGTGAGTAAGTAAGCGTACAAGAAATACGTACAAGAAATATTTTATCGAAATGAAATACTTACCTCGAAATTATCTTCAGGAGTGCATAATTAATAACAAGAAGCAATAACTAATATAGGAGAAGAGAAAGACCTATGAAGCGAAGTTAAGGCACGCCTTAGATGCATACGTGGGTGCACTAACGATACGGCATTCAACTCAAAACGTGAAATGTGAGGCTAGTTATTATTGACAAGTCTGGTATAAATAAGATTGTAGATTAGATAAAATCTTATGTTTATGCAGTTTATTAGTACGATTAAATTTTCGACTATTTAAGTATATATTTCTTATTTAAATTGTCAGAATTAATTAATATTAGGTAACTTTTAAGGTATTATAAGTAAAATCGATCTCAGAATATGAATATATCGTTAGAATTCGCAAGCCATTTTTATAAAAAATGACAGGCTATCCGTTAATATACAGCGCGTCAAAATAAAATAAATAAAAAAGTCTCAACAAGCTCATGTAACAAGTCCTGTAGAATTTAATAATCTACAAATTTTTATAACTAAAAAAAAATTTTAAGCTTTGTTGGATACCACCTCCCATCTTTCTTCCAATGCAACAAAGTACATTGTGACATTTGTGACCTCTCGTTTAAAAGGTTGGATAAAATCTGAAACCTTGAAAGGGGGAAACATTTAATAAATTTGTAGGAAAAATTACTAGTAAGTAATTTGATATGTAAATGTTTTTTTTTTAATTCAAAAAAAGGTTCAATGGGGCACCTTTTGTAAACTTTTTTTGAATTAAAAAAGAATATTGTCAAATCAAATACTTACTAGTTATTAGACAACTACCAAATTAAAAATCAAACTATTCAAAATTTCAAACTAGTATGTCGATTTTGTCTTTAAGAGACCTATTAAAAAAAGGGTCACCAAGTAATTTTTTTTAATTTGAATGATAAATGAAAAGTATCACCTTTACAATTTTTTTATAAAATTGAGTATAAAATGTATGCTAATTGACCCGTTTTGGGAGTTAGTTGTCACTGTTCTCATTTAATTTACTTATACTGAATTTATTCCGGTTAAAGCCAACATAGTGTACATATTTTTAACTGTTTTATAGGTATTTACTACACTATTACATAACTTTACTCGGTTTATTTATGTAGAAACTAACGTTATCGTTTCCGATTAAAGGGAACGAAACATATGTAGAAATCTTGTATTAATATTAATACAAAGAAATAATATTGTTGAATTAAAATTGTCTTTGTTAACTAATATACCTAATCATATCTATGATTATTTTATAATAATAATAATACAGAGGATAACCCACACAACACCATCTAGTCCTAAAGTAAGCAAGTATTATGCTTGTGTTATGGGTTACTGGACAACTGATGTACATATATTTTTTTAATGATATAAGATATATTAATACCGTACACTCAGATACATAACAAATAGACATGTTCATGCACATGAATATTTGTCCCGGACGAGAATCGAACCGGCGACCGTTGGCTCCGCAGTTAGGGTCTCTAACCACTCGGCCATTCGGTCGTCATTTCATGTACAGCGAATATGAAAACCAAAATATTTTTTTTAGATGCGACAATAACATGTTGACACACAAGTTGAAAAATCTATAATTTTTTTTTTAAGTTTTACTTACGTCTAATAAAATGACAAGTTGCATATCGACGGAGATTGGTATTTCCTATATTTACTACGTTCATAATAGTACCTGCCTACTTGGAATCAGTATAAGTATACTGAGATAGTACTATACTATAGTGACAGCCTAGTACAGTAATATCGTATTGTTAGTAACACAAATTGTGATAAAGTATACCCTTATTCAGTTGAATCGTGTTGGTGCGTGGGCGCAGAGCACAAGTGCGGGCACAATCGATGGTTTCTATGTGGGCGCTAAATATTACCGCACATAATGAACCCTTTTGTACTATAATTGGTATAGGGGTTTGGACGATCGGTCTGCTTGCTGCAGTTATAAAAATTAACGTTCGCCTTTCTCCGTACGGCCGTAGATCTATTTTGGAATTATTGCTTGGCGCACATAAACGAAAATGTAGGCCATATGAGTCGTTTAAAAAACGTCTATTATTGGACATTAACTTCCTATAATAATTTGTGGTTTTTGTGCACGATGCGCATTTGTTTAGTTATTTTTTGGTTCCTTATCACAGACCAGTCAACCTATAGACCACGCTTTAATAAACGTCAGTACGAAAACGAAATCGTCAAAAAGTGGCGGGGTGCGGAGAGAGGTCAGCTAGTTTTCATTGGCTCGTTCAAAATTGACAATTTAATGGCTTCCGACGTGCTTCCGACTGACGGCTCACTAATGACGTAGTTATGTAGTGTCACTACATAGCCTTGGCGAATGCTACTTCCTGTCAAAGCGTGGTCTATAAGGTTGACTTGTCTGTGTTCCTTATGATAATAATAGTTGACAGAAGCTACGTGGCTATATGTTTGCATTTTTGTAGCCGGATTTAAATATATATAAATATATATTCAGGCGTACGTTAATTTGTATTTTTTCTATATATTTTAAGTAAATTTTATCCAAAAATGATAATATTATAGAGGAGTAGTGGAAAGCGTTACCTTCCGCAGTTGGGTAATTTTTCACCTAAAGTCAAGTTACTACTTAAAGCTGTTCACATAAAAGCTCACAGTAAAGGTGGTTATCTGTCTGTCTGTTTACATAAACATCACGACGAGTTACGTAACATTGAAATAAAACAATGTTGCTTTAATTACAAGCGGTACGTTGTTTAACTGTAGCTTTTGTACCCCGAATCGAGTGTGGGTGTTAGAATGAGATAGGACAGGCTTTGTGCCGACAAAAACTTTCGTATTACGATACGTACTAAAATGAAGTTATAATGGGTGGTAGGATTTTATAATAATATTTGGTGTACCTGTAGTTTTTCTATTATTTATCGGTTTGAAGCAGTCGGTCCCGGGCGCTGTCTGTAGATGGCGGTCGTTACAATCCCCAACTCGCAGTGGAGCAGCGTGGTGGATTTAAGCTCCAAGCCCTCTCACCCTGGGGGAGGCCTAAGCCCCTGCAGTAGGGTAAAATTGGCTGATCATGATGATGATGATGATGAAAGTAAAAATTTGACTAACCAATTTTATTTTGAGTATTTAAATATAATCTGCTGCTTGGAAAAAATATAGGAAATAATGATAAAAGGTCCCTCTATTTCTACGGCATCTTTATAGTAGGTACATTTTTTTATTTTATATTAAATTTTTCACTAACTCAGTTTCATAAATAGACAAATCAACGAAATACAATTAGTTTAAATCGACTGACCGATTACCTGAGTGGTTAGATACCTTAACTGCAGAGCCAAACGCCACGGGGTCGATTCCCGCCCGGGACAAATATTTGGGTGCAGGAACATATCTGTTAGTTTAGTGCATTATTTAATAAGTATTTCTATCAGTTATCTAGTACCCATGATACAGGCTCTGTCTAGTTGTGTGCGACGTCCCAAGTAATACGTGTATTAATATTACCTATTATGATACTAATTTACAATAAACAATGATAAATTATGTTACAGTCTTATCATTGACTTTGACATTATATAAAAACGAACCACGCAATCATAGAGTTCAAAGGATGTGGGATTTCAGTCAATAGTTTTTGTATTATTTTACATTTTATTCTAGGCCCTGTGTCACAAAGCGAAGCCAAATTATTGAAAAACTGTGAAATTGTCTATGGTTTTTATTACTTTAACCGTAACGAGTCCATATAAATCTATCGAAATCCCAACCATACCTATTAGTAAATTGAATGCGGTGTCTTATTTACAGTTGAATGATTGAATGATTTTCCATGCGAGATCGATTACGTGAATGGTTATTTGTGATTGATGATTGTATATTATATACCAATTTGTTTCCAAATTACCCATACTATGTAACGATATCACGATTACCGATTGAGGTTAAGACTTCTCGGACGCGTTTCTTTAATTTTAAATTTGAAGATGATGTAATAATTTAATGCACAACGATATATCGTTGCCGAATTAAACAAGCAAGTGTTGCATTATCTAGAGACTAAATTAAAAAACCGGGCAAGTGCGAGTCGGACTAGCCCACCGAGGGTTCCGTGCAAAGTAGGTACATATGACCGCACATACCGTTGCTTAACGTCGTTGACTGATTACATACTTTACTGTATTTTTGATGATTTTATTACAAAAGTACAATACAAATTCAGATTTTTCCATATACTTGTAGTATGAGACGGTGTTTCCTGCCAAAATTTCATAGCTCTAGGTCAAAGTACCCTGTAAATTTTGATTTCCTTGAGAGGGTCTAAATAGACCTACCTTTTTTGCGGCATAAACGGCTGTTTTTTTTACGTTAACTTCGAAATTTGATTTTTTCACAGCTTCAAGGGACCGTAGATCTGAGTAATAATAATAATAAATCAATTATTACTAAAGAAAAAACAAAAAGTTTGTTACATTACTTCTTAATTAATTTTATATTTAAAGGCAAAAGGAATCGGCTCTGCATGCTGTTGGCCTGCCACGAACGGACATGACCGTCGCTGTTATTCTGGCGATCCCGAAAAATATGTTTATATACATTAAATTTTCTTCATTTACATTTCTACCCTCCCCTACTTATTTCCAATTCCCCTTCTTTCCTTTCTTAATTTTTCATTTCTCCCACCCACTCACCAGTGGCGTGTGGTGGGTTTGGAACATGGCTACGCCAACACGACATGTGAAGTTTAAAATCATTTTGGTGGAATCTTCAAAGTTCAGATATTTACCTTAATATGTCTGAAAGTTAAGTTTTTCATTGCGCGTTTTTACGCCATCTGTTGGAATTTTACTAACCTAGTCTAACCTATTAGTTTAGTAATAACGTAGCAGATGGCGCTATTTGGCAAAATTATATAATCAAATCATGATTATATAATTTTGTATTTTTGTTGTGTGCTGTGTGAAGATAATACAACTAGTTTTTTATTTAAAAGCAAAGCAAGGTAATTGTGAGAATATCTAAACAAAAAATAAAATAAAATAGGTACCTAACCTATTAGACAAATGAAAAATCTCTATTATTAAAATATCCATTATTTTATCTAATGATTTCACCTTAGTTAAATACATCATAAATACTTATTTATATATAATAAACTCGTCAATGATTTCATTATAAAATAAACCTGACCCAGACCTGACATATTACGTAAATATGTGTGGATTCGTTTGTAAAAATCATTGTTTATAAAAGCTAATTGGTTTATAAAGCAAGAGATAGGTACCTAAGTTCTGTATGATTTTAATTACCTATTTACTTTGTCACTGTGCAATGACTGCGAAATACATTTCTTTCAGTCCATTGAAATCCTCCAAAATTTCCATTTCGTTATTTGACACTTCAATTTCACCTGATTCATCGTTACTTTAATACAACTTTAAAACATAAAACACAACAAATCGCAATGAATGCAATGCAATGAACACAGACAATAATTGAAAACAATAATGAAGTTAGTTTAGCCGCAGAATTCGCAAAGTTCTGCCTGCAGTCTAATTACGTACGAATTTCACTTTAGTTATGCCTGGCTTAATTTCCAGTTTAAAATCCAGTAGTTACCGACCGATGACGCTCGAAACGTAAGAGGGATAGATGCCATTCATCACTACATGTAAGAAGAAGAGAGACATAAAAGCCGTAAGATAATTGTCTTGCCTCACGGCGTGTTCGCAACGTGTCGGTTGGCGTCGGTATGTCGTGATCGGGAAAGAGAGGGAGGCCGGTGATAGGGTATTAAGATAGGTCAGTAACAGTCAGTAATAGCGCGCCATTGTATTATATGCGCGCGCGGGAAATTCAAACACTCAGAAGAGTACAAACTCTTGCGTTTTTCATCATTATTGTAGGAAAATTTTAGACATGCATGGCTTTTTGGCTTTCAAGGAAGACCCGCGCCTGCCACTCACCCACTCCACTGCTCTTCCCTATCCACTTTCCTCCAGCAATACTCTTATTTCCCATTCTTTCTTCCAGGTTCCCATGGCTTCCATTTCAACTCGATACCTCTACGCGTTCCCGAGATAAAGGGTCCTGACACACAGACGGACGTACGTACAAATATATATTAATATATATACACGGGTATATTAATATATAAAAGCAAAAGTCATTAATAAGTGCAACCATTAAACAATATGAGCATTACTTTGACATTATCTGTGTAAATGTACCGGAGCTAATTGAACTTTGAGGGGAACTATAATTTATTCCATTTTAATGATATCGTCACATGTACAGTCTACTACAAAATCATATATATATATTTTTTTGATAACAGTATTGTTATACAAATAGAATCTTGATCGCGTTTTATTTTCGTATTCCAAGTAAAAAGTGAATGAGGAAAGTATAAGAAACATTAGACAACTTATAATATACAAACATATACCCTCATTATTGCCCCACTAAGGCTTAGGCCTCCATTCACAAGGCAAATGTATAGTTATAATCTAATATAGGTACATTAAGTAGAATAAATTTTTTTCATGTAATACAAGCTTTCCGCCTGCGGCCTCGCTCGCGTGGACTACATAGTTGTACCAGGACAGATGAAGGAACACGACACATCAGAACATTGTAACACTTTCTAGAACATTCTGAAATTTAACTACCTAAGAAATCTCTATACCTAATTACATAAAAATCCATTTAGCCATTTTATCATGAAGAAAAGCTATCCCACAAACCGGTTCCAAAATTAGTTAGCCGTTTTGGGGACATATAGTTTCCCAAAACATAATGTAGCTGTATTTTAATGGGCTGACCGTGCAAGGACTTTATCGGCCATCTCCCAGAAATAATGACATGGCTGTGGTCTTATTTGTCCCCACGTCCATTATGCAATATCGTTGTCATCATAATGAATACCGCTAACAAATGTCCTGTGACCATATTATCCTTGCATTGTAAATATGCAACACTTCGTAATAGGTTTTTGTTATGTATGTAAATGTGATGGTTGTCGTTTAGCCCTGGGTTGCACCCTAATTTAAACAAATGAGATTTCTACTATTAGTTCAAATGCGTTATAGTAATCTATAATTTGAGATAATTTAAAAGTAATCGACATTTCAGCCAAAGACCTTCTTATATAAAAGATTGCAAAATAAATATTATAGCTTAAAGGGCGATCAAAATGTTTTTGAAAGTTTAAATACATACCATTCCCAATTTTAAGTATTACGTGGTGGATAAGAAATCACTTTGTAGGTGATTTATGTACCTAAGTTGTACCTGTACCTTTATGTACATGTAAGTTAAAGTTACAAAGCTATATTTTGTCAGAACTTTATTATTTTCTGTCGAATGAACTTACAATTTTACGTAAAATGTTTTTATGTTTAGTAAATGACAGTTTGATTGTTAAAAGCTCTCGGACTATTTTTTTCGGATTATTTTTAAGAAGAAGTCCGTTGAATACAAATCGTAGTATTTCCCAGTGCACAATACTTTAAAATAATAATTTAGAAATTATGTTTTTGGCGAGTTATCAATATCCTTTTTTTTGTCCACAGGTTGTTAATAGGAGCACCTTTAGATCAAAATCGTCAGCCTAACACGACGCGGTCAGGAGCACTCTGGAAATGTCCACTCACGACATCTTTAGACGACTGTGAACAAATTGTCACAGATGGAAAACGAAGTGAGTGACTTCACTTAAATCACTTTCTCAATTATAAGTCATGAATAACTCCGCTGAAAATATCTGCTTTTATTTCAACTTATAGTAGGTTTTGAATGAAACGTAATAGATTATGACTTTGGAAGTGTGTTGGTACTTAATTTTTTATATACGGAGTTATCCATATTTATTTACCATGTCCATAATGTAACTGTTTCGCATCTCACACGATCTGTCATGCAAAGTCATACTTGAATGTGTTCTTGCCAGTATCATTCTGTTTCTTTACTAAATAGTATGTAGCCTTCGATTATTAGATTATAGAATTAGCGATATGTAATAAATAACACTAGTGAAATAAATTGTGAATACACTATATTAGCGGCGACACATTAGTTTATCGTTTAGCACGATCATGTGTAAAATACACATAATATATAATATAAATACTACCATTCTGTATAGTTTGATTTTCAGTGTAATCTGCGGGAGCGTATTGTTTTCAAATTGGGTTATGTTGTATGTTTAAGAAAAAAATCTTAATTTTATAGCATTTTATTAGATTTTAACTCGAAAATTGTCTGTTGTCGGTGGTGCTCCACAGCGAAGTACGGCAAGATAGACAAGTGTAAGTGAGCTGTGGTCTCAAAATCTATTTTATTTTTTAATTTATTTGCTCTTGAACTAAACTCGGACTAATACCGCTGCTCTTTTGATGTACTAACGGACAATGATTTTTTTTCGCTCACCGCCTCCGGGCTTTCGTTATTTCTGGATCATCTGATTTTACTTTTCAGCGCATGAAAATCCACTAACCGATTTGAAAAATAAAATGTAAATATCATGTCATTAATCGCATAGAATAACGTAGATATCATCACATAATATTTAAGTCCTTGTAAATGAATATACATTCAACGTATAACTTAAATTCACCTACCTCTGCGTATAGAAAATGTTCTAATCTAGGTAATAAAATTTATATTGCAAAGTTTGTGATTTAAGGGCAACTCTTCCATAATGTAAGAACTCGTGAAGATCTCTCATTTGAATATCCAAATTACGGATCCAGGCCGGTTATTTAATATTTAACAGTATATCTAAAAGTAAATACCATCAATGTATGGCAAGTCCAGCATGGATTAAGATAGTTTGTATTTGGTATGATAGTATATAAACAGTAGACAGATCAGAATTCATTTCTCATTACAGCATCATTGCAGGGAAGACGCACTTACGCATATTTTCGAAATTATAAGGGTTTATAATTTGAATAGGAAATTGTACTACGTGCTGCAAGCCTGTAAAGAGATTCTTGTCGTAAAAGAAATTTTAAATACATTTGCTATTAACTCGGTCTTTATGACATCGAAACTTGTACCGTAATGTTGTATTTTACAGTACTAGGCCTTTTTACTTTACAATAATCACAAACGAGCATTCTGTTTGTGACGCATGCGTAAAAACCGCGAAAAGCAACCCGCTCGTGCAATTAGCTCCCGCCAATATTACATTTGAAGCATCTACCTAATTTTAATTGCAAATGCATTGAAAAACATGGTATGATGCTGTTACTCAGTAAGCTGGCTATTTTAGTCATCGGTTTATTATAGGCGAGGTGTAATAAACACCTTGACTATAATATGCAGCTTACCGTACATGCGTCATAATGTACTATTATCGTACAGTACTTATTGTAAACATATATTGGAGCATATAAAATAGAAGTGTATAGATATACCAGGCGCAGAACAATTGAAAGAGGTTCAGTATCATTTTGTTTTCTAAGTTATGTACTCAGGATATAAATATGTATTTCATATGTTCCAATTGCAATATGTTTATAATACCATAGAGTATAAAACTAGGCAATACGACAGTGAGAACTATATCTGTTTTACGATAGGGAACTCGTTATTCTAGGCTAACAGCGTTGCCGCTTTTCGTATGCGATGGGTGTCGCTCATTATGAGAAAAAAATTTCATATTTCTAGTCTACTATTCATGCTCAATCATAATATATAAATTATTTTAATTGACGCTGGATATTCTAGAACATTCTTTAAATTAAAGTTTTTATTCATTTATGAGGACCCCTTCGATAGCTTACCACACGCTTAGCCAACACGCACGAATATAATTTGCACATATAAATATTTTAAGATTTTTATATTTTTTATTTAATATATATAACTGATTTAGATTCCCATTTGTATACTAGTTATATTAAATAATATATTTAACATTCCGTTTTGTATGATCTTAGATTAATGTTATTATGTATTTAAAGCTATTTAAAGAAGTATCTGATGAATTAAACAAATTCTGCAATGCATTGTTTATAATTTTTAAAGGCTGAACGTTATACACTTAGTTAATTAATTATATTCATATAATAATACATATAAAACTAATTCAAAATTAACGGTGACTGTATTATAAAGTTTTTATTCATAGCATATTATTTAATAATAATCTAAGTAAGCTAAATGTAACAAGAAATAAATAGCTTGTTTATGAGAAAATTAACTTAAACTTTACTAAAGCTGTACTACGTGTTATTAATTAATTAATAGTAAAGAACCAAATTATTTCTGGTTTCATTATTCAAATCTAGAACAAGTAATTTTGGGCCGATTAACAGATTGAAGTAACATTGGTGTCCTACTGGTGAATTAACTTATCGGCCATTTTATATTGATTAATACATTATCAGCTCTAAATTAACAAAAAGTAGACATCTTGTAACGTTCCTTTAACCCGAGACCACACGAACAGCCGTCCATTTTGTTTCGTTATTTTTTCAGGTTCACAGGAGTTTTAAACTGCTATTATAATTCGCTTTTATAATTAAAATTGCGATCACGCTATACCGTTGATATCTGACAATAATTTTAAAACTATTTCCATCAACATTTTATTTTTTATGCATGTTTCATTTACGTATATGTAACAGATTTTGAATTGCACGGAATTGAGAAAATACAATGAAAAACGAAAATGCGATCACAAAGCTTTTCACTTTTACACAATTTTAGAACACGTAGCCACAAGTCAGTCAGAATTAAAATTTTCGTAATTAAGTCGTTTATCTTAATTTTTTAACAATTTGTAGATAACTGGAAAATATCACTTTTTTATAGATTTCATATTTTGGTAAATCACACGATTATACGCTTTTATATTTTGTATCTAATTCGAGCTTTTACACTTGAATTGCCAAAAAATATTTTAACATCATTGATTTTAAAATTGACGATATATAATTTCAGTTTGATTCATCAGTTTCGAATTTTATTAAAATAACTTTTTTGATTGCTATCATGTTATGCAATGTTATGCCTGTGTTTTGAGAATGTTTCGCTTATTATTTCGGAGTTAGATTTTAATAATGATAGATCGACTGTTAATCAGATGTGGATGCGGATCATTTGATCGCACCTCACCCGGATGAAATTAAGGATGGACAGTGGCTGGGCGTCTCTGTACGGAGTCAGGGTCCAGGGAGGAAAGCTGTGGTGTGTGCCCACAGGTGAGAAATTATAGATTATGTTATGACTAGTCAACCGATATCCAGTTAAAAATTTAGACTATTACATAAAAACGCTGTAGACACAAGCCATTATTATCGCAATATTAATTTGTTCTCGATTGTACATTGACATTCCTAGAAAGCACGCACATATATAAAGAAATATACCAGTAGAATGAATGGTAGAGAAATGAATAATCTGATAGTGACATATGATTCACAATACACAACCTGTGACTAAAAAAAAAAACGCATGCATAACCCCTAACTACATAAAAGTAGGCGAATTAGCTCAGTTCTTTAGGAACAGTATTGAGTTGAGCGTACATTTAATCAAAATCATAACTCGTATATAAATTTTCTTACCAATAGTACCTCTTTAAACCCTAAAAATAATACAATGGATCGTAAAACGTACATTTCTGACGGAGCAAACCACGAGCATACGTTAATTTGACATTATTTGGTAAAATTTGACATCTAGAAAAATATTCCCAGATGAAGAAAAAACACCATAGCTACACGAGATAGCTACTGTCACATTAGACATACGATATTATATTCTCTGTAAACGTAAAATTAAGTACTGATTAAGGACACTTTTTTATATTACTCGTTAATGTCTTAATCATCATCATCATCAACCCATTTCTACCCCACTGCAGGGGCTTAGGCCTCCCCCAAGGTGTCTTAATATAGGTAAGTAATCAACGAGTAGTTATGTATGCCAAAAATATCTTCATGTATTACACAAGGCAGCCAAAAAGGCATTTCGCTTCTTTGTCTGAATTGTTGTAAATGAGCACACAACTGCGTACATAATCCTAAATGTTTATTTTTTCATTATGCTCTAAAGAGCAAAAAATAAAATTAAAACGGCATAAATGCCGTTAACTATAAAAAAAAAAACTTATAACGTAGAAAATAAACCACTGGCGATTGCTCTACAAAACGTACGTACTCACTTTCCTAAAACACCACTTATTTCATTTAAATTGGGCGACATTTCGGATGTCTATCTCCTTTTGGGAAATTATGTATGTATATTAATTTTAAAAATGATGTAGGTACTTCATTGGCAGGTTCCCTATAAAACGGGTTACCTATATGATAACCCGCGCTGTTCCAACCTGTTTTTTATAATATTAGGTTTATAAAGTTTATTGGAGTTTAATTAGATTTTTTTTTTCAAATGGATTTAAAATTAATACTTATTCAATGTTTTTCTCTAGCATTATTGTAGCTATTTTAAAATTTCGCATCGGTTTGGTTTTACCGTGTGCATCGTTTATACATTTATTCAGGTTCAAAATTTAAATTACTTTTCTTCCTTACGAAGCGAACACGCATTTGCTCCGTAGATCAATTATGACTTATCCGAACAGGTGAAATGAAAAAAATAAGTATATTACTTTATTATTTTCAGATATATTCGCAAATCCGGCGAATCACAGTTCGGGCAAGGGCTGTGTTATACTTTGAGCAACGAATTCGACATTTTAGACACGTGGGAGCCGTGTTTAGGTCGATCAGTGCAAAGGTATACTTTTTAGTTTAATATAATTTAATAAATAAATACTCACTAAAAATATATGGAAAATTTAAAATAAGTGTTGTTAAAACTAGAATGGTCGAAGATGCCTAAACTGTAGATTACCTAAACTAGTAACTTTTGTCTACAACACTATATTACTATTAGCTACTTAATTAGCTATTTACATAGCATGCTTTTTCTCTCGTTTAAATATTTCCCGCCAAATTTGAATTTAGAATTCTTCAATGTTCAAATTTGTTTGAATTTAGAAAATCAAAACAATTAGGATTGATGCAACTATTTAGTCACAGCATTGTTTTGAATCTGTCAGGTCGCGTATGAAAATGAATTTCTCGAAGGAAAACGTTCGTACTATAATTTTTTACAACTATCGGAGAAGCCTAACTCAGGCTTGACAATCTTAGAAATAGCATGGTAATTAGTTTTCAATAACTATGCAAAGTTAAGAAGACTTCGAGATCGTTTAATTTGCTTATAATCAAGTTCTTTTCCATTTGATAGCATTATAAATTTGTTCTAAAACCACAATACATATACCAGCACTTGACATCATTGTCAGCATAGATGACGCTAAGCCCGCAGGAAAATTCTTTTAGGGTGACCAGCTTAAGTATTTTACACTGGTTTAGTAGATTTCCGTTATTCACAGTCCTCTATGAAGTATAGCTTAAATAAAATCGACTCTAAAGATAATGGCTAAATAATTACTGAACGAATTCTCTAGCAACTTCAAATTAATGTCATTAATTCACAAGTGCGTGTCGGGCCACTCGCAGGGTAGAGTTCCGTAGTTGCCCATCACAATATGCAGATCTAGAAGGGGCTGTTTGTTGGATATTGTGAACATATTGATTTTATAAGTTCCTCGATTGAGTTATTTAAGGTGAATACTTTGAAAAGCAATAAATAATATTATAAGGTTCTAGTTGTGTTTTTTCTTCAAACGATAAAACTTAAATAGCAGTCTTCGTACTACCAGCATAGTTTGTGAAATTGTCATATTTCTTAATCAAAAAGAAGTGTTAAATTATTTTATTAAATGATTTAGTTTATGAATCTAATTTAATGTGTTTTGTGAATTTCATAATATAATGTGATATATAATAAATAAATATAATATAAATAACTTATATTTTCAGAGAGCATGAGGAATTCGGTTTCTGTCAAGTCGGTACCAGCAGTTCACTCCTATCAGACGACACTCTCCTATTAGGAAGTCCAGGACCTTATACATGGCGTGGTACTATTTTTACCCTGGACACAAACGATGAGCTATTAGAACGAGATCATAGCCCATATATGGCACCTGTCGTCGACGGAGCCAGCCCAGTAGAGAAATACAGTTATTTAGGTAAGAACTTAAAACAGAATTTTATGTAGTCACAACTGAGTTGTAAAAATTGTTTCATGTGTAATTTTGGTAGTCCTTTTCTATAAAATTTATTAAATTACGCTTACGATTGTGTATTTATACCGATCCCCATTTTATTTGTGTTATGAAGTCTTTTTATCTAACGCTTAGTACCTATATCCATACATAATAACTTTAACATGAAATTTTAATAAAAAATAATATCGCCCTTACTTTGGTAAGTAACCAAAAAATGACACTAGCTAATTGCAGCACAGATCAACGAAAGTCCACGTCAACTAATATTAATCATGCATGAACTGACATTATGATAAGTATGATTGACCTTTCGTTTGCGTGTTCCGCGGGATAAATTGCAGCACACTCGTACACGGAAAAAAATATAGGATGACAATACAACCAGAATGTGTAGTAGCAGGAAAAATAGTGTTTTATACTATAACTTTGTTAATTTGACAAGAAAGTGATTTTTAAACAACGATTCAATTTGTAATAAACACAAAAAAAACTTGTAGACGTGAATTTTGTATACTTTTTTAAAGAGAGAAATTTATGTAATTTAACGAAGTGTTCCATACGAGTTACCAGATTATTGTTACATTTACTATAAAATTAAGTTAAGAATACTAATGCTTCTAAACTCGTAATTGAAACAATAATTTGGCTACTGTAATATTATAGTACGCATGACTATCTGTTTGATGGTCACAAATAAAACTAGAAATTCTAGTCCTAGTTATTATATATTTTTTTCCGTGTAAAGTTTTCTTTCGCTGCTAATGAATACTTGGTATTGGGTACTTTAACTTAGCTGCTTAACAACACTTTTTCCAGGTATGTCTGTAGCGGGCGCTCCGTTCTTCTCACCCAATATGTCATTCGCTGCCGGTGCTCCAAGATCGAAGGGTTCCGGACAAGTTGTGATTTTCAGTAAACGAGCTACGACAGATTGGAGTAGTCTCGACGTCACAATTCTCAACGTGATCTTAGTACTGAACGGCGAACAGTTCGGTTCCAGTTATGGCTATGAAGTCGCTTCTGCTGACGTTAATGGTGACGGGTAAGTATATTTGTAAAGTTTTGTTCGTCTAAGAGAAAAAACGGAACACTTTTAGGAACTCTTTGCGGTCAGCTTGTTCGTCATCTGAGGTCTGAGGTCTGAGAAGTCTGAGGCCCTATGATCTTGTGAAAATATCAAGTTTCTGAATCAGCGTTTATCATAAAACAATAATATGTATTTGCATAAGAATTTACGCGACATTAAAACATTAAAATCTTGAAATTTTTTCATAATTGTAGGCTATATTAGTTTAATTAAAGTAATACTGTTGTTACTACAGAAAACACGCAACCTAACTGGCCTTTGCCTCACATATCTCATGTTTTGTATTCATAAAATTATTACCCCAAAACCACTCTAACCACTATACCACGAAGGAAGTAGAAGTTAGAGATTACAAAAATGTAAAAAAAGTTTATTGCTTTATGACAATGTGTAAACTTGTAAATTAAGCTTTTGATATATCGATTTACCTTCTGTTTTGTTATTTTGTCAAGAGGGTTTCGAACTTCAAAAGCTAAAACGGAACCTTTATAAGATCATCATCATCGTCAGCCCATTTTTACCCCACTGCAGGGGCTTAGGCCTCCCCCAGGGTGAGTAGGGGGCTTGGAGCTTAAGTCCACCACGCTGCTCCACTGCGGGTTGGGAACTGTAACGACCGCCATCTATTGACAACGTCCGGGACCGACTGCTTAATGTGCCCTCCGAAGCACGGTGCCAGTGATATTGTGTACTTAAGTCAGAAAAACTCATTGGTACACGCCCGGATTCGAACCATGGCCCTATGGGGCCATATAAATTTGAGACAGGTTCGTTGCGCTCTGGGCTATCACGACACACTTTATAAGATCACTTTGTTATAATTCTGTCTGTTTGTTTGTCTGTCCGCCAAGAACATTTTTCTTAGCAACACATAGAGGCATCGTAATGAAAGTAATATCAAATACGAAGGTGTGCGGCCCTGTAATCCTGTAAAAATTTAAGTTTTTAAGTCAATACATCAATACCTAGCATTGTTTGTGGTCAATACTATAAAAAGGTATGGCCTGTCAAACATGTATTTTCAATGTTGATTGGCGTAGTCAAAAAATCTTAAGGGTAGGCACTTTCGATTAAATATTGAAATTTGGCACAAGAAAAGGTTAATATCTCATAATACAAAAATCTGTAATAAAGTATACATCACAACAACGTCTAGGCCCCAAACTAAGCATTAGCTTGTGTTTTAGGTACCAAGCGAAGACACCACATACATATAACAACCAAGACCCGGTACCAGTATCAATATACATCATATAAATACTGACCCGACCTGGAAATTGAACCCGGGACCCCCAGCTTCGTAAGCTGGGTCGCTACCTACTAGGCCAAGCGGTCAACAATTAATAGAATTTTGACGAAAATTATATTTCAACAACTGAACTTTAAACTTAATATCGGTATAAATCGGTTTTCATTTTATTTGTATTACTAAGACAAATAATTTGTAACATACTATCCATATAGAATATTATATATTATATTAAAATTGTGTTTATTATAAATATATTTACAAATAAAAACATAATAAAAATGGAAATACAAATAATAACATACGGTTGGTTTTATTAACTTTGAGACTTGACAAAATAAATTGTATCAGAAAATCACAGCACAGATTACGAACAATCCGCGGGAACTTTGTTAGCGCAGTACGCAATTTAAATTTTCGCTGTCATTACTCATAACTTTTTCATTGGCTATGAATATAGGGTACATTAATTTAGCTGAGTATTGGATGCTTTAATTCAACGGCTCTTGTAAGACGAATAAAATGAAAACGTATATAACTCAGTACTAATGCAATAGGAAATACAACACAATCTGAATTTTTTTTTCATTAAGTTAATAAGGTGATAGTTTTAATCAACTATTTATTTTTCCATTTCAGCCTGCCCGATCTTTTAGTCGGCGCCCCATTTTTCTTCTCACGCGAGGCCGGAGGTGCTGTGTATTTATATTTAAACGAAAATCATGGCATACGTCACAATTATAATCTCAAACTGACCGGCAAACCAGAATCACAGTATGGCATTTCCATAGCGAATGCTGGAGATTTGAACAAAGACGCTTGCGAAGATGTCGTCATAGGAAGTCCTTATGAAGGCAATGGAGTCATCTATGTACATCTGGGCAACAGAAAAACTGGTCTAAAGCCAACTCCAGATCAAGTGATAAAAGCCGAAGCGTTGCCTTATACTATAAAGACATTTGGTTATTCTCTTTCTGGTGGTGTAGATTTGGATGCTAACGGATATCCGGATTTGCTTGTAGGAGCTTACGAAAATGTAAGTAGTTTTAATTTCGATTATGTGAATCAATATGTAAAGAACCGGGGTCCAGGATTCTGTTTTTAATTTGCTCGGATTATCTACTGTTGCTGTGTTGTTGGCGGTCTTCAGGATAATTATTTATAATATAAAAAACCATCAGTTTTAGGCTTTTATTATAATGTTAAATCCACAGACCAGTCAACCTATAGACCACGCTTTAATAAACGTCAGTACGAAAACGAAATCGCCAAAAAGTGGCGGGGTGCGGGGAGAGGTCGGCTAGTTTTCATTGGCTCGTTCAAAATTGACAATTTAATGGCTTCCGAAGTGCTTCCAACTGACCGCTCACAAGAGACGTAGTTATGTAGTGTCACTACATAGCCTTGGCGAATGCTACTCCCTGTCAAAGCGTGGTCTATAAGGTTGACTTGTCTGTGTGTTAAATCTTACATGTCTGACGTTCAGGTTATATCGAAGTGATGTACACTACGTATTGTAAGGGGGCGCTGGTGTCGCAACATAATAACGATTCCAGCGCCATCTATAGTAATATATGTAACATTTGCGAATATATTTAGTAAACTATCAATTCATTTTTTTATAATTTAAGGGTGGGGCAACCTTTGGTCAATAACAAAACCATTGAAAATTTCTTCTATAAGTTAAGATTTTCTTTTTCACCTTTAATTTCTTTTACAGAGTAGCGTTGCCCTAATACGTACGAGACCAATCATCGATATAAAAACATCGATACAACCATCGAACACGATAGTAAACATCGATCCATCGCAACATGGCTGTGATCAAGATCCATTGAGCAACTACACTTGCTTTCACTTCGAAGCTTGCTGTATAATCGAATCACTGGTTAAATCGACTCATTCGAACACGCATTTACTTAACTACATAATAGAAGCTGAAACTTTCCCCGGAGGAAAAAAATATTCGAGAGTTTTCTTTGGAACAGATCCGACTGCGAAAAAATCTAATATCATTGACAAAACTATCGAGCTGAGGAAAGACGTACAAGATTGTAGACGTCACGTGGTTTATTTGAAGAATAATACTAGAGATATTCAAAGTCCTATCAAGGTACTACTACACCCTTAATGACATTTATTGTATTTTCATATCAATATCGCCAAAAATACAATCGAATATATATATACACTCGTATATATATTCGATTTCGTATATCGCATTTTTGGTGAGGTGAAGGGGTGTTTTTGCTTCTTCTAAATTAGTACATATAAAAGTTCAAAAGGTGTACACACGTTCGACGGCATTTCACAGTCATTCCGACGGAAAACTTATTTTTTATCGATTTTATTAAATATACAGATTTTCCATTTCATCATACCACATACACTACTTGCCTACACGTCCGTACAAAGTTACTAACGCATCCGGTAACACTTCAAACAGCGGAGAAAATGCGTCGGTTTTACAATTAGTTTTTCATGGATTTAGTTTTAGAATTAGTTAGAACAAAAACTTTACAAATGAGCATCATTTGAACTTAAACCAGGTGAAAATAAAAAAATATTTGTAATTCAAAATGATGAAATGGAATTAGTTACCTACAAAAAGTTTACTAAGTATCATAAATTAGAATTTAAACCAGGTGATAGTAAATATTTGTAATTAAAAATTATAAACTGAAATATATTTTTTTAATATTTTTTTTTTAAACGTACACATGACAACAACGTCTAGGCCCCAAACTAAACCTTAGCTTGTGTTTTGGGTACCAAGCGAAGACACCACATACACATAACAACCAAGACCCGGTACCAGTATCGATATTCATCATATAAATACTGACCCGACCTAGTATTCGAACCCGAGACCTCCAGCTTCGTAGGCAGGGTCGCTACCCACTAGGCTAAGCGGTCGTCAATTTTTTTTATTTATGTGTGAAATGTAATTCCTACTATTTTATTTGTGGAGGACGGGTAACTTTTACATGTTTTAATTACATACGAAGGCAACGTATACGACTTTTCACACAATTTTCACATGATTCATTCGAGACCACCGCGTTGTTGTGAATGTGTCCACAGACTGGATCGTACATTGCGTTGGGATCGCCATTAACACATCTACCTATGTTTATAGTAAACACACTGTGAACTGAATAGTCGGACCAAAGATCAATAATAATAATGGTAATACCTGGGACATTCTACACAGTGCCATCTAGTCCCAATCGAAGCGAAACTTGCATTATGGGTACCAAACAACTGATATGCATACTTAAATATTCTTTATAATATATACATATATAGATATTTACACCCAGACACGAAACAAATAGACATGTTCACGCACACAAATATTTGTCCTGGGCGGGTATCGAACCCGCGGTCTTTGACTCCGCAGTTAGGGTGTCTAACCACTCGGCCAATCTGTCAGTCAACTTTTAATACGATTTTTACATAATTAATTCAAGACTACCGCGTTGTGATGGCGATAGGAACGTGCAACGCTATGCAAGACCAGTAAGTGCGAGTGAGATAGACAGATAAAAGTTATTTAAGTCAATGGATATGTGTCATGATTATTAGTAAATTATTAATAGTTTTTTTTAATTTCAGTTTCAAGTCACGTACACGCTAGTGCAGTCACAACCATATTACACGACCAGAGGCAATTTGGCGAACATAGACGACTATCCGGTCCTCAACGCCACGGCCACCACATCGTTCAGCGCGAATTTCCTGAATGATTGTGGCACTGATGGAGTGTGTATCAGCAATTTAACAGTCAGGCCTGAACTCTTGTTGCCAAAAGGTAAAATCCAAAGTGTCGTATTTTAAAGTCCCGCTGTTTTACGTTAACACCAACGTCAAACAAAACGCTTCGATTGTGTTGTTTGCATCTGAAAAAGAAGGAATAAAAAAAAAACTATTTCTATGGTGAATTGCTGTCCTGTATGATGGGATTGTAAAGGTATCGGTCATTATGAGAATGCTGAGCATCATTTACCGGCTCTGTTTATAGCGTTATACGTTGTGAAAATTTCCAGTGACTACCTATTAGGGTACGGTATGGTACGGGCCGGGGAAAATCATCAGTGTTGTTTGACTGAGATGAAAACAAACAGTTGGGAAGAAATGCTTCAAGTTATTAGTTACTACCTGCCTATTACGAATAGCTTTATTTTGCCAAATTAATTATTTTCTTTCACTCCTTGTTTACTTCTAATAAACAGGGTGTGGTCTTTCACCAAGATAAAGCCAGAACACACTTATCTTAAGTGACTCAGTGAATATTGTGATAGTTTGGCTGGATAGCGTTAGTGCATCCATCTTTTAGCCTTCACCTTGCAGACCTTTTTATCTGTTTCGGTTATTTCAGTACTGTTATAGTAACGTCAGCAGTGCCCGCTTTTGTAATTTCCACCCTGGGCCCAGGGCTCCACGACCGACGGAGCTTCTAGTTCCTGCCAAATCACCAACCGATAACCGATATTACTTAGTGTTTGATACTTTTGGTAGCTTTTTGAATTTCGTGCGTCCATTCAAAAGACGACAAAAGCAACATTCGACGACGACAAAATTGACATAGATTTTCGAGCACTAACCTGCGTATAGTCTGCAAAAAAAGTTACTTTTCCGGTTTATACTGATTAGTGTAAATAAATAAAATAACAGCTAAATTAATCATAATGGCACTATCATCCTTAGTAGGTAATTAACAGTATTTTTTAAACAAACTCAAATTGGAAACGATTTCGTCTCTGAGGCTTCTTGTACATTTAACAAACAAAATGCCTTGTACAAATGCTTCGAATAATATAAATATTGTTTCATAGACCAGCTACCGAAGCGGTTTTTCTAATGTATTGCGTATAATGACACAATAGGGCACATTATGAAATCCTTCTATCGTCAAACATGTCCGTCTTTTTCTCCGCTTAAGAAATTTTAGGAAGTTGAACTATATAAAAACGTCATCAGCAGTAAAAAGGCAATGGTTTGTAAAACGATTATTGCTTCACTCTCTGACCCCTACTAAATGAATTGATACTGAAAAAAGGAATCGAAAAAAATCCTTCAAAAATTGTATGATACGTTGTGTTTACTGATCTCATAGCGACCACAACCACAACTGAACACCTGACGAAATAATTTATTTTTTTTGGAAAACATTTTTGCATTAGGCATAACTTCCTAAATGTCTCTAAACAGATAAAAAACTGGCACAATTTGATAATAAGAAGCCTTTGTAAATTTGTCGTAATAAGTCATTAAGTGCGATGCGTTACATAAAAAAAAAACAGGCTCGGCCGACTACCTATGAGAGCGGTGCGGTATCAAATCTACCGACCCTTCGGTATGACAAAGCTTCACCTCTTTGAAAACAAATATCCACTTAATTATATGGTGTTTATTCCCAAATAATTTGC
Organism: Luffia ferchaultella; assembly: GCA_949709985.1. Lineage (NCBI taxonomy): Eukaryota > Metazoa > Arthropoda > Insecta > Lepidoptera > Psychidae > Luffia > Luffia ferchaultella. Next base: position 8,495,670 of record OX453253.1, on the reverse strand, counting down.
ATTTTAATACCTACTTGATTTAGATTCCATAAACATTTCTCTATTTTGTGACGTAGTGTGCTATACCTTATTGTGTTTGTATAAGAATATTATTCCATTTTCATTTTTAGGTCTGACACAGAGCCGTACTTATTACTTCTCTCTTTAAATATCTTTTAGTATTCCATTTCCTTCCATCAGCCCTTTTTTATACCCCACTGCAGGGGCTTAGGCTTCCCCTTAAGATGAGGGGGCTTGGGGCTTAAATCCACCACGCCACTCCAATGAGGGTTGACGGATTGTAACGACTACGATCTATTGACAGCAACAGGGACCGACTGCTTAACATGCTCTCCGAGGCACGATACTTTTAGTATTAATTATTTATAAGTTATAGAAATAAATAAAATAAAAATAAATAATTTTTTTTTCAGCATCTTCTCAAGACACGTACACTTTGACATTAGGCCAAGAAGAGGAGATAAGGCTCGCTGTCTATATCGACAACTTGGGCGAGTCGGCGTATCAAACGCAACTGTTTGTCCAACATCATGCCAGTTTGCACTATATCGCTGCAAATACAACTGTAAGAATATATTACGTTTTAAAATTATGAAAATTAGTGTTTACCCACAGTAAAGACGATGCTCGAAAAATTGGTTCGAGCCATTTACAATGGTACAGCTCGTGCAAAATTTCTAGTTTGTTCTGAAATCGAAGCTAGTATTGCATCGCAGTAAGAAAAATAGGTATCAGAGGGTCGAGAACGGGTGCCGTACCTACGCAAATTGCTCTTGCGTCAACTTTAAAACGGACAGGAATTTGACGTGAGCTGCAAAGTACCCTTAGCTTATTTTTCCGCCGCCCCATTTCTGAGCTAATTTGTGATTAACAAACATAAATCAACAATATTATAAACATACACGGAGTTCAACATTATAAGGTTCCAGTTCACTTCGTTATGAAAATACTAATTAAACTAATACATCCTTTTCAGGATAAACATGTCATCTGCAGCAGTTTCAATAAGACTATAGTTTCATGTATGTTGGAGAACCCTTTCAAAAAACAACCGGATGATGCAAGACCTATTACGTTACGTTTTGACTCGAGGGTCCTGGAGGATAATGAGCTGTCGATTAATTTCAAGGTTTGGGTAAATTCGACGTCCAAAGAAGCTGTTGCAAATAAGCAACCCGTGCAAGTTACTGCATTGGTAATCAAGAACGCTGAACTTTCCATTAAAGGGTAGGCATTTTTTATTTTATTTTTTATTTTACGACGATTTAACAGTTTGTTACATTGAATTCCCACTTAGTGTAGTTTCAAAGAATTTAATAAGCGCATAATAGGATATTTGACTAATATTGCATTACCTATACTTATCAAGAAAATTTAAAAATAACCTTTATAAGATAAGAAAGTTTATAAATAAAATTATATTCGGTTGAAAAATAAGGAAATTATAAACTATTAAAATATTATCTGTGTCTCTTTCTTGCAAAACGATATTTAACATTATTTTAAATAGCCTGACGTCACATATAGGTACGCCGTGCGGTATTGCCCTCTCTGTCTAACATGACGTTTTAAACATTCATCACTTTGATAATAATGATTTATTTTTTGAAATTCCTTCTTTGTTATGCTGTATTTAGAAAACTCTTTCATATTAAATTATATATTTAAAAAATTGTCAAATACCCTATTACGATGAAAATGAGAGTTATAGTATGTCCTGAAAAAATTAGGCTGACCCACTCAAAAGCGTGGTTTTTTTTATAGCTTTACAAAGGCAACTAATCAAAAATTTTTGACCCCAATTACCAAAAAGAATTTTCGGCAATTATTGTAATGTGGGAAAATTTCGTGGTTATATTATATACATTATTCTATGAAAATAATTTTATAATTATATTTCTATTATAGGGTGGCCAGACCAGAACAAGTATTCTATGGTGGTGAGGTCAAAGGAGAATCGGCTATGAAATACTTTGATGAAATCGGTACACGAGTAGTACACACTTATCAGGTATTTGTATAAAAATGTTTCAATTAATGCTATACAGCATAACCTTGACCTTCTCTGCGGTAGCTGCACTGCGCGAAAAGTTGATTTTAATTCCATAAACAAAAGGTTACCGAATATACATCGCAGAATACTGCAGGGAAGACCAACGTTATGTGGTATAAATTTTAGTTACAATTTGTGAACCATTTTCGATAACCAAATAATTGTGATTCTGAAACTTTCTGCTTAGGTCTTCAACGAAGGTCCATGGAGGGTGTCTTCAGTTCAAGTGACGATATCATGGCCACACCAAGTGGCTGCACCATCAGCACAGGGCAAGTGGCTTCTCTACCTTGAGGACTTACCTACGGTGGAAGGTGAGCACCCAGGTATGGAGTGTGCGTTTTATTAGTTTGGCATTACGGTGGCGGAATTCCAAAGGTATTTTTGTATCAAAATTATCATTAAAGTCTTTACTTGCTTGTGTTGATTATAACCAGCCGAGTTGTTTGTATGAGATAAGAGTCTTTTGTTAAGTATGAAAATGTGTTTGCAAGTATTATTACAAGCTTTTATTTAAATTTCATTGTTTAAATTTCAATCGATATTGGTTTTATAATTAAAAATGTTTTGCATGTTTTTTCCATATTATACCGACAATATTTTATTTTCATCATACGATTTTCTTTTCAATACCATAAACCTTTTTTTGAATTTACAATAACACTTAAATTGTTTTTCTCTAATCTTCCAGAACAAAACAACGGTGCATGTTTTATATCAGACACAGAAATAAACCCTTTGAAATTATCAGTGAGACCTGGCCTCTCAGAGCCGCCATTAGAAAACTTAGAAATGGATCCATTTTTGACCACAGGAAAAGTTAATGCACCTAAAGAACCACATAATAAAACAATGATGAAATATGAGAGTGCTTCTGAAAATAAAATTAGAAGAAAAAGAGAGAACGAAGTTGTCAAAGCCGAGGCATATACTGATAAAGATGGACAGAGGAAGAACGTTGTGAACATGGTAGGTTTGTCTTTTAAGATGTTTGAGGTTTAATGGCTGAACATAAAAAAAATGAACAAAATACTTTTCATATATGTACAAACCGAGACACCTTATCGATACCAAAATATTCACTTATATATTCATTACATTTCATAAACTACATTACAAAGTAATTATTACGTAATTTACACAACGTTAGCAAACATGAATAGCTTGATCACTGAAGCCTAGCTGCGATCAGATCTATTCGTATTTACTTGGGAGCCATCGACTAGCCACCCCGAAACACGCGCTATATAGTTTTATATGTTGTCAATAGGGTTGTATTTCGACATGTATACTTGAGCGTAAAAACGCACAAATAATTCAATTTGGCCAGATTAATTACACCGAAAACTAAATATTCCGTATGTAAAATGAACTCAAATTATTTTGCAGAACTGTCTAAAAAAGACAGCGAAATGCATACACTTTGAGTGCGTCATATACAAATTGGGCCGGATGCAAGCTGCAACGATCACCGTGCGGGCGCGTCTATGGAATGCGACTCTAGTGGAAGACTACCCAAGGGTCAGTCATGTCAACATAGCGTCAAGTGCTAGCATTCATGTCTCTGATACGATCAACCTGCATCAGAACAGGCGACAGGATGACTCTACTACAGTATGTATACCCGTTACTTATTTTTATTTAAATGTGTATTGTGATTAAACGAGAAACTTACAGCCATATCAGCCGAAACTGATCAGACTAAAAATTGAATATTTGCAGATGTTCCTAGCAGTTAACGGAACGTAGATATCTACAAAGGAAAAGTTTTACATTTAAACTCAAACGTTGCGCTAATTGATTGCAAAAACGAAATTGAAACAAATTATTGCAAGCAAATTGACATCTCCCATTTATACATTTGGGCAAGAACATTTTTTATGCGGTATGGTACCGTGCCACATTGCGTACTTTATGATCGTATAATTAACATAACATACGTATACATGACAACAACGTCTAGGCTCCGAACTAAACATTAGCTTGTGTTGTGGGTACCAAGCGAAGACAACACATACATGACTAAGACCCGGTACCAGTATTAACATTCATCATATAAATACTGACCCGACCTGGGATTCGAACCCGGGACCTCCAGCTTCGTAGGCAGAGTCGCTACCCACTAGGCTAAGCGGTCGTCAGTTGTTGTCGTCAATCGTCAAATCGCAATTGTTTAAGTTCTTTTTCCAGGTGTAATTTGAAAAAAATAGACGATAGATTATATAGAAAACACTCACGTGACCACAATCGCGATTGAGAAGAGTCTTGCACGAGAAAATTCAAACAGATTCAATATTGAAGGTGTATATAAATACTGCTAATGTTGTTTTTTTTTTGTTTTTAATTTTAAGTTTATATTAAAATGGTTCCCGCTAAATTTTCTATGTTAAACCCAATTAAAAGCTTTGGAAAAATTGGTTTAAAAACTGGCGTAAGAATTTAAATCTGCATAAGTGCATTCAAATACAAAATAACTTGTTGTTCATAAATTAATGCCTCATTACTGTAGTAATTAAAATTGTGACATCTCACAAAACGAATAACATTCAGAATTTTTTTTTCTGTTTATGAATGATGTAAGTATAACTATATGCCTACAGGTTGGTACATTTGATTTTATACACCTCATTTGTTTGTACAATATGATGTCACTGCGCGTTCAGTGTTTTATTGAGAGCCTATTTAGGTGTACAATATCATTGATTCGACATAATTACATGCTAGGTCCAAACAGAAGTGAAAAAAGTATCAAACTATAAATGAAAAAAATGTGAATCTGCCTATCCTAATATAATAATAATAATAATACACACAATCACAACAACGTCTAGGTCCTAAACTAAGCATTAGCTTGTATTTTGGGTACCAAGCGAAGACACCACATACATATAACAACCAAGACCCGGTGCCAGTATTAATATTCATCATATAAATACTGACCCGACCTGGGATTCGAACCCGGGACCTCCAGCTTCGCCGGCAGAGTCGCTGCCCACGAGGCTAAGCGTTCGTCGCTAACATAGGTAATTCATGCGAGTAGATTACATACCTACCTAAGAAGTGAATGAATGTAAGACGATTGTTTCTGTATAGACTTCCAAATAGAATGAAAAAATTGCATCTTTTTATCCGATTTTTAAATGATCATGATTCATCAGAGTTTGCGAATATTCACGAGATGATCTGTTAAACACTTAAAAATAATAATTTATTTTATTTTTATCTAAAATAATAATAATACCTGGGACATTCCACACATCGCCATCTAGTTCCAAACTAAGCAAAGCTTGTACCATGGGTACCAGACAACTGATATCCTTAAATATAATTTATACATATATAGATATTTCACACCTTGTTGAGTATTGTTTGGCTGTATGACAGCAACCCTTTGCCTCAATCAGGCAACACTGTAGAAAAACACTCCGCCTCACTCTCTCTTCTTCTCGTTGACTGACGCCACTGCCAGGCCTAAATGAATGTAAATTGTGATAATATAATATCTATTTAAATAAACTGACTAATAATCGAAATAGCCTCGTCATTTACCTCCTCACATCCGACATACATCATCATCAGACAAACATACAGACACAGAACAAATAGACATGTTCATGTACACAAATATTTGTCCTGGGGGGGAATCAAACTGGCTCCGCAGTTAGGTTCTCTAACCACTCGGTCAATCGGTCAGTCAAATTTAAACGTTATCTATATAGATTACACTATAAAGTTTAATTTTTTCAGAATATTGTATTTGAAATTATTATAAAAAGGTATTTTGCAAGTCTTGCTATTAGAGAACAAACTTTTCAAATAATACAAAAATATATGGTTACTTCAATTTATCTGTTTTTTAGGTGGAAACTGTCGCTTATCCAGATTTGAAGATCAGCGAGTCTACAGAAGTACCGCTTTGGGTGATCATCCTCTCGGTTATATTGGGACTGCTGGTTCTTATTCTACTCATCATAGCGCTTTGGAAGTTAGGCTTCTTCAAACGGAGTAGACCAGATCCAACGTTATCTGGAAACCTAGAGAAGAACAATCACGAAGGCAGTCCGTTCATAGTGCACGATCCAAATAGTTTTCGATAGCTGAAGACTTATAAATCAATAGACAATAATTTTAATGAATGACCAGGTGTGATAGTTGAATTGATTTTGTTACAAAAGTATTATGTGAATATTTTGGAACTACTTATTTTAAATTTGTAAAGAAAACAGATTAATTCATGTATTACGGACGTTTCGAAATGAATTGTTTTGAAAAATTACTTATTAAATTGATGAAAGTTCCTTAATAATCAGTTTAATAAAATAAGTTTAGAAGTTCAAAAGTTTTAATGAATAGTGAATAATGGTGAAAGCCTCGGACTTTTGGCTATATTATTATAATGCATACACGATGAAAGTTTTAAGTATGAATTGTTACAGAAAATGCTATGACACTGCGCCGTTACATATATCAATACCATTAAAACTGCCATAATTAAAAAAAAATTAACTTTAGTGTAATTACGTGAAAACTTTCAATACATTGTCAAGTAAAAAATATATTAAGAGCGTGTACAGATATATATTATCGTTGTTATTTTGTGTACGCTATTAAGTTGGGACTTGCTTGTGTATCCAAATTGTGTGATCGAAGGTCGAAAATGTCCAATTTTCGAAACATGTTTACAATGTCGACGCATACGTCATCGTCTTAAGCAATCAAATGGTCGCAAATAATCTTAAGTAGCAGTAAATATTTGAGTATAATAATTATTTGTCCCGATGGACGTTTAGTAATATTTTCATTGACTGTGATGTCTTCATAGAGGACCACGACGTGTGCTTTGTGATGAGTAGAGAGTAAAAATGATTGTGTATTATTTTGTTGACTGTTTTCTTTCGTGGAAACTTCTGAAATTTTTTTTTTTTTTTGTAATTTTTAATCGAATGTTTGAATAGATTGTTATATTGAAAATGAAGAGGAAATTTCTATGTAAATATTTACTTGCCTTTAATTTATGATATAACTTAAGATACTTAACTATGTTTTAGTGGTTGACTAGATTTTTATTTCTAGTCAAAGGTTAATTTTACATTTTAGTATTTTGAGGTTTTGATGTCTAGCCTCCTGTACATAATAATTAAAATGAAATATTTTATACGCATTTTAATAAAACATACAGCCTGATTAAATGCAAGATAAAATTTCCTTAACTGTTCTTAATGCACGGTGATTTTATAAATAGAAGGCTTCCTTAATTTAAAAAAAAATATATTAACAATTTTATGGCATTTCAAAAAATAACGATTCGAACCAAAATGGTGCCTAAATTATTTGTATAAGCAATGTAAATAGTTTATTAGATTTTCATACTTGTTATGTGTAAATTTTAAGATGGAAAAAGTAGTGTCCAATTGGGGCTAACGACAGGCGCTAAAGCGGCCGCTGCTGAGATGTGACGGAAGTATATTGTTACAAAACTATTATACGAATAGTACATACCATATATTTGTGCGGCTCTGAAGCGGGATTCGCAAGCCCGATTGCGCAGGTTCACGACACTTCCCGCCGCAGTTCTTCTATGAAATTATGTTACCTACTACCATAGCATAAATATCATATAGTAGGTCGACGCCTAATATTTCGAACAAAGTTTAAACTAGTGAAAAGAAGTGAGGGTTGTCGCAACATACATAAACTTTCAAAATTATTAGTTAATGCCCTATTTAGCAAGATGTATGTGATCCCGTGACCATATCTTTGAAAGTTAATATTTTAAAAAGTATTAGTAACAGGTATATCGTGGTAGTACGCAAATTTAATGTTTCAGCGAAATCTATGAGACCACATCACCTTTCACAACGGATACATTTTTAAAATTATTAGTTACAGCCCTAACATTTTGGTACCGATACCAAAACCGAACTGAAATATGACTAAATATTTAAAAGCTAACATTTTCGACGTGCTAACGTGTTGGTAAGCATACTTCATATTTTGAAGAGTTCATAAACTGTAAACAGTATCAGTCGTAAACTTTATGTTTGACTAAGGTCGATGTGATTACGTGATCAAATTTCGTTGAGAAAGGAACGTCGAAAGACTTCAAGAAACGGTGAGAAAAGTCAAGAATATTGAGAAACTGAGAACGTCTAACTATGTTAAGACACGGTGAGAACTGGGGAGAAACGTTGACAAATTTTCAGAAACGTAGGAAAACCGTAATAATTATTGAGGAACATTGAGAAAGGTTGAATAATGTTAAAAAAAACGGTGAGGAACGTTGACAAATGTTGAAAAACGTTGAAATATGTTGAAAAAAGTTGAGAAATGTGATTGTAAAATATTGAGATACGTCGAGAAACAGAGAAGAGGTAAGAAACGTTGAGAAACCTAGAGAAATGTTGATAAATGGCAAAAAACAACGTTAATAAACGTAGAGAAACGCCGAGGAATATAAGAAACGTCGAGAAATATTGGGAAATGTAAGAAACATTGAGGAACGTTGATAAATGTTGAGAAACGCCCAGAAACGTTAAAAAACGTAGAGCTAAGTAGAGAAACGTTGAAGAATGTGTGAAATGTTGAAAAAAGTAAAGAAATATAGAGGAACGGTTAGAAACTATGAGAAAAGTTGGAAATGTGAGAAATGTGGAAAAGCGTTTAAAAGTGTAAAGAAACGTTAAGAAATGTTATTGATAGGGGAACGCCATGTCTGAAAGAACCGACAAGGCACGAAGCTGGCAGAAAGTTTTCACTTGTAGATTGTTTCACATCTTAAAACTACAATTTGATGTAGCACGCACTATGTACATTTACTGTCTGGTACCACGATGTAAATAATATTTATTTTAAAAAATAATGATAATAAACGCGAGTGCGACAACCCTTTAAAGGCCCCTGCTACTGAGGCCAGGAAGGGCCACTTCATCCCCAAAGCAACATCCTGATATGTTGGAATCATACGAACTTTATATATCGCTAATTACGACGAATAAATCGAACAATCTTATTGTTTGCTTCATCTAAATCGGTCACATTATAACTACATTATAATTCTATTACCCTTGCTTCATCCTAAAAATAAGAAAATGGAATATTGCATAAATATAAATATTGCAATAATTTTTTTTTATATTTCAGTCCATATACTAGTAATGGAAAATATCAGTATCTAATGCTTTTTGAGATATTTCACAGCAAAAATGCTACAAAAAAACTGAAAATTTTCGTAGAAAATGAACGCTTAAATCTCACGTCTCAGTGGCGCCTCTCTGGTGGCGAATTGTCAAAATAATGTTAGCTCTCATTATTTTAGAAAGTTTTATAATTTGGTACACTGATTAGTTTGTTTCATCATATATATATTTTTTGGATTTTTTTAATCTTTAAAATAGTACTCTGTTATTTTGATTTCTTCTAATAAAGATGTCATCACACCTTCTTCTGGTCGACCAGCACTGGGTAGGTTTTTGCTTGTACTGACCTGCGACCCTGGTGTGGGTTCAGGTCAGGCGGAGGCCGAAAGCTATACATGCGATAGAATCACTTCTTAAATGACCAATCAGGAAAGGCCGTGAAGTACACATAATTTTATGCTAATTTTGTACCAAACAATGGAAACAATTGATTTATTACAATGCATTTTAATTATTATTTTTCATTTTATTTCAAATACTTTTATTAATTTTTAATTCACTTAAATCTGGTTGTGATTATTTTTGTCGTATATTTGAAAATGTAAACTTTAAACGAATGCTTTCAAAAAATTGAATAAATGGTGCCATTTTAAATTATTCAGCTGTTTCGTTTACTTCCATCGGCCCCGAATCAAAACGCCTGCATGACATATGCAGCAAATTTTTACATTAAGTTTCAAAACCGAAACGACAGGCCTTTAGTAATGAAAACAAGAAGTATGTAAGTAAAAATAATTTATCTGTTCTTAAAATTTTTGTGTAAAAGTTCCTTATTATAATTACTCTAAGCTATAATAAATTACAAAAATAATATACATATTGGATAAACTAACTAAACATCGGCCGTCGAGAGTTTGCGTTCCTGACAGGTCTTAATCGGCATAGTAATCGGATGGTTGATGTGAATTTGTACCGTCGCGTCGGACGATTCCCGTTTTCAAATATTATTATCGTTTACATACACGAATGACACAAAATTAAATTAAAAGTTATATTATGTCAACTCACAACAAACATGATATAGCTATAAATCTCATGTGTCTGGAACGCAATCTCTCGACGGCCGATGTATAGGTAAGTATATTTTCTCTTATACATTTTTACATTTAAGAAGACTAGTCCAAATTTTATAAAGTCACGTTTTTCTCCGTTAATAAGACGAATTAAAGAAGGTCGTTTTAGCAGCAGGTGTTTTCTGAAATGGAAAATTGCAATTTGAGTATAGTTAACAAATTAACTAGTCATCAATTATTATCAATCAATTGTCTCTGTTAATTAAATGGGTCGTGACCTTCAATCTGACCACATATAGTTAATGTGTAGTGAACACGTTAAAACTTTATCTTTATTTTTATTCGTTTTACACGGTAACACTTATAAAATTGTTCTACTTATTTTCATTCTTAGAATTTTCTTTGTAATACCTTGCTTCACTTTTCGTTCAATTCTTTATATAGATATTGGCCAACAAGCCAGCGCAACATGCTTATAAGCTACTGTGAACGGTTTTAAAGTCTCTTCTACAGATGGTATAAAATATTCTAAATTAGAAGTCTCTCAAAGACGGGTATACTTCTCGAAGTTTAACCATGTTAAAGCATTCAGACAGACAGACAACGTTAACTTTTTTACATCTTTAAAAACTATTAATTGAGTAAATGATAAATAACATAAATAATCTGTTTTATTTTGTTCTATATTTTGACATTTTAGCTCCTCGGTGCGGTCGCACCGATTCGCAGGGCAGCCGCGACGCCGTTCCTTTATAAATCCCTGTATTTATTATAATTCTCTTCTCTATTAGAGCCACGTTATTTTCCATGGTTCGGGAAGACGACTGTTTTAGTATAATTTTAATTAACACACTGAAGTATTTGTTGAATATATTTACCTCTTTTTTGACGGTTGACCAGCAGAACGTGCATAGGGCGCTGTTTTTTGCTTCTAACTCGCTTCTTTGTAGACATGGCTGATCCATTTCACCTGAAAATGGATAATTAGCAGTCTGAAATGTTAATATGCATGAGTGTTAGAAATACTCAAGGAAGCTACGGTTCTGATTCTCATTTTATTCAATAAAAAAAATATGTTAATTATGCAAATGTATAGATAGTATTTTTTCAAAGTGTCTAAAATAATGAAAAGAAGAACGAAAAATAGTGCCGTTTAAGAACAGTTTGATAAAAATGTGTAGTAAGTATAAAGTAGAAACATGTGTGTTGAGGTTGTATGGCCAAATAAAAAGGATAAATAAAACTGAGTAGAGAGGATACTGGTCGGTAAGAGGTGCTTTAGAAAAGCGTATAGTTCGTCTCAAACTTTATGGCGGATTGGAATACAACGCTATAAGTGTGCTTGCGCAGGTACACTCATATACCCTTCGCTCCACTACATCCCGTTACACCTAAAATTGGTTACTGCGACGCGACTTATGCCTATATTTACATCCGCCATAAAATTTGATTGGAACTGTATGTGAACAGAAAAGCTTTTTAAGCAACCGTAACCGATGAATCAGTTTAAAGCAATAATGTATGACCATGCAATAAAAAAGAGTAGTAGACATTAAAAAATTAAAAAATTGTGGGTTGCATAAGAAATTATTTGTAAAGAGAAGGAGCTCAATAATGTATAGAATTTGATTTCGAAAATGTAGAAATACATCGTGTAATGTTTTTTATTCGAAACTAATTACCTAGACTGACTCTAATCGGCAGAGTGGTTAGATGTCTAAACTACGGAGCCAAGGGTCGTGGGTTCGATTGCCGCCCGGGACAAATATTTGTGTGCATGTCTATTTGTTCCGTGTGTGAGTGTAAAAAGTATCTATACATGTATTTATTATAAAAAAAGAATATTTAATGTATACCAGTTGTGTGGTACCCCATAATACAAGCATAATACTTGCTTACTTTGGGACTAGATGATGCGGTGTGGAATGTCCTAGGTATTATTATTTATATTTATTAGTTTGACCTTAAAACCACCACAAAATTTGACCTAATTTACTAATCAGAAATACTGAACCAAACCCTTTTCAACTTAACCGATTTTGGAATTATGGAAAGGTTTCTTTTTGGGTGAATCTAGGCTCCGCTTTGCTTCTTACACTAATTTACAAACCTAACCAATACTAAATATATAGAAAAGGTAGACCATCAACATTATATTGGCCAAGTTTCAAATGATCAAAAGACTTCTTGGTGGCTCATGACTTTGCTCCTTTTTTCCTCGCATTGTCATATACAAACTCGACTAGACCTAACCATCTATTCAGAATGAAAATTCAAATTATTTCTAAGGTTAACCAAATTGTTGAAATGTACTTTGACATTCCTTGGTGTAAGAGTGTTATAATAAAAAAAAAATTATTTCACCAGCAAGCTTGATGGATGCTCGGATGTCAATATACACTAGTGTAACTTTCGGACATCCGTAGTGATAAAAATATTTTGATACAGAATAATAATAATAATACATGGGACTTCCCACACAGCGTCATCTAGTCCCAAAGTAAGCAAGTATTATGCTTGTGTTATGTGTTACTAGACAACTGATATACATACTTAAATATTCTTTATAATATATACATATATAAATATTTTTGCAAAGACACCTCACACATATAACAACCAAGACCCGGTACCAGTATCAATATTCGTCATATAAATACTGACTCGACCTGGGATTCGAACCCGGGACCTCCAGCTTCGTAGGCAGGGTATGCGGAATATTTCATAAATATGAGTTTAATTTCACGATCAATGAATTCATGGTTATGATCCATGACTATAAAATAAGCAAGAAGTGCTACTTTGACACATTTGTATGGAAACTAATGCCGTGGATTCCTTTGGATATATTTTAAATTTAGTAGTTATTGCTCGAATAAATCATCATCATCATCAGCAGCACATTTTACCCCACTGCAGGGACTTAGGCATCCCCCAGGGTGAGGAAGGGGTTTGGAGCTTAAATCCACCACGCTACTCCACTGCAGGTTGGGGATTGTAACGACCGCGATCTATTGACAGCGTCCGGTATGATAAGCGTACCGACTGCTTAACGTGCTCTCCGATGCACGGAGTCAGTGATAGTTAATGTACTTAAGTCAGAAAAACTCATTGATACACGCCCGGATTCGAACCATGGCCCTATGGCCTTATAAATTTGAGACAGGTTCGTTGCGCTCTGGGCTATCTGGGACGACACTTAATATATCGAATAAGTATTTTCTCGCTATTAAATAAACTAATTGCCCAGGTACATCTGTCAAAAATGAGTGGGACGTCATTGTGGCAATATTCAGCTATTTAGCACAGTTCAATAGGTACATCTGATTGAGAAGGCATACAACCTGACGTACATGACATTTATTACCTATTTTAATTTCTGTATTACTTATTAATACACTTTAACTTAACAATACACAAGAGAGAAGCCGGCGGCACGGAACCGGACTTTATGGAACAAAAGCTTTTTTATTTGACTGCATTTTTAGTAATAGAAAACGAAAAGCGTTAAAAATTAAATTTAACTTTTAATTAAAGTTAACGATCGCTTAGCCTAGTGGGTAGCGACCCTGCCTACGAAGCTGGAGGTCCCGGGTTCGAATCCCAGGTCGGGTCAGTATTAATATGATGAATATTGATACTGGTAGCGGGTCTTGGTTATTATATGTATGTGGTGTCTTCGCTTGGTACCCAAAACACAAGCTAATGCTTAGTTTGGGGCCTAGATGTTGTTGTGATGTATACATTATTATTATTATTATTAAATAATATGACCCTAATTTTTAGCACCTTGGAAAGTGATATAAAAACTGCAACTTCCCATACTGTTTACGCGGAATAAGAATCCTTTGGAAAACAAAAGACAAAATTGATAAGTCGTAGAAAAATATTGTGTTCTTTAATAAAACCTTAAATCTCAGACGTAATACTAGTAGGTACTATTACGTCCATGCCTTAAAGTTACTTTTTGTGTTGACAGATATTATGATAGCAGCTATCCGGAAAAGCAAAATTCCTATGTAGCTTATCCCATTGCTAATAATCATATAGCGTTTTTTTTAATATACAGGTTGAGGTTTTAATGACCAGTCAAATTTTAATTTAATGACCTTTGATTAAAATCCGTTGGCCGCCTTGTTCCTTGTGCCTTTTTAGTATCGTTCAATAGAAAATATTTAGTTAAGACTACGTAAACCTTTCCCAAAAGTACTAATATTACTAGTCACCGTTCACAAGGGCGCCAGTGCACGTGCACACGCCCCGCTCACATGCCCCATGCCCCGCCCTTGTTGTTAAAAAATATTTAAGACATTGATTATGAATATTTGACCTATATTTTTATTTTCGTAATGAGATCTATTGGTGATACCTAACAAATAGAAATTTTTTGGCTGGTGACTAAAATCTCATCCTGTATTTTTTGACCAATCAAATATTCACTGCACATTTCTTTTGAATATGATTAACTTGCAGCACATACAAATATCTCTCATTTGTAACACCGAAAATATTATTAATAAAAAAAATCTATTCTTCCATCAAGGGGGGTTTTGGCAATGCGTTTCGTACAGCCGGCTCTTGTCCTATGATATAACAGCTAATTATCAGTTGGATACGAACCTGTGTACAATTGGTTATCCAGGTGGGTGATGTAGCTGCCAGCTAGTCGAAGGATTTCTATCTTACTCAGTTTGCGATCTGGCGGTTCCGTAGGTATCAGCAAACGCAGCGTGTTGAAGGCCGTGTTCACGCTGCTTGTGAAGCATAGAAATTTATTTTGATAAAAAACAAAATAAAACAGGACGAAAGTTGCTAAAAATGTATTTCAGTTTACAATATCGATAATAATATTTATACAAACGCTAATAATATTTTTTGCAGTTTTTAATTCCACGATAACTCTGGAAAACTGTTATAACGAGTTGCGCCAAAACAGATCACTTTATATCGCATAAAAAAATTGACAGTTATACTTCGATAAGAACCAAGATGACTTCAATGTCTGGTGGAATCAAGTACGGATGTGGAAGTCATCATGGTTCTGATCACAGTATATCTGTCAATTTTTAATTCGATGCAACTCACTAACCAAAAACATGGTGTCGTGATAGCCAAAAGCGCAACGAACCTGTCTCAAATTTATAAGGCCATAGGGCCATGGTTCGAATCCGGGCGTGTACCAAGAGTTTTTCTGACTTAAGTACACAATATCACTGACACCGTGCTTCGGAGGGCACGTTAAGCAGTCGGTCCCGGACGCTGTAAATAGGTGGCGGTCGTTACAGTCCCCAACCCGCAGTGGAGCAGCGTGGTGGACTTAAGCTCCAAGCCCCCTTCCTCACCCTGGGGAGGCCTAAGCCCCTGCAGTGGGGTAAAAATGGGCTGATGATGATGCTGAAGAACCAAAAACATTATTCTTGCAGTTTATTTTATTTTTTGTATTTAAAATTTAAATTTCGTGATTACTAAATGTCATTCATTAATTTTATTATTAACAGATTGAATAGCATACTTATGAAATTTTACGTGGTTTTCTCTGTGCAGTAAATAAATTTACTTTCCGATAAATTATTTATTATACCTGATTAAAATTATTTTGAAAGCTGTTTTATTATTCTCTTAGTATGTAATAAAAAATTAAGTTATTTTACGTGCTATTTTCAAAAGCATCTTTTAGCAATTTTCTCGTCGGACTTGGTAGTATAAATTAGGTAGTTACTGAATAAGTGATATGCCAATAAATTTATGAATACATTGATAGCATACCAACATTTTTTTAGTATTATTTAAGCGAATCCACTCTTTTTTCATTGTCTAGTCTAATCTAGTTCATTGTCAAATTGACTCTAAGAGGATAATGATAAAGGAGAGATACAGTTTAATTAGTTTAAATTACAATTTATTGTTGAAGCACTTAAGTTGCGTTCACACACACGCTTCGTACTCTACATCAGCGACCCTGTTGTAAAAACATTAAATGAAAACTGTAATATTTTTCATAATTGAAGTAAATCATTTCTAAAAGTTACTTACAATTGTAATTAATAGTTTGACGACTCTAAGCTGGCGGGTCCTACGTTGCGTTGTTGTCAAATCAAAGAGCATAATGCCACCAAAAAGCGTTTTGATGCCATCAACAGATGACGATCGTTAAAATCCACCAACCCGTACTGGACCAGCGTGGTGAATTAAGCTCTAAGCCCCCTCACCCCGAGGGGAGGTCTAAGCCCTGCAGTGGGGCATAATGGGTTGGTGGAATGGGTCTATAGTACGCCGATAGTGTAATTAAAAAACGAATGCGAAGCTAATCAAACTTTTTTATATTTATGGAGACGTATGCAAATTGCGCACATCACAGCGATTCAGTATCGTCCGATAGAAAGACTGCAGTCTGCGGAGTCTCTTATACTCTTGCTTCGCGCACCTACATTGTTATAAAAGGTGAGATTTTAGTAACCAAAATTTTTCTAGATGTTAGGTATCACCAATAGACCTCATTGCGTAAATAAAAAATATGGGTTACATTTTCATAATAAATTATTTTTCCTACAGTGTTATTTTACAACGTTTGGTTGCCTTCTTCACGCTATAGTAAACGTACACGCCCGAGGCCTTGAATCAGAATGGGACGGCGAGCATGAATGGTGACTAGAGTTATTGCTTTTTCGGGAAAGGTTTGTGTAGTCATATTTCAATATTTTTCTATAGAACGATACTAAAAGGAAACAAGACGGCTATTGGTTTTCTACCAAAGATCATTATATTAAAATTTGGCTGGTCATTAAAACCTCAACCTGTATATGTCAGCGAGCGACATAGTAAATACATAGTGATATAGTAAACAAACAAATACACAGATCGCTAGTAGTACACAATTCTTGCCATATATATGTGGAGCTCTGAAGTTAGTTACTAAAACGTCGCAGTAACGTAATTTCATAGAAGCGGTGTGGCGGGAAGTATGACGGACCTGCGTAATCAGGCATACGCATCACACTTCAGAGCCTTCACATATTTATGCCAAATTATAAAAATTAAAATATGACACTAACTTTTGCGTTCTGTCACGCTCCCTAGCATTTGCTTGACATCTTTGTTTCGCGACAGGAACCGTCCCTGTTGTACTCTGATAAATAGAAGCTTCATAACTTACTCGTTGCTCCCACGTATCACCACACTGATAATTTAAATAGTTTTCCATTTGTTGTTATGTGTTTTTTAAGTTTTATCCAGACGTTTAGTCTTAGTGAAGTTTGGTGTTATACTAATCAGGCCCCCAATGAATGTCGTTCATGAAGGAGTCATTTAGTAGGAACAGCGCGCGCCGCTTAACCCATAATTGTATAAACAGATGTCTCTTCCCGGACAGAGACATATTGTGGGATATGTTGAATCACTAAAATTAAAATTCAAAGCGTAGTTGTTTTTAAAAGCAGTACGGTGATCAAAATTCTTTTTTGCACCTTTATTTGTCGGACCTAAAATCTGAACAATAAAAAAATATTTTTGTCAATTTTAAATTTGTTATGAAAATGTTTTCGTACCTAATCTGCTTGATATAATAAAAAAAAACTGTACATAATTAATTAATAACTAATTCGATAGATTAAGTATAAACAGTTACTTGTTAAGTTGCATTGCAATTTAATTTAAAAGCCGAGCGATTGAGGCATAAAAAAATACCTTGTGACATTTGATTGTGTTTGTATTTTTTTTTTTTAAATTGCATAGGTATTACTTTTGAGCAAGTTCTTTAACATGTTTGACAGTTTCGGCCATCAGATGGCGCTGCAGTTGATGTACTTACTAAAATGGCTGGGCCGATTTGGGTGGGGCGGGCCGAGAAAGGGCCGGCGTGGAGTGACCGGTGGGGACGCGATGCGACGTAGCGGGACGGGATTGTCCGATAGAATCGAAAGATGATCAGAAATGAGATGAAAACTGAAAATATATGCAAAATACTGGCCACGCACGATGGTTAATTAACATCTTAAATATCGTTTTAGTTCAAATATGAAGCAAAATACATTTTAGATATCTCACGCTTTTTAAAGGACCACCTTTCGATATTTTCTTACTTACTTTCTGAATGATTTCTAAAGGGTTTATCGTCGTGTGTTTTTTTTTTAAATTGGAAGTGGTTTTTATAAATTTTTTAAATTTATTGATATCTAATTACGTCCCTGTGTTAAGAAACGGCCCACTTGTCATCGAGAATGTAAAACGCGGGTCGCCCCTCTTGTTTTTGTTTATTTAAGCGCTCTACCGCAATAAATATTTTTTTGACTATCGATGACGTGAAAGATCTACGAATGTTTGTGCTGGATAAAAAATATATCTAGGACCGCAAGATCTGTGTAATTAGGCGATTTTTTTTTTAAATCCCAATAAATATGTTCATGTAGGTATGTTAAGTGAGATTTGGAGATCGGACATTTATTGAAAACTAGCGACCGCCCGCAGCTTCGCTTGCGTAGACTACACATTCTTGTTTTAGGTAGTATTAACATTCGAAATAGTTTATACGTACTTTTAGCTGAAACTAATATTGGATACACCCATTCAAACTTTCAATCTTCACTCTCCTCACTCCTTTAAGAAAACCGATACTCCCATACTTTTCACCTCCCGTTTCCCACCCTTAAAATGTAGAAATCCAAAAACCCTGAAACACGTCATTATTTATTTATGTTAAAATTTTTATATTTCTAACTTTAAAGAACAAAGACTCTCATACAAAACCCCTCCATCCCTCCCTCCTTAAATTTGAAATTTCTAAATATTCCTTTCTTAATAATTAATACTCACTTTATAAAATAAACCACTGTTTCAAATTTTGGCTTCCTAGACTTTGTAGTTTCGCCTTTATCTACGCCGATAGATCAGTGAGGACAAACGACATACAGCCACAAAAAGTAGCTGATGTCACTCTTGACAACCTTCATTCACGTCTGCAAAGTTTCATTAAAATCGGTTAAGCCGTTTTGGAGATTAGCTCGAATAGACAGACAGACAGATAGTATTATTTTATACATATAGCCTATAGCCTTCCTCAACAAATAAACTATCCAACACAAAAAGAATTTTTTTATTCGAACCAGTAGTTCCTGAGATTTGCGCGTTCAAACAAACAAACAAACTCTTCAGCTTTATAATATTAGTATAGATGATGCCCGAGATTTAAATGTAATACCTAAAAAGGAATACAACTTTATAAGCAGAAAAAAAATTTTTTTTTCTTTAATATGGTGGAAAACATACAAAAATAACCACAAATTATTAAATCCATTTTCTCGCAAAACACAGTAAACTCGTTCAAAAGTTAGTCATTGGAGCGAAACTATGATTAATAAAATTGTTACCTAGCTGTGAATTTTAAAACAAAGGAATTAATATCTTATTGACAGGTATTTCGCCAGCATTTTTACTTTGTTCACTGTATTCAATATATATATTCTGTATTAAAATAATGATTACAATATTCCTGATTTTCAATAACATCTTTCCATGTTCATACTTGTCATGTACTTTTTATTGTAATGGACTAATTAGCCATTGTTATATCCATTTTTTTTAAATAGTTTGTCTCTTTATAATATCTATTCGGGTTTTTACCTGACTTCGAAGTTATGTTTTTCAAGGGGATGTATGTATGTTTGTATGGCTAATGCTTTGGCACGCTCTATTGTCTAAATGGCTTGATGGATTTTAACATATGAGGTCACGTTACATATGTTTTAAGCAGTGACATTTGGTATAAAATATTTTAAAAAGAGAGAGGGAATAAAAACAAGTTTGTTATTAAAATCATTAGTACAATATCGGTATCAAAGGACAGTTAGTAAATAGTCAATTTTAAATATATATGTAAATAAATGTATATAGAATTTTTCACAAGTCTTTTATGCTATGAGCAATATTTTGACACAAATTTCAAAACAACGCATCACATTGGATCGATCGGTCCGTTGTGAATATTAGCTCACATATCTTTGAAAAAAGCCAGGCTTGTGTAGCCCTAAACCGAGTAAAAATAATAATAATAATAACACACACAATCACAACAACGTCTAGGTCCTAAACTAAGCATTAGCTTGTACTTTGGGTACCAAGCGAAGACACCACATACATACAACAACCAAGACCCGGTGCCAGTATTAATATTCATCATATAAATACTGACCCGACCTGGGATTCGAACCCGGAACCTCTAGCTTTGCAGGCAGGATCACTGTCCACTAGGCTAAGTGGTCGTCTTAAAATACAAGAAAACTTTAGTTTTTTTAGTTTAATTTAAAAAAAAAACAGTAAAATAAGGGTACATTATGATGCAAGTACGGTCAGCTGCTTATTCTAGTCGAGGTGTTTATAGGCACGAGGCAAAGCCGAATTCTTATAATAAACCGATGACTATAATAGCCAGCTTACTGAGTACGAGCGTCATACGATGTTTTTTAATATGTTTGTGATTAAAATAATTAAAATAATACTTCAAATGTATTAATGGCGGAAGCTAACGGCGCGAACGGATTGCTTTTCGCGGTTTACGCATGCGTTACAAACAGAATGTTCATTTGTGATTGGCGTAAAGCAACTTTTTGTTTTACAGGCCTTTGCCTAGTACTGGAAAATATAACATTATGTTACAAGTTTGGATGTCATAAAGGCCGTATGAATAGAAAATTTATTAAAAACAAATAAAAAACCTGGCAGCATAAAAAATTTATAACTAAAAAGGAAAAATATGCTCTATAATCTAGAAAATGTTTATAAAATACACTCATATAAGAAATATTATATTTAAATATTATATATAAGGTATTGCAGGCGAGACTAACAAAAATTACAAAACATATTTGTTGTGAAAATGTGAATAGTTTTTCACTTTATACCACCATCAAATCATCATCATCATCATCATCATCACCCCGTGTCTCTCCACTGCAGGATATAGGCCTCTCCCAAGGCTCGCCACCACACACGGTCTTCCGCTTTTCGCATACTACCCCCGGTATCATGCTTCAGGTCATCTGTCCACCTGGCCGGGGGGGCGTCCAACGCCTCGCTTTCCGGTACGTGGCCTCCATTCGAGAACTCGTCTACCCCATCGGTTATCAGTTCTACGGCAAATGTGACCGGCCCATTGCCACTTCAGCTTGCTGATCGCTTCGGCTATGTCGACAACTTAAGTTCTTTGACGGATTTCAGTGTTTCTGATTTTATCCATCAAATATATTTTAGTTATTAGTTTGTCCCCAACTGGAATATCTTATAACATTCAAGTCATATTTATATGATAGTGCATTATATTCACACTCTGTAAATTATATGGAGCTTAATTTTTCCTTTTGAGTTAATTATTTTGTATGCAGTCGGGTTTTAATTTTTTATATTACAGTTTTTTTTAATGAACTTATCTGAAGAAGATTTATATGAAATTTTCACATTTTATATAGGTGGATCTTAGAATACCAAAATTGACAGCAGCCTTTGCACAATATACAAAACGGCCGAAATGCTACTCCTGTACTATGGACGTTGCTATCAATTTTGTTCTTCTACGAGTAATATCTGGTATATAAAATCAAACCTAATTACATAAGTTAGTTGAGTTCACTTGTACTTTTTCAATAGTAACAAGATATGATTTATTTACTTCGATTTTTAACTATAAATACTTAATTCTATGGTGCTATATATTGCCCAGCGCCAATAACTATCTCATACTATTCTTGTATATTCATCCGCTGGCACTTTCCTTCCCAGTTCCCATTCCCATTCCCAGAGATGGAATGCCATTCCCATCTATAGTCCCGTGTCTGTGTTTATACGTACAACAAATTTAGAATAGAGTATTTGATTGCTATAACATATATTACATTGATCGAGAAAATTTAAAAATGGACTTTAGAGGATAGCAAAATTTGTAAACAAAATTATATTTACAATACAGGACATTTCAAACATTCATAACTTTGGTAATAATAATAATATTATTTATTAATAATGAGTTATTTAAAAAACATTCTTTCACTGTTACGATATATTAAAAAAAACCCTTCAAATTAAAAAAAATAGTCAACTAGCCTATTCTGTCGCACTAACTCGATCTATCGTGCTACCAATAGAAAAATGTCATGACCGTCCGTTTCGTGGTGGCGGATAATATTTTAAAATTCTTATCCCAAGTTGGTCATACGAGAACGTGGGAACTGTATGTAGCTAGTTAATTGTTTGAGTTACTGCAAGACCGCAACGCCCCATGTCGTCACAATAACCCTCGATTTGTAGCGCCGCACACTGTTCCATTTCTTTGTCAAGTTGAGTCAAATCAAGTTGCTTCCATAGTGCAACTTGATTTTTTTATCAATGATAAACGCATTTATGAGGAATCTTTCAGTGCCAGTCACAAGTCGCACTTTCGAGTTTTTTGGGAGAAAAAAAATAAAAACAAAAATCTGAATAAAAATTATTTACTCGATAACTAAAACTGATCTTCAAAAAATAAAGACTGAAAAATATGCGTCTAAAGGTCCTTCATCAAACTATATTAATCAAAAAGATATATTTTGATCAGACACGCTTACAGAATTTATTTAATCTTTTTTTTACGTCGAGGTCACGAAACACAAATTATTTAAAAAATAAAGTATTTGAAATAGACACGTGGGTGTTTTACTCTTGCATTTAAAATGCATTTCTTAATCGATTTATGCGATAAACAGCATAGGGAAATTTTTTTAGTGAAATGGAACAGTGTGCGCCGCCGTTTGAAATTAAACTAATCGCCGCGTGTAGTCTAGAGTTTTAAACATCACAATACATCAACTTATAGACCAATACTTCTGATTACCTACATGTTTAAAAATAAAAAGACAGCGTGCTAAGAAAGTCAGTAGGTATTTAGAAAATTAAAAATATTAACAATGAAACTCATTTGCATGTGAACCTCATAGAAGCGTATTAAAAAGTTACATATACACAAACAATACAGGGTAAGTCAGAATGTTATGCAGGTTTTCAAAAATTTATTATGTGAAATATAATGAACATATAATATTGTGAGATATACTGTGTGAAAGGTAAACTCTCAAAGTGTAGTTAAGTGTAGTTTTTTTAAAAAAACACATCACAGGTGTTCTATGTGAGCGCCTTTTGTTACACGACAGACATCAAGCCGATATTCAATCTCCTGTCAAACTTTCTGCAGCATATCGCGGTCGATATCAGCAATGGCTTCTGTGATGCGAGCACGCAGTTCATCCAGTGTTGTTGGAAATGGTGGTACGTAAACACGATCCTTTACAAAACCCCACATGAAGAAATCACACGGGGTTAGATCGGGTGAACGAGGGACTAGTCGACGGACGGCCAGTTGATTTCCGTTTACAGATGCAGCCTGCATCCCTAAATTGTGTGTACCACTTACGAATGGACCTCCCATCTGGCGGGTCTCTCTGATATTTGGTACGAAAATGTCGTTGAACAGTAATCACGGAGTTGTTAACATGGTAATCAAGCACACAGAACGACTTCTGCTCGCCAGTCAGCGCCATTTTCTTTGACTGCTCTCCTGTTGACATCTTGCGGGCGAACGCGGAATCAGTTTCAGGAAACTAAACTTTGAGAGCTTACCTTTTACACAGTGTATCTCACAATATTATATGTTTATTATATTTCACATAATAAATTTTTGAAAACCTGCATAACATTCTGACTTACCCCGTATAACTAATTTACATCATATATCGGGGTACTGTATTGTGAGCTTATATAATTGACTGACCGATTAGAGACCGTTAGAGACCCCAACTGCGGAGCCGAGGGTCGCGGGTTCGATTCCCGCCCGCCAAATATTTGTGTGCATGAACATGTCTATTTGTTCCGTGTCTGGGTGTAAAAGTATTTATATATGTGTATATTATATATAAAAAAAAATATTTAAGTATATATATCAGTTGTTAGTACCCCATAATACAAGCATAATACTTACTTACTTTGGGACTAGATGGCGTTATGTGGGATGTCCCAGATTATAATCCTAAAAATTAAATATTTTGATAAACTGTCGTCAGTGACTACGATGACACTGAAGCTTATATATCTATATACTTACTATATAGTTTATGCCCGACGGTTGGTCAATATCTGAATATTTTTTTGGATTTATGAAGTAAAAATAGAGTTATTGAATTAATTCATTCTTTTAGAGGATCATATTAATATATAAAAATAAAAATTTATTTTTTTTATTTCACGATTTACGCCAAAGATTTTTAAATTTTTAATTTACTATTAAAATTAGTATTTTCTAATTTATGAGTCTGTGCACAACGTGACGCGTTTATAAGCTTAAAATGTCGTAACTTGAAATGCATTCAAGTAAATCACTCATGAATCGGGAAGTACTCGAATTTGTGATTCACACGCGGAACTTAAAGCACTTCTAGGAAGACCTAAAGAGCAACAATTTGGATGGATGATATTTTGCTTTGGAAATATTATTGATTACACTCGAGGCTGTCGGACCTCTGTTGGATACATTTAAAGATTGGTTGAGTTTGAATACTTTTATAGGCGGTATCAAGTATTCCGAGGGGCGGATCCATCATTCAATGAGAAATAAAGCAAAAATGGAGCCAATATTGGTCTGTCTTTGCAAGGACGATTTATGAGACCCATGACCCACAGAGTATTGAAGAACCATTGAAGAGGTCGACGATGCTGGGTCACTTAGTGTTGTCATGGGCAACCTTAAAGTCCTTAACCCTTCATTTTTGGGATCGATAAACAAACATTGCTCAGGAACGAGGAGATGTTGTTAATCCCGTTATATGCATGGAAATCGGGAACGGATATGTTTGAGAAATTGACTCGGTACAACACAGAATCGAATCCGGGAAGCGACACATCGCCACGCTCCCTGCAATCCTATGCTTAGTAGAATATGGTCTGATGTAACCATCTCCCGAAACATGATCTGGAAATCATATTCATAAGCAGTAGGTTTCGTCACGTCTGGCGATGCTACAACAATGGTAAATAGTTCATAAAATTTCAGCCAAGCGTCTCGGATAGTAATATTTATCCGAAAGAAATGTAATAAAAGAGCAAATAATAATGTTTTATTGATTCTTAATCTAAATCCGTTGTATCAAATGATAGAAGATGGATAGAAATTCGGTGGTGAAATGCCGATGAGTCGGCACTCACGTCATTATCAGTGTTGTTAGCCACCCCTCCCACTCACGTGTCCCCACTACAGCTCACGCGACTCACGGTCGATACTTTCTCCGTTCGGCCACTCGCTGACACGCCGAGTCGAGTCTGAGCCGAGCCGCGCGCGAGTCAGCGCCTCTTAAGCCGGCGCACGCGCAACTTGAACTTCCGCGTAACTTTCGCCCCGTAAACAGTACGTGTTTTCATACGGATCTACTGCACACGACGCGACTGCGTGCCGGTTGACAATACATCTGATAAAATGCTCGATAGTAATTAGAGGTGAGTGTGCCTTTCTAGTAGTTCATTAGACGATGACATTCGGTGATAAGGCGGGCAGTGTCGCCAGGTGAACGCAAGGACGCTGGACGCTGGACTTAGGCTCGGGATCTGATGGATTAGGAGAATTTTAAACTTAGTTACTTTATAGAATAAATTAATAAATATAATATACCAACTTATATAAATTATATAAGTTGGTATATATTGGTACATATATATATTTTCCAACAGTAGTAAAAATAAATCTTAGAATAGTTTAAGGTGAAGAAATGATTTTCGAAATTTTACAAGACTAGTAATTTTAATTAAGTTTTTACATTAAATATAATTTTCCCCTTTATGTTAAAAATAACGTACCGAATCTACTTCAAAGAACAAATTTAAAAATCTATTGTTTTTGTTTATTTTAAAAATGTTGATAATTTAGGGCTTGTATTATTTTTATATTTAATACAACATTAAATAATTAATACCTATCGCTATGTTGTAACAGTAGTTAATCAGTTTGAAGAACGATGACGGATGGAGCTACAGGAAAATACGTTAGAAACAATGTATTGTTCACTCATTTCCGATCAACATTCAAATGTTTATAAATTTTGCTAAAACCACTTTCCATTCATTTTCACAAGACAATAGCTTTCTTTCGATCCAAAAGAACGGTTCTCATAACGTCCGCTGAGAGCACAAACAAAGGAGGTTGCGCGAAACGAGAACAAAGTAGGTATCTCAAAAAACTACCTTCAAATGAATTTAACTGTAATTATTTAGACGTATTTTCTTCAAATACTTGAGCCTTCTGGTTTTAATTATATTTTATAATTTATATACACAATTTTTCTAACATTCTCACCGTGCGGCGCTGTCATTTTCGAATTAACGACATTTTTATTGACTGTATATTAATGGACTAAAGTGAATCGGGAAGTTTGGTAGCCTTTAATGTGTTATTCAGACATAAAAACGAAATCAGAAAACGGATTGTTGCCTGCTGGACAAAATATTGTAGTCTTTCATGTTTATATATTAGCACTTAATGTGTTCGAAGGATTTTTTCGTAAATCTGGCCGACGTTGTTCATAGCATTTAGCATGTCTTTTATAGTCAATTCAGTGACCTGATATTTATCATATGAAGTCACGTAATAAGATTTAAGTATTTGTTTATTTGACTAAATGTGGAATGCGCAAGGTTAACAACCATACGATAAAATACATCTTAAAATCCATAAATAATATATCTAAATAGGTGTGTTTTATAGATGTCTAGTTTATCTATGCACAGAGTTATTCAAATGAATCATCCATTATAAATTTTTTTTTACCAATCGGTCTGATACGTTATTTTTAAACACTATACTCATTTTTTACTATTTATAGATTTACTAAATTTAGAACAAACTTTTCAATAGCCAACTAAAGTGTTAGAAGTTATTAGTCTCATTAAATAATATTTTACTAACCGGTTGGCCTAGCGGTACCCTAACTGCGAAGCCGAAGGTCGCGGGTTCGAGTCCCGCCCGGGACAAATATTTGTGTACATGAACATGTTTATTTGTTCCGTGTAATAAAAATGTAAAAAAGAATATTTCAGTACGTATATCAATTGTCGAGTACCACATAATACTTGCTTACTTTGGGACTAGATGGCACTGTGTGGAATGTTCCATATATTATTATTGTTAATATTAAGCAATTTTGTTTTTTTTTTATTTTGTGTTATCAGATAGTTTTATTTCGTTGTGTGTTTACTTTAGTTTTAAGATCATTGTAATTCATTAACTATGGACCCTAGTCTGAAATAAATGTTTATTTATTTATTTAATTATTTATTAGTCGAATAAGAGATATTTGGATTTCTCATCAGTCGGATAACGGTTATACGGAGAATACTTCACCTGTCTGTGGAATAAAGCTATCGGGCCATTTATGGGCCAGTTATGGCGCTGTTCTTTAATTAAATCAGGTTAGTTCGGTTGTTAATCTAACATTTCAAGTACTATAAGCATGTTTTAAGTTTGTTTTGAGGTTGTCTCAGAACAATTTCGTTTCTTTTCGTTGATCATTGTAACGTGGTGTTTAAAAATTGGGATGTTTTCTTTTGGAAATATTGGATGCCATTATATTTAATAATAATAATACCTGGGGTATCTAACGTAGCGCCATCTAGTCTCAAACTTGTATCATGGGCATTAGACAACTGATATACATATATAAAGAAATGTAAATGCATTTGGGATGTATTAAAGATAAAGAATAAAAAATATAATTGTGTAAATACTAAAAAATACGTAGTTAAATATTCTTTATAATATATGTTCATACAGTAGGGCCTCGCTAATCCGGGAAGGCAAAAAACAGACCCTTGGCGGATTATCAAGGTGTCTGGATGGTCGTTTGCAAAATTTTAATGGCTATAAAACTTGAATAAATGAAAGATTTAAACATTTAAGTGTGTGTAGTTAGTTACATACTTTAATTAGACAGGCAAAATACATTAGTGAAAATCTAATATGTAAGAAGTCTAAGCCTTTGACATGAGATTAAAAAAAACACACAAGTTTATGTAGTAGAAGCACCTGCGAACATCGTCCGTTCGGATTACCGCGATCACCGAATAAGCGGGAGTCCGGACTAGCGAGGCCCTACCGCATTTTACCATCCAGACGGGGAACAAATATATAGACATATTCATATATAAACATTTGTTCCGGGCGGAAACCGAACCCCGACCCTAGGTTTTGTAGTTAGTCTCTAACCATTCGGCAAAAGGTCAGATAGTTACTATTGGTGAAGAGGAGGCAATGCCATATTATATGTATCCACCTTTTAGGAAACAAATAGAGACATGAAAATCGTCGCAATTTCTTCCCGCGTATCGTTATTAATATGTAACGGTTTAGTTTTCTTGTTTTCTATGACGTGTTTTTAGTCGCAAACAATCATCATCATCACCAGCCCATTTTACCCCACTGCAGGGGCTTAGGCCTCCCCCAGGGTGAGGGGGGGTTTGAAGCTTAAATCCACCGCGCTACTCCACTGCGGGTTGGGGATTGTAACGACCGCCATCTATTGACAGCGTCCGGGACCGACTGCTTAACGTGCTCTCCGAGGCACGGAGTCAGTGATAGTTAATGTACTTAAGTCAGAAAAACTCATTGGTACACGCCCGGATTCGAATCATGGCCCTACGACCTTATAAATTTGAGACAGGTTCGTTGCGCTCTGGGCTATCACGACACGCAAACAATGTTAGATAACAATTTAATTTCACTAGACATTAAATTCCTGCCCTCTTACATTTTTTTTAAACAGATTTTGAACCTTGGACATTTTTATATTATCATTAATCTATCTATAAACGGTTAGTAAAACTTAGTAAAAGTTAGTAAAACTTGGTTAAACGAAAGCGAACGGCGAATACTGTGTAAACAAACTACCAGGCCACCATGAGAGGAATAAGTGAAATTAAATTAAAAAAAATGCCTGGTGGTTGAACGTTCCAAATTAACGGATTGTCGTTGTCTTCTGTTATTGCCATTGAAGGTTATTATCTGTCATAAGGACAGACAAATGTAACGTCTCATTTTATCCTGATATAACATACAAATAATTATAAATAACGATAACGGATATGTAAGTATATATAGTAAGGAATATATTTAAGACATAAGTCACCTTTGCGAAGAGCGCATAATTTTATGAAGCGTTTTTCGATGAACCACATTATCACCATAACAATAATGACCTCTGTTTCGGTAAGAGATGCGCGGAATTTCAACTTCACACGACTTGATAGGTGACGTAGTAATTACCTTGAAGTGATTTTTCCGTAACCGCTTTTCCAAAAATCAAACAACTTATTTGTTTGTTTTATGCACCATATTAACTATCAAATAGGTACAATATCATACCACCAGTCCATTATGCGCCATTGTAGGCGCTTAGATCTCCCCTCGAGATGGGAATGCTTGAAGCCATTAATCCAACACGCTGTTCCAGTGCGGGTTAGTGGATAGGTGCATTTCCTTACGAAAGTATGTCGATATAGTAATGTTATAATTTTGAAAGTGTGTTGTTCAAATTAAGTTCTTAAGTGGTAGAGATTTTTGTAATAAAAAAATATTAAATTACCGTATAATAGTCGCTAAGATATATATTATGGAAACATGAATATAAAATTCATTTCGACGTATCTAGGCTCCCAATATGTGGAAATGGAAAATGATGTTTTTAGCGTGTTCAATTTTCAATAAATTCATCTAAAAATGGAGAAAAACTTTAATATGCCAGCTAACCGATTTCACTGAGTTTGAAGTGAAAGAAGTGAAAGACCGACCGATTAGCCGAGTGGTTAGAGACCCTAACTGCGGAGCCAAAGGTCGCGGGTACGATTCCCGCCGGGGACAAATTTTTGTGTGCATGAACATGTTTACTTGTTCTGTGTCTGAGTGTAAATATCTCAGTAACCTATAATACAAGAATAATACTTGCTTACTTTGGGACTAGATGTCCCAAAGGTGTGTTGTGTTATATCCCAAGTTTTTTTTAATTTTTTTTTAAATTAGACTACACTTTTCCAGAGGATTGAAGCCCATGCTTTTGGAAGAGCTTTTATTTCTTTATTATTTATTATTATAATATATTTTTGACATATTATATTTTCAATGATTTAACGGATTTAACCTAATGTGCTGAATAATCGAAAAATCGGTCAACAAAATATAGGCTAGTTTTCGCGACCGCCAAAATTACTATTAGTACATAATAGCGTCAATGAATCGAAATCGCGAGGATAACAAGTCCGATTTGAAACAAGATAAAGCAATGCAAAGTATTTAGTTAACTTAACAGCGAAACTTGGCTTTGAAGGAGCCGTTTGGGTCGTGACGCAACGGCCGACTGTGCAACCGGTCGGCGAGCTGGCATTATAAATAATTGCTTAGACATCTCGAATGCGGCAATTTACTTGAAACTAACTTGTCGTTCCTAAAACGAAAGTGAAATATCATGAGTGATTTATAAGATCGGTCGATGCGCGTAATATATTATGTTTTAATGGGACCGTTATTATTGACACTCCAACAAATTAATTTCATAGATATAGCAAGTCATAGCTTTAGAGTCTCGTCTTCTACTTAATATTAAAACCACGACGTGCCCAAATTTTATACTTTCTACATTAGTAAATTTTACAGATTCTCTACTGAACTTTTACCGATTAATAACTAACTTACGCAAGCACAAGCGTAACTAAAAGCGTTTGTTTACCTACCGTGGGCAAAGCGCGGTTCGGAGTGCGGGCCACCTAGCCATCAACGTCAGAACTACGAGGTCAATTCTATAATGTTGCAAATTAATCACAGTCCGTTATGAAAAATATACAATAAGTGCGTTCAATCTCAAATAATCACAAGTTCGGTACAAAAGGTGTGTGAAATAGTCAACTAACAGCTTCACCAATAAAAGAAGTGATATCTAGGTACCAGGTTATTGGCGAGTTACCTTAAATCATAGCTATGGGAAAGCGTTACGTTCTTCATTTGCTTTAAAACGAAATTTGTTATATTCTGTCACTAAATCTCACTT
This sequence comes from Luffia ferchaultella, assembly GCA_949709985.1. Taxonomy (NCBI): domain Eukaryota; kingdom Metazoa; phylum Arthropoda; class Insecta; order Lepidoptera; family Psychidae; genus Luffia; species Luffia ferchaultella. The sequence goes on along the minus strand of OX453253.1, from coordinate 8,464,319 downwards.
CTTTTATTGGTGAAGTTGTTAGTTGACTGTCAAGCACGTCTTTTGTATCAAAGTTGGCTCTCATTTCACGGAAATATACCCGATAGGTATAAATAAATAAATATAAACCCAAAATTGACATTTTTCTGATATTTCCCTTTGTATAAATTTAACAACTGTGTGGGTTGTCCTTTTTAATAAAAAAATAAAAATAAAAAAAAAACTAGCCTCAATGAAAAACTTCAAGTTTCTAAGTCACCTGGAAGTAGACTAAACACTTTTGGGTGAGTCAGTCAGTCTGTTAATGGTAAAAATAGTGATTTTCGGACGTAAATGTCTTAAAATGCAAGAGGTTTGTTCACGAAATTTGAAGTTTTGGTCCGAAATGGCCCGTGCATCGCCATTTTTTTCCGCTAACTTGTCTGTCGGGTCTCCTAGATCCATGTTTTAACTGATTTTATAATTTTTATTTTTTATTTTTAAACACGTTCATAAATTTTAATAATGGAAATATATTAATCAGAAAAAAACTATTATCAAATCAAACACAACTGATTAATAAAATCGGTACAAAATCCATGTGTACGCATCATTTTACCGCAAAGAATCCGTATACGCACATCGTGTTACCGCAGATGATGGTATCTCGTAGCAGAAGTGTTAGCCGCTGTTTTGTAAGACGACCTTGTCGCGTGTTCGCTTGTCCGCCTGTCTGCAGCAATATGGGCCGAATCCGTGTTGCCAAACAATTATTATACAAAGCTTATCGGTGCGAACACACGATGTAAATTATGAGGACTCCATTGTCGCCGAGAACAAATCATGCATGTGAACTTGTTTTCATTTAGCTTGTTAGAAGTGAATTAATGGGAATTTTTAATTTAAAAAGTAAATATTATAGATATATACTTGAGCCTTGTTTTCGATACATGGGCATACAATGCTTAAGTGGTTAGAGACCCTAACTGCGGGGCCGAGGGTCGCGGGTTCGATTTCCGCCCGGTACAAATATTTGTGTGCGTGAACATGTTTATTTATTCCGTGTCTGGGTGTAAAAAGTATCTATACATGTATATATTATAAAAAATATTTAATTATGTATATCAGTTGTTTGATAACCGTATCTAATAGGAGCTTTGTTTAGTTTGTGAATAGATGGCGCTGTGTGAGATGTGTCAGGTATTATTATTATATATGTAAAATTTCTTCATATCGGAATAAATATGCTTTTACATGATCATTTCGTTGTCCGTCCGTCTGTCTGTCAAGACCTACTTTTCCTTAGGAACTCGTGAGATATTCAAATTGATATTTGAAATTAATTTCAAATACTTAGTTTACGGTCACTTGGAGCTGAAAAAAATTAAAGCTTAAAAGCCAATGCAATGAAAAAATACGACCATTTGTCGATACGACCCATACCTATAGGGTACTTTCTCGGTGACTTAAAATCATAAAATTTGGCATGTAGTAGTCTCCCAGTACAAGTAAAGAAGGAAATCCGAAAATTGTTAAAGTAGATTACTGCCGCGGTCCGCAAGTGCAGCATAACCGGACGATCGCATCGTGGGTATGCGGGCCGAAGCAGAGCCGATGCACGCATCACAGAGTTCGGTTATGCACAATTGTGGCCAAGGCTTGTATAGTACTGTTACGTGTTAGGGTTCGAAGGATTTGGAGAGAAAGGCCTGCTGACTCTTTTGAAGACTTTATTCACTAACACTAGGTCCAACACAATGCACTAGGTCCAAACACTAAGCACTAACGATGTCCTATGTCGCAGCCAAGTCGTAGATTTCACTGGTATCACTCTTGATCACTAGTTTTCACTTCGAAGTCGCCTCGAAGGTAGCCCAAAACTGAACTGGAACTCGCTCGCCTTCCTGCGGCTTTTTATATGGGTCTTAACGAACCTCGAGAGCACTCCACTCGCACAAACGCGATCGACCGGGTTGGATGATTCTATAAAGTCTCACGCGGGTACTGGTTTTCGAGACTATTCCTTTCCTCTAACGCCATCTAGTATTGAGTAGAGGTTTCGTGTTGTCTTTGTTCTACAAAGTGGTTTTACTGGTTGACGCTAGATGGCGGTCGTTACTTTGTGTGTTCGTAACAGTACTTTTCTCAAAGATGTGTGTAAATTAATAAAATTTTCATACGTTTTCATGTATCTGTATTTCGATTTCGGTGGTAAACAATTTTCAATAATAGCTTTTGCAGCTTCTTGTATTTCAGGTGCTGTTAAAATATATTCATCACTCGTAGAACTCATTTTGAATTATTATTACAGTAGGTAAAGTTAACAATAATCAATTTTATTGACAAGTGTGTTATAATAATAAAAATAGTGTCGGTAATTTTGCCGCCAAATCGCGGCATTCCAACATCGATTTCTTTTTTTTTACTTTTATAAAATTCATTTATTGGCGCATTCTTTTCGTACGAGTTATCTCCTTAGTTGTAAATGTTCGGGTTTAAAAGAGTTCCTTCCATTTTCAAATTATTTATTCGACCGCTCGAGAACGCCTGCTATAACATTGCGGGACACTTTCTGGTCCGGTACTGCAAGAATGATTTATCCCAAAGAAGGTTGTGCAAGATATGGTCGTATATCTTAGCATCTTTGAGAAAATCTATATTTGTATCACATCGTATAAAAAAAAACATCAATATTCATATAATGAGATTGCGTGTATTCTGGTGATAACAACGATAAAACATTTAAATTAGTTTATAAATAAAATAGATAGAACCCTAAGAGCGCGAGTCCAGTAGCACTTGCCCGGTTTTTTTACTGTTATCCGTTAGATTGACGTAGAATTTTATTCTTCTACACAGCGAATATTTTCTTTTGTTTTATATCTATATTAAACAAGTAAAAAATCTAATAATTTACAAAAACGCTTGTAATAACGGTTAACTATCAAAACTGTAGGTTTAATTAATATATTAATTACATTTCTTGTTTATTTGCAACCTTTTGCTACCTTTATAAGATGTTAATTAAGATTTTGTTAATCAGAACACTAAAAGACGTTGAATAAATACATAAACATAAGTAAAATTAGACTTTTTTATTGCCAATATCGTAATATTAGATTAATTTGAGTCAGTCTTTGTTTAAAATCAAATGTTTATTTATTAGCGTGGTTCCACGTGATTATAGAGGCTCCGCGGCCGCGCTGGCCCACATAGCGGTTGCGCAATGCAATATTCTTGCGGAGTCACCCATCGCGCGACGTGTACGTACCTACTACCTATTTGTTTACTTTAAAGTATTTCATGGAAATTTTAGTTTTTAGAACTATTTTAAATAACTGATAGCAATAAAAATAATAATACCTTAGCCATCCCACCATCTTGTTTCAAAATAAGCAAGTAATATGCTTGTATTGTGGGTAATAGACGACTGAAATACATACTAGAATATTCTTTATTTATGTATGGATATTTATATAAAACAGAAGTTTTACACCCAGACACAGAAATAAACGTGTTCGTGCGCACAAATATTTGTCCCGGGCGGGAATCGAACCCGAGATCTTTGGTTCTGCAGTTACAGTTTCTTACCGTTCGATCAATCGGTCAGTATTAATACATACATACACAGAAATTTTACACCTAGATAAAAGTTATATAAAGTCGAGAATCAAAATTCGAGCACAGGTAGATAGACTACTCACTACACCACTTGTTCTCTCTTTGAATATTTCGACTTAGCTTAGGCTGGAGCTGGCGTATCTCCTATAATACCTCTCGACGGAGCGAAGGATTTCGAATGTTCGAGAAGTCGAATATTCTGGATTAGAATAATTTCTAGCTAAAGTGATAAATTATTTTTTGCTTCGAAAACGATGGCCATGGAAAGCTGAGCTTCATCGGTATCGAGCAGTTTTCGGTTTCATTACCGAGAAGCCATTTACGTTGGCTTCTGTTACCGCGCGATATTCTCATTGTTAACATCTTCTTTAATTCTACTATCTTTCACTGCCCCTCCACTTTTCATCTTATTTGCATTTTGATTCCCTTTCTAAATACATATCTATTACCACCATATCTAGACTTAGGCCTAAACGTAGTTGTGATGTATACGTTATTATTATTATTATATCTCGAATTGCTCAAACTGTCTCAAATTCAGTAATCTATTATATTAATACACATTTTTTTTAAACTATCAAGCCGTATACACAGTACATATAATGATGCACATAGGTAATATTAAAATAAATATGATGTACGTATTTAAAAGGTATAAAGTCAATTTATTTCTAAATTAATTGAACATTCCGCGAACGCAAGTTATTTCTATCTTCATATCTGAAAAACTTAAATTCTTAAGATGTGTTGTACCATCTGCAGTTAAAGTTAAAACTAAAATTACATTGTTAAGGTCCGTTTTTATCGGATTTACATTCATCATCATCATCATCATCAGCCCATTTTTACCCCACTGCAGGGGCTTAGGTCTCCCCCAGGGTGAGGAGGGGGGCTTGGAGCTTAAGTCCACCACGCTGCTCCACTGCGGGTTGGGAACTGTAACGACCGCCATCTATTGACAGCGTCCGGGACCGACTGCTTAACGTGCCCTCCGAAGCACGGTGTCAGTGATATTGTGTATTTAAGTCAGAAAAACTCATTGGTACACGCCCGGATTCGAACCGTGGCCCAATGGGGCCTCATAAATTTCAGACAGGTTCGTTGCGCTCTGGGCTGTCACGACAGTAGATTCCAGATTTACATTAGATTATGTTTATTTCATTCCAACCTTCCAAAGTTTCGAACATAAATTAAATATTAAGTATAATATCGTATAATATTAACTTCAACTGTAAATGTAACAATTTTTTTCTTAAATGTTTTTTTTTAATTGTGGCATATTTTATCCCATTGTATTTTAGAACTAGGACAAAATCCGTTTAATAATTTATCGTTCACAGTAAATTTTTTTACAATTGTACTGCTAATCTATAATAATACACAAAACGAAATGTCTTTGAAAGTTTGTTATTCTATGTTACTAAAGCCAGTAGTATGAGGAGGTTCAAATTATGTGGAATTAAATTTCTATATTTTTTCTAATTTTAGGAAAAACCTTAAAATCCTTTTAAATATAATGAATAAGAAACGAAACTCGAAGTAAAAGGTCGACATAAGTCCAATATTTTTCATTAATCCATTACCGTGCGTCGGAGAGAACGTTAAGCAGTTGGTCCCGGACGCTGTCAATAGATGGCGGTCGTTACAATCTCCAACCCGCAGTGGAGTAGCGTGGTGGATTTAAGCTCCAAACCCTCTCCTCACCCTGGGGTAGGCGTAAGCCCCTTGCAGTGGTGTAAAATGGGCTGACGATGATGATGATGAATCCATTATCATTCTTTCATTAGTCCATTAATCCATTTAGTAAATTATCAGTCAAAATAAAAATTATTCCAATTGCTTTAAAGTAAAAAAATCATGAATATGTATTTCAAATTGTTTTATTAATATGTTACGTAATATGGTGTATTAAACGGATTCGTATAAATTAGCGTCAGACCACTACCTATTTTTGGCTATTAAATGGAATTCAGAATCGATGAGTCGTATTTGAGTTGTATGTACACCATATCCGTGACTCGGCAACCTGTTTTACGGGTGACCAAAGAAGACGATATCATTAAAGAAACTTGTTGTATAAATTAATTCTATTAAAATCAATTGCAACGCATTTCTCGGGCGCATTCATCAAATTGTATAATTTTAGGATATTTGAACGTGTACAATGTATACTATTATAAAACAGTAACAGATGTCTGTACTTAGAATATATTTCTGTGAAATTATGATCCAATAATTAAATACCCGTAAGCCGCCAGAGGACGCCGCAGTACGTGTTAATCTAAAACGGATGTTTCATTGCCATCGTTACAAAAAGGCTTACTGATTTTAAAAAAGTGATTAAACGAAACCGATCAAGTTAGTGTCAGACCGCGCGGTCAGTACAGTTATGTGTGCATATCTCATACATACTTAGAGGATTTTTTTTGGATTTGAAAATTATTGGGACTGATTTTGATTGGACATACAGATTGATATGTATGAGTACCACAGACAAGTCAACCTTAGAGACCACGCTTTGACAGGGAGTAGCATTCGCCAAGGCTATGTAGTGACACTACATAACTACGTCTCTTCTGAGCGGTCAGTTGGAAGCACGTCGGAAGCCATTAAATTGTCAATTTTGAACGAGCCAATGAAAACTAGCTGACCTCTCCCCGCACCCCGCCACTTTTTGGCGATTTCGTTTTCGTACTGACGTTTATTAAAGCGTGGTCTATAGGTTGACTGGTCTGTGATGAGTACTTAATTTTTTTTTTCGTCAAGAAATGTACGTTGGAACACGATAAAAGCTATTTTAGAGATGAATATTTAAAAAATGGGTGGCTAAAATTAAAAGTCATCTATAGAAACTTTATTTTATATTTAAAAGTTCTTTCTATTGATATAATGTTAATGATAGCAGAAAAATGTTGCCATCCCTATTTCGTATTAAAAAAAGGTATTTTAAAATAAAATTGAATATTAAATTTTTACCTACTAATAAGATATTTAAACTCTACCTGTCCAATACACACGACAAATTTCATTCACCTGTGTTTGTCTATAAATATATAATAAATACAGAAACTAAGAGTGTGTGACAGACAGGACAGATGCATAGATGACCTCGCGTACAGATGGACACGATGAAGCTGTAAAGGAATCCGTTTTGCTTTTAGCTCCAGAACCCTTAAAAAATCGACAGATTTCGCGCTTCTAGCAATTATCGGAGGACATTGAAAATGAACATCGAAATTAAAAACACATTTTCGTTAAACAATTTTATTGAGTTTCTCGAAAAAAGTTATGGTCCAATTTTCAAAAATTTGGCACCATACGATGCCCTGTGAGCATGCATTTTTTGACACTACTGCTTTTCGACCTTTATAACTTTGTAAAATATAACCGAATCTCACTCTCCGGGGTAACTGATCTGATAATCATTCAATGAAAAGTGCACCTGCCCAACACAGTTTTCAACAGATTCCAGAATTTCTTTTTCCAAACGATAGACAATCTACCTGCCTCGGGTGGTTTTTTCCCTTTTTCGATATTGGCTTTTGTTTTGAAATAATCAATTTTTGTCCAAAAAATCTGGAAATTTGGTCTTTTTTTCACAATTTTCGATTTACCGATAATTTTTTTTGACACCACTGATTTTTGTCTACCATCATAAATTTCGGAAATATAGTCGAACTACACTCGCACACGAAAACGGTCTGATAAATCTTTTTAATGTTAAATTTATTCTTTTAATAAATCCACAAAAAATCCTTTAAATAAATAATCAAAGGGTGGTCCCTATAGTTTTATAATTTTCTAGAAAGATTCGCAATGTCCTGAAACGTGGCGTCCTTTTAGCGGTCTCGGTCCAAATGTTAGTGTTCAATAGTTTCAAATTTCTAATAGTTAGATGTAGTGAACACCGGTGAAACTGCGGACGGAAAATTAGTGGAGTATATAAAAGAAGAAACAGACTGCTGGATAATATAAACGTACAGCCTTAACTACTGGATTCTAGCAAACTCAATTTTAGCGCAAAGGTTCATTGTACCTGTTAAGCTGTGTTAAGAGAAAATTTTATTGCCCCAGAAATCGATACATATCAACTTATTTGACGACCGCTTAGCCTAGTGAGTTGCGACCCTGCCTACGAAGCTGGAGGTTTCGGGTTCGAATCCCAGGTCGGGTCAGAATTTATATGATGAATATTGATACTGGTACCGGGTCTTGGTTGTTATATGTATGTGTTATCTTCGCTTGGTACCCAAAACACAAGCTAATGCTTAGTTTGGAGCCTAGACGTTGTTGTGATGGATACATTATTATTATTTATTAGTAGATTTCGAAATCCCATCCGTGATTTCCCACTATGAACTTAATACGCGGGTAGTGTAGTCGTTGCCTATGGCAACGATTATTTTCTTTAGCTGAGTCACGTTCGACCTTTGACAGTGTTATATTAACGACTTACTGTATTTTCGATACGCATGTCATAAAAGTTTGTAGTAATAAATTCATAAAAATTAATAACATTTGACAATTAAAAAATCTTACTGAACTATTTTAGTTAAATTACAAAGGTAATTTCACACGTGATAACTCCAGTATAGTTTTATTCAGAAGATATATTTTTTTATTTTTTTTTGTGTTTAGTAGGACAATTATAGGAACCTTGCAAAAAAAGAAATCATTGAAATTTTATCGTAAAAGTTCCGATTAATCGATGTTATAAAGTCATAAATTTGCGTGAATGAAAAAAAATATTAATTCAGGATCACACACATAATACCCAGTTGGTAACTTCACATTATTATATAAAATACAACTTAAATCCAATAGAGCACATGGTCCAAGAGGCTGTATATTATTTCTTAATACTCAAATTGATGATGTTAATATACATATATAGTTATTTGCGAGTTTAATTTGTACGCCATCCCACAAATTTAACGCTCACGAACACACCAGTAATGGTATAGAGTATAGTCTAAATATTGTATATTCTTATATTCTACTAGGTTTTTGCCCGCGGCTTTGCCTACGTGGACTACACGTTTGAGTGACGCTAAAGAGACGTCCTGAAAGGAAAATTGGAAAATTCTTAGTGAAAATACGCTGACGTCACACGTTTTTGGCACGCACTACCTTACAAAAGAGCCACTGCCACCAAACCCCCTTAGAATCGTTTTGAGATTATGAATAACATCGTAAGTTAAACCATTACAAACACATGCACAATCAATTTTATATAGCAGTGTATAGACAAATATTTCTAGTACTCTTTCAAGTTGTAGTAGTATTATGTAGTACTGTGCTTTATTATGTTTACCATGTCACGGATCTCCTGGATACACAGACTATTATTTGCGAGCAATTGACACCGCTGACTTACTTCGTGGCCTACATCGATTGTATGTAATGTAACTACTCCGGGTCACTGACATTGACGTCTGAAGGCTGTACATAATACCGTTGTCACTTAAACTATTGTACACTCATATAAAATAATCTCTAGCTAACGATTTCAACTATGAAATAGGAAATTGTACCACGTGTGTTATATTAATTATTCTTTAAGTATTTCATGGACGAAGATAGTCAGTTCTCAAATTTTGTGGTGTGTCGGTAGAAACGTGAAATTTAAAAAATATGAAGTAAATGATATGTAATATAATAATCAACCATCAGAATCATAGGTTTTCACGACAAAAATGTTTTATCTCATATTTGGGGTGAAAAAAAGTTTTTTTTTAGGTAATTGTGACTTTCAGTCTTAATCCTTAAACAAGTTATTACTTTTCTATAGTTAACTCAAAACTCACTGAATAACAGTTGTTTAGTTTCCGAAGAACTGTCTCATCCTTGAAATACGTAGAGAAATATAATAATGGACAAGGTACATACAAAATAAGAACGTTACACTGCTTATAATAATACAGTACCTTGTATACAGTTGATTGATCTAGTTATACGAGGAGATATCAAAAAATTCGCGGAATGAAAGGAAATGGATATTAAATAATACCAAATTTTCTTTTTATTTTTTGGTGTTTTTTCCCCTGAAGCTTAACACGTTTTTCAAGACAATTAATTCACTTTGTGTTTAACAGCGAAAAAAAAAAAATTGTAGCGTGAAAAATTGCCGAAATTTTACTAATGACTTTTTCATCATTTGAAAATCTTTTCCCACTAAAATGTCAGCTTCGTAAATAAACAGTAATCACTAGAAACTTAGTCTAGATTATGGGGTAGCTGATTGATAATTTGAAATCCAGTGTTGTATTGGACGCAGCCAAAGCAATTTTCCTCGCGTGCGCGAACTTGTTTTTGCGTGCAAACTGTTTTTCCCATTTTTTAACCACATTTTATAATTGTTCTACAAATTAAGTCTAATATGTCACGGTTATTATGAGTTCTTCTATTACAAGTCTTTTTTACTTTTTCAACAAAAATCGAAGTAGTGGCCATGAGAGATCCGAGGTTCTTTTTCAAGTGATTCTCTGCCATAATTAAGCAGACTATGCTACTTATAAATAATTGTTTTTTAGTGCAAGAAACCCCGTCAACCTATAACATCTCTTCTATATTAATCAAAAGAGTCTGACCGTACTCGATATTTATTTTTTTCGACACAACAGATTTAATCGACGCTTTCTCGGAGGCTAGTGACGTGATTTGCAATAAGATTTCTGTAAATCCGGTGTTTATGTTCGTATTGAGTCAAATAACACACTCATACTCGTATTAGATGCATTCTTATTTTCACCGCCAAATCTGCAATTCTGCAAACTTTTAGACCTCTCCTCGTAATGAAAAATTTTCATAAATAGATAGAGAAAAACTGCTGTTACAGAGTAACCTATTTTAGGTACGTTTCTCATATCACTGGCAATTTAACGCAAGCTTTACGAATAAATACTATAACAACGAAATAACCGATACGATATTGGGTAAAATTAATGCGGTTGTGCGAAACCGGTATTGCACATGAAACGGTCGCTAGGACATTTCCGTAAAAATTATACGGGTGTGTCACGAACTCCATTGACCCGTTCGAGTTCAGCGACCGTGCTGACTAATTGCGGAAATGATGAATGACTTAGGGCAACAACTAAACAAAGCATACCTACTTATCAATAAGAACTTAAGGCCACAGCCGCACAGTCCAAAGAGTCGCCTTCTGTTGTTATTATGCGATCCTAGTACAATATTACTTAAAAAGTCCTTCCACGTAATCGACATGACCATTGCCATTGTCATAATGCATGATACAAGGACATACTTAATGACGTATTATTGAGATATATTCCAGGCAACATTTTGAAAAACAACAGACGTGCATTCATAAAATTTTGTGAATAACTTCAGTTTGGAAATATAAATAAAGATCCGATGACTATGACGATGGCCCTGTGTGGCATGTCCGAGATATTATTATTATTTTATTGTGTTTTGGGGAAAGGGGAACGGCGGATTAATTTTGAAAACTCACTTTTTTAAGTAAGTCATCATTTTCGATGTAGTTTTTAATGATGATTCAAATGAGACGATTCGTGATTCAATACGATGACTTGTTACAAAGCTACGACAGGTTTAATCAAATGAAAGCCAAAAATGACACTCCCTGAGAGAACAAAATTACAGTTTACTTGTATAATGTTCAAAAACATATTCTTTACAATTTATAAAACAAAATCGTAGTTGGGGTCATCTGCTTTTTCTTCAATTTGGTGATCTAGGCACTATATCATGTAGCATTCAAAATATTATTTAGCATCGTAACATTTTTGATTGGAATATTGCAGCAGGCTTGTCCTTCTAAAACTCACAATGGAGAACAAGATGTTTAGTTTTTTCTGCAACTGTACTGGGCTAATGAACAACCTTTTTTACAAGAACAAGATATCAGCTTTAATACAAGTCCGAACAGGATGCAAGTCACCATATTGGCGTATTCATCTCCAGTGTTCGGGGTTAAATTTATTTCCAAGGCACTGTTAGACTTGGTGGTAAACCCTAATTAAAAGTTGAGCAGCACTAGAAGAAGTAGGGTGAAGGGATTCTAATATTGGTATGTTCCTTTTCAATGACTCCTAAAAATGAATGAGGCGAAGTCCATCAAAGGTGAGGTTTCCTGCTTTCGTTCTATAGAGAAGAAGTAACAGGGTTTCATGACGATTAAGTGCTAGTTGTTTTGAATATTACTGAAGAACTGCTCTTGATTGCCATACATAGTATTTGCTGATATCTGAAACTGTAGGATAATATGCTGGTACTTACTTATCTGTTCACACTTTTTCGTACTATTAATAGATCATCATAAACGTCGAATATGGCTACGAGACATTTTGGTGTTACCAGAGTGTAAAAATGATTATGATATAATAATAAATAATAATAATAACACATACAATCACAACAACGTCTAGGTCCCAAACTAAGCATTAGCTTGTATTTTGGGTACCAAGCGAAGACACCACATACATGTAACAACCAAGACCCGGTGCCAGTATTAATATTCATCATATAAAAACTGACCCGACCTGGGATTCGAACCCGGGACCTCCAGCCTCGTAGGCAGGGTCGCTGCCCACTAGACTAAGCGGTCGTCAAAATTATTTAATTTAAGATCATTAATATTAAGATCATAAATTTTACAACAATTTTAGTTGTTAAACCTGAGGTAACTCTGTAGCAAGTAATCTTATCGATTTGCGAGTAATGACAAATTGATTCACCATCAAAAAATACACGGAGAACTTACCTACATAAGTTTAAAAAAGTTTAGTTTTTATTTCGACCTCCCCCCCAAAACATGGAAAAACCTTTTTTTTGTTTAGGAACTCATCGGATTTTAACTTAATTTTGAGCTAATTTTGCCCGTACTAAAATGAGAACAGTAAATAAATAAAAAATAAAACAGCAACAACCACAAAGGCAACCGACACATCGTCATTTAACAGAAATCAGAAAAGATTTTATTATTTGATTACAAAATATTTATATGTCACTGGAATGTAAAAAAATTATATACATGTCTTTATTATATTTGTAAAAACTAAACTACAATATGAATGCTAGTTCCTGTTAAAAAAAACCTTTTGATTTTTTATGTAACATAGAACTGGTTGCTAGCCTATCACACCTAAATAAAATAACGGTCTATTAAAAAAAATGTCGTGCAAACCTAGTACGCGTGCTCTGAGATGCAATCAGATGTGCCAACTTTTATTACTTTAGACATTAAATATTAAAATGTTATAAATTATTATTAACTACTAATTTCTTATTTTAAAGATACGTAATAGTTTTAAGTGTTCGCATATTTAATGACTGTTTAATCATAAAATTGTTTATATCATTAATTTTGTAAAAATTACGTGTAAAATTGTAAGAAAATGTATGATTATGGTAATATATTACTTTATTATTTTCCAGATTAAATATCAAAATGGAATTCCAAATGATCCGTAACATCGCGCTGCTGGTTGTGGCTTGCTTCCCATTACAAAGCGCTGGCGATCCAGGTAGGTACACATATGTTATTTTAACATGTTATTATTATTTGAGTGAATATGAAAACAAAACTTTTTTCTCATTTCCTTTGACCTCTTTAAAACAACAAGAATCCTTTCTATTCAATAAGGTTATGGTAGTAATACACATATGATGTGATTTTTACGAGTATTAAACTTTGTAAGTTTTTTTTTTAATTTACTAAGATGTGGTGAGGCCAAGGAAGTGAAATATACATCTGTTGTTAGTATACCTAAAATTGCACGATCTTCAAAATAATATGAGAAATTTTTATTATTTGATTACAAAATATTTATATGTCACTGGAATGTAAAAAAAATATATATGTCTTTATTATATTTATAAAAAACTAAACTACAATATGAATGCTAGTTCCTCCTAAAAAAACCTTTTGACTTTTTATGTAACATAGAACTGGTTGCTATAAAATAACGGTCTATAAAAAAAATACTGCAATAAAGTGATATATATACATATAAAGCATACAGGTACTATGAATTATCGCAGCCGGATGTCCACTAGTACGTCCAAGGATACAAACAGATGGGATTTTTTTATATTGCCTGTAAGATTTCATACGTGCGAGACGGTCACGATTTAAACGTGCGTATGATGTTGTCAAGTGGCATTAATGCATCATTGGATGTAAATGCATTTTTTTAGTTCTATTGTAAACATTATAATATTATTGATTAGAATGCACAATATGTTTGAATAGTATATTTTATGTTCAACTTTATTTCGTTTGTAATTTTATTCGTGATACAAAGGACTATTTTTTAAATATCATACTATCTATTAATTTGATACTACATTACATTAATGTAAAAATTTTAGAGAAATCACATTCACCAATACATTTAATTTGTGAGAAACTATGATTTATAGCTAAAGTTTTCTAATTTACGAATGCGTATTTCAATTCCGGCACAATTTCAATTACCTGACATTAAAATAAAAATATTTATAATTTTTGCTAAAATGTTTTATAATACATATACTTTAAAAAGCTTAGCTAATATAATAACAGTTATTCTTTAATTTATAAAATTATAAATAATTTATAAAAATTAAAACCAATTTCAATCGCCTCATATTTATATGTATTTATACATATAACATATACATATAACAAGCTTTGCTTTGAATTACCCGCGTGGTTTTCACCCACATCATTAAATTTTCATTGATTCTAGACTAGCAACCGCCCGTGAATTCGTCCGAGTGGACCACACTTTTTAAAAGAGTAAGGAGAGATCCATTTCTTATCGTCCTCTCTTATATTTATCATTTGATTGTCCGATGTTTACACTATTCGACCGACTTCGATGTTTATTCCGACAAAATTATTTACGCATGCGTAATATTTTTACTTATATTGGTCGTGTGAGTAATTATTTTTGGGACACATGTCTCTGAACAAATACTGTCACGTGGCATCTCTAACGTACTGGATTCTATGTTAAACCGACATACAGACAGACTCAATAATAAGTCTATGTCCATCTTGAAGGTCCATTCTAAATATAGGTGAAAGGATTTTTGAATTTGGACGATTACCTCCTACATTCAAACACAATATGTACAATTTATAATAATACTGTAGATTCAGGGACGAATAATTACCCAATTATACTATACCATATAATATACCAAGAATAATACCCAACCCAGGAATACTGAAATCCGTCGAAGAACTGAAGTTGTCGACATAGCCGAAGTGATTGGCAAGCTGAAGTGGCAATGGGCCGGTCACATTTGCCGTAAAACCGACAACCGATGGGGTAGACGGGTTCTCGAGTGGAGGCCACGTATTGGGAAGCGAAGCGTTGGACGCCCTCCGGCAAGGTGGACTGATGACCTGAAGCACCATACCGGGGGTAATTGGATGCGGAAGGACCGTGTGTGGTGGCGAGCCTTGGGGGAAGCCTATATCCTGCAATGGAGAGACACGGGCTGATGATGATGATGATGAATTATCCAATTATAATTTTATTGTAACATCTTCGACGTGTAGATATCATCACTTTACAGTTTTTTTTTATAAAATTATAATTTCGCACTGTTTCATACTTAACTCTCCGCCCTTTTCCGCTGTATGACGTCATAATCGTGACATTTGACGTGCAATCCGTCTGTCATTCACGACCGAATAAAAGTGAAACATTTCGCCGCGACCTTGGTTTACTTCCTATTCCGGTGATTCAAGGTCATCTTGATTCTGCCTCACATATCATCGCGTTGGCAGACGAAGGCCTCAAGCCAAACCCGAAACTATTATACCATCACGACTTAAGTAAATTCAGAGATGGTTAGAGCGTTATCAAATCACAGAGCTTTGACTTCTTATTCACGCACGTGATGACCTTATTTTGCGATTTAATATGTCTCAGTAAAATTTGAAGAACGTTAAACTATTATTTTGTTACAAATATTGTATAGGTATGTAATGATTTTCTAACTGATAGGCAAGGCAAATCCAAATTATGACTGAATAGAGTACATAGAAGGCTATTTTTGGTACAATATAAAAAAGTAATGTCACATTGAAAAATGTTTTTAAAATAGTTTAGTTAAAATATGTATTGTGTCTTTATTTCAAACCAAAGTATCACAATGAAAGATAAGGACAAAATCTGACGTTTCTGAATTTGACAGCTACAATTTTGTAATTGAATTCGGTCTTACTATTAAATTGCGGCTAGAGGTTATTAAAATTATGATATTATCCACTAAAGTCTATCACTGAACTTGCGAATTATCCCAATTACACAAACGACAACAATTTTTTTCAGTAAAATTATAATTTAATAATCTTACAATAGGTTAGTTGACTATTTTTTAATTATTTTATATGAAAGAGTTCCCTAAACTTCGTTGTGACATAACGAAGTTATGTTTAAAATGTCCTGTTATACAGAGAGGGTAATACTGCACGGCGTACGTATGTGTGTGTGTGTGACGTCAGCTCATTTAAAATAATGTTAAATATCGTTTTACAGCCCCCCTCCTCACCCTGGGGGAGGCCTAAGCCCCTGCAGTGGGGTAAAAATGGGCTGATGATGATGATGATGATGATGATCGTTTTACAGAAAAGAGACAGAAATAAAATTGTGATAGCTCATAATTTCCATATTCTTCAACTAAATATAATTTTGTTTATAAATTTTGTTATCGTATAAAGTCTATTTTATATTTTCATGATAAATATAATATATAGGTACTTCAAATGTTTGAGAATATTCTAGCTTCTAACAGAGATCTAAGCGTATATTAATTTTACTATTAATAAGCCTTATGAATGTGAAAGTTTGTATGTTTGGATGTTTGTAACTAAATCAAGCAAAAACGTTTGAACGGGTTTGGATGAAATTCGGCGCTAGTTCTTAAGTAACTTACTTCATGTAAAATGCTAAATTCGAAAACGATTTAAAAGAACTTCATTCACGTATGGTTTTTAACAACTGCATCATACCTAAGTAATATTAAAGAAACTGAACAAAG
Organism: Luffia ferchaultella; assembly: GCA_949709985.1. Classification (NCBI taxonomy): domain Eukaryota; kingdom Metazoa; phylum Arthropoda; class Insecta; order Lepidoptera; family Psychidae; genus Luffia; species Luffia ferchaultella. Next base: position 8,447,714 of record OX453253.1, on the reverse strand, counting down.
AACTATGGTATATGTCCGATGTTTAATTTATACAAATTACCATTATTGCATGCGAGAGCCCTTGACTTCGTCTGAACTCAAACAAAAACTAGACGCATCTAAGTCACGATCTCTATACTAACGCCTCCATACACACGATTTTATCATTATGAAGAAAAAATAATAATTGACAAATATTCGGCGGAATCTTTAGGAAATTATTGATTGACGCCCGCGGTTATATTCGCATAGCCCCCTTGTTTCGTTTTTATTTTTTTAATTTTCTTCCCCAATAATATAAGTATCGACATTTTTCATGCAAAGTTAATTATTTTGTGCGCATCTGAATTCCGATTTGGTTGGCGCCGGCTGCCAACCAAAAGGTTGCGGGTTCGATCCCCTTCTGGGACGAGTATTTGTATGCATGAAACAAATAGACATATTTGCTCCGTGTCTGGGCGAAAAATATCTATATATGTGTTATAAAAATATATTTAAATATATATATCAGTATATTAGTACCCATAGTACGGGCCTCTACCTAGTTTGAGACTAGATGACCGTGTACAAGTTGTCGCCGATGTTAATTATTTATTATTATATACCTAATAATATCGCGTCATTACCTATATTACATTAAGCTAATAATGTTATTACTTCCTGTCATTATTCACACCTCTCTTTTTTTATTTTTCTTCCGACTTTGCTTATATTTTTTCACAGTTCCTTCTTGAACCTTTCATCTTTTAATTTCACTCCCTTTTGGTCCTTACAGTCCATATATTTCATGGTCACATGATATAAATGATCCTCAATATGTATGATTTTTTAAATAATTTTCTAAAAATTGGATAATTGTTAAATTATATGTGAATATAAAAATATGTAACGTTATATTTGTTTGAACTTTTATATAATACTACTCTATATAAATGTTGCCTGCAAAAAATCGCTTCTTGAGAATACCGTCTGTATGTAGATACTGTTCTTTATATATACAGAGTTGCTAATTATACTGTACATTCCCATGTAGTAGAACTAATTTGTAACCAATTAAATCTTAAAATGCTCTCTCCAAAACCAAACTATTTATAAAATATATATTTAGAAAATTCCAGACGTGCTTTTAAAACACGTGGACTTTACTGTGATTTAAATTGAATTTAATTCCAGTTTTATTCATAGATATATATCAACATATAGATAGGTTGTCGCTAAATTTTATATAAACAAAAAGAAAGAAAGGCTATCAAAAAGACAGTTAACTCTATGGAGTTATGTGAAAGTTCGTCACAAAAATTTGTGGATTTTGTGCTACTATGGTAAAGTCGCATCCATGTAATAGTATATGTCAATGGTTTTACATAAGTTAAATCCACAGACAAGTCAACCTTATAGACCACGCTTTGACAGGGAGTAGCAATCGCCAAGGCTATGTAGTGACACTACATAACTACGTCACTAGTGAGCCGTCAGTTGGAAGCACGTCGGAAGCCATTAAATTGTCAATTTTGAACGAGCCAATGAAAACTAGCCGACCTCTCCCCGCACCCCGCCACTTTTTGGCGATTTCGTTTTCGTACTGACGTTTATTAAAGCGTGGTCTATAGGTTGACTGGTCTGTGGTTAAATCACATAATACGCTTGTATTGAGTGCTCATTGAAACTATGTATTTCCAATCACTTTGTGATGAAAATGATTAATTAGGTAATTATTGATTATAACAAACAATTGATTCTCAGTAACACAAAAAATATGAAATATTTGTATTCATTTTCCTTTGACATAAATACATTCATTACTCAAAGATGTTGAATAGTTGTCATGGAATTAGTAAAAACAATTCATATCTTCTAAACTGAAAAGAGGGTTCTATTCTAAAATCACTTAATGTTATTTCGCAAATCGATACAATAAATTACATTCGAAGACCTAAACAATGAAAATAACCTAAGAATATATTATCATCAAGACAAAGTAAGGTAGACAGCCAGATTTATATTGGTAATCAAAATATATATGTTATTAATTAACACGTGTGATACTAATATCCGGGAGTTAACGACATTTAAAATCTGCACGTTCCAAGGCTTATGTCATTTCCTGCTATCGCGTTACATTACCTACACTTTGATAGGTAAATTAAATAATATGTTTCATCGGTTTTATTTGCCTACTCAGTATTTATTATTTCTGTTGCAAAAGCAAAAAACGTCTGCATATTTTATCAGCGCCATTTTAGATCTGTAGGAAAATATAATTGATAATTTCCCAATAGGTAAATTATCAGATATTTAGATTGGCATACAACTTTTCGTTGCCACATGCACATGTGACCTATACGTAACCAGCGCTTGAGACTTCATCTTATTTGAGTTTCACAATTTAAAATAATGTAAAAAGTTTATACTTAATAAGGGATTCTTTTTGATGTTTTATCAAAATAAAAAAAAAATTATATAGATGTTTAACACCCAGACATGGAATAAATAGATATTCATGTACACAAATATTTGTCTCAGGCGGGAATCGAACCTGCAACCCTTGGTTCTGCAATTAGGATCGCAAACCACTTGGCCAATCGTTAGTCATAATAAAAATGTGGAGTTTTATTTTACAAAAACATTCAGTTGCGATCTATTTTCCTGTAAATCGAATTTTCAAGGGTCAAATGAGTACGAATATTGGTTTCTGTTAAAAGCATTTGTCATATTTGAAAACCCCATTACGAAAAGCTGTTGAGCAAGTAAAAAAATATTTGAAAAGTGGTCCTTTAAACAAAATAAAAAAAAAATAACATAACATAACATTACATAATATACGTATACATCACAACAACGTCTAGGCCCCAAACTAAGCATTAACTTGTGTTTCTGGGTACCAAGCGAAGACACCACATACATTTAGCAACCAAAACCAATGGTACCAGTATTAATATTCATCATATAAATACTGACCTGACCTGGGATTCGAACCCGGGGCTTTCAGCTTCGTAGTCAGGGTCGCTACCCACTAGGCTAAGCCGTCGTCAATAATAAATAAATGTATTATACCTAATAATCGATCTATAATAATAAAATTTACGGTGTTAACTAACCGTCGTACCTGGAAACAACTGACCATTCTCAATTTTTTCGACTAAAGTCCGTTATATTTTATTTCAAAAGACTAAACAATTTTAAGAACCTACACTATTACCATTGACAGTTCTGAGACTGACATTAATCATCATCATCATCACCAGCCCATTTTACCCCACTGCAGGGGCTTAGGCCTCCCCTAGGGTGTAGAGGGGGTTTGGAGCTTAAATCCACCACGCTACTCCACTGCGGGTTGGGGATTGTAACGACCGCCATCTATTGACAGCGTCCGGGACCGACTGCTTAACGTGCTCTGCGAGGCGTTAAGCGGAGTCAGTAATAGTTAATGTACTTAAGTCAGAAAAACTCATTGGTACACGCCCGGATTCAAACCATGGCCCTATAGCCTTATGAGTTTGAGACAGGTTCGTTGCGCTCTGGGCTATCACGACACTGACACTGACATTAATAATAATAACGTATACATCACAACAACGTCTGGCCCCAAACTATCCATTAGCTTGTGTTTTGGGTGCCAAGCGAAGACACATACATATAACAACCAAGACCCGGTATCAATATCAATATTCATCATATAAATACTGACCCGACCTGGGATTCGAACCCGGGAGCTTCGTAGACAAAGTTGGCAGGGTGATATTGTTTTTATAAATATGCAATGGCAATAGCTAAATCGGTGACGTCACTCTTTAAGAATTTTCAATATATCATATCTACGTAAATACCGATCTAAAATCTAAAATTTACAAATTCGTTCCTTAAAATCGCCTATTCTTTCGAAATAAAATATAAAGAACATTAGTTTAAAAATTTGGGATTGTCCAACTAAGGTTTATCAATGTAGTCAACGGGCGACGGGGTTGAATAAACTGAGAAAAAAAGTAGTGAAATTAAGATGGAGTAGATCAACCAGCCAATATACGCAGCGAAATAAACTGAAATCTAATTAGTTGCTATACTTTATCACAGATGGCGCTACCTAATTAGTTATTATAGTTTAGAACAGATAACACTATCTCCAGACTCTAGAGTTGTCTTGAATAAACCTTGATTTTTCAATTTTCGTGATAACCGTGTGGTGGCGAGTTCGCTTCTTGTTTAGAAGGTCGTAGTTGGAATCCCAGGGCTTGTTTCAATGAGTTTTTTTGTGACTTGAGTATGTAGCTATCGCCGACTCCGTGCCTCAGAGCGGAGTGCTCGTTAAGCCGGCGCAGCGGCCTCGGTTAAAATCCACCAACACATACTGGACCAGAGTGGTGGATTCAGCTCCAAATACCCTCATTCCGAAAGGCGGTCTAAGCTCCTGCATTATTTCATAAAAATACGTACTGCTAGAAATAAAAACTTTCGAATACAACTATGTCACATATGAAGATGGCGCCAAATGTATATATTTAAATATAATATCTCAAAAACGCCTGTTTCTTGAAAATATTTTCTACTTAAAATTTTTAAAATAGACGATCTTTTCAATTACTTAAGTTTCAATATAAAGCAACTTATACATAATAATAACTTGGGTCAATTGTATACGAGCATTGTCATCGGTCAAAATGGCATACGCTTAATGTTCAGAGCTGACATGTAGTTTTGGTCGTTCTATAGACGATTTACTATATTTTTACGTGACTCCATGCATACAAACCAATGCAAACGGAAAAGGTGAACAACAATTAAATCTTCAGTTTCTCAAACATGTAGCTGCACTTAATCATCTGTACGTGAGCTATTTAGGGCCCCTATTCTCGTATTTATTCTGAAAATATGTTACTCTCATCTATTTGTTTTTTATGTTTACTATTTGTTTCAAAAGGCAATTATATATGATAGTTAGGACATATCTAATGCTTATATGATTTGACAATTCTCTTTTAAATTTGGATTTTAAAATTATTACGTTTCTTTTTAAGGTGTCGTGGTTAAATCAAAAATAAAATAATACATACCTCTGTGCCACAGACAAGTCAACCTTTAGACCAGGCTTTAACAGGGAGTAGCATTCGCTAAGGCTATGTAGTGACACTACATAGCTACATCACTAGTGAGCCGTCAGTTGGAAGCACGTTGGAAGCCATTAAATTGTCAATTTTGAACGAGCCAATGAAAACTAGCCGACCTCTCCCCGCAACCCGCCACTTTTTGGCGATTTCGTTTTCGTACTGACGTTTATTAAAGCATGGTCTAAAGGTTGACTTGTCTGTGCTCTGTGCCCAACAACTCAATCAATTCCATTGTTTTTAATCCATTTATTTATTTGAGGTACGCCAACAGCAATATATGTTATAGAATAATTAGTTAATATTATTATTTATGTCTATTACATGTTTAAATAGCTTTGGTAGAAACATTTAATATAGACTTTGAAATAAAATCGAGTTTGCACAAAAAAGTAACATAAACAAACTATAAATACAATTAAATATAGAATTATATGATATTTTTTTTGTGTATAACACCTACGAAGAACGTTAGATAACTCTAATAGATCGAATATGAAGTGGATAGCAATGCATTAAGGGGATAGGCTTTTCATACAAAAAAAGGGTTCGGCCCGTATCTAATCCTCGCTGAATTTCTGTATCAATATTTACAGAAAAAATATATGTAATAGGAGAAATACTGTCACATGGCGGTATGTTTTTTTTTTTATATCTTGTTTAATTATTTTAGGATAAATTCCCGAAAAACATGATTTCCGTCGGTTCTTCGTTTTTGAAAATATTGAGCCGTAATTTCGATATTAATGTGTATGTAAAAAAAAAAGTACTGCCATGAGGACATCCTTTCTTAGTGACCCGGCAAGTTTTGATTCCAATTCATACACATTAATTTCAGGGGTGAAAACAGTCATGGCCCGCAAACTGTTTCGACGGACATTTTATAGGTATTTTTGAGAATTCGCTCTTGCCATCTCTGTCACTCAGAAATAGGTCGGGGAAGAGTTGTTGAAATGGAGATAGAGATGCCAAATCGAAGCCCCGGAGATAAAGACTATCCCCGTAACGAGTATGCGACATATAAAATAGCGTTCTAATTATCCATCAAAAGCATAGTAATAGCCTATGATTATTTAATAATCAAAGATTAACAGCTACAAGCAAGAAGATGCGGCGCGAAATGTCTTAACTTTAAAGTAGCAGGTTTTGCATAGTAAGACTTACTTCAGTTTCGGTCATGTTTATATAATATAGGCCAGCTGATTAAAATCTGGTAAACTTGATAGACTATATTGTAACCGGTTCTATGACCCGCTAACGTATAAAATAAATTTTCTAACGGTTGTGCAATTTAAGTGGGTAATTAGTTATTATAATATTCATGATACAATGTCGGTATACACAATAAAATGTCTGGCAAACTCTTTACTAGTTTATTTATTATTGATTATTATTGATACTGGTACCGGGTCTTGGTTGTTATATGTATGTGGTGTCTTCGCTTGGTACCCAAAACACAAGCTAATGCTTAGTTTGGTGCCTAGACGTTGTTGTCATGTGTACGTTATTATTATTATTTAACTTAACTCGATTCATAGCAAAATGAATTCCTTGATAACCCCATGATCCTCTCGTAATTTTGACATATCACTTCAATCCCTCAACTGACACATCAAATAAGATATCCCAGAACTGACATGTTGTACTCGTTATTTGGTTGCTCGAAAATCCCCAGTGAATCAATTAAGATCTCATTTTGTTTCTGGCCTTAAGTTTTTGATGCGAATGTATCGATACATCGATGTCGAGATAGTGCATTTAATAACATAAAACGTGAGATGTTAGAAAGTATAAAGACTTATAACAAAATACACTCGTGTTAAAATGTCTTTTGACATTTTTTTTTCTATCGATGGTATGGTATAATCCAGCGATTTCCACTGTTGGACATATTATACCCAAAATATGCCAGTAGGTTAAGCATTATATTGACTGAGATAATATGGCGCTCAAGTGTGATCTTTCCTCATGGTTTGCGGAGGACCATCGTGGACCTTAATAGGGCGTCTTTCTCAAACATAGAGTAATAATATAATGGAAATAGATAGCAGCGCATGATATATATATGTATATATATACATATGTCGTGATAGCCCAGAGCGCAACGAGCCTGTCTCAAATTTGGCCCCATCGGGCCATGGTTCGAATCCGGGCGTGTACCAATGAGTTTTTCTGACTTAAGTACACAATATCACTGACACCGTGCTTTGGAGGGCACGTTAAGCAGTCGGTCCCGCACGCTGTCAATAGATGGCGGTCGTTACAGTTCCCAACCCGCAGTGGAGCAGCGTGGTGGACTTAAGCTCCAAGCCCCCCTCCTCACCCTGGGGGAGGCCTAAGCCCCTGCAGTGGGGTAAAAATGGGCTGATGATGATATATACATATACACAGTGTTTGTTTTAACTATGTAATGAAAAGGACTTGTGACAGTAATAACTCGGCCGTCCTCATATATCTCATTCTTTAGTACTCTCGCTGAACGGCCCTGGCTGCAATTCTGTCTTGACAGCTACCTTCATCACGCCCGCTCCCGAAAAGTTGTTTATTATAAATTTACATATAAACAAACGGGCAAGCGACCTGATACTTCTATCTGTCAAGTATCGCATAATACAAGCATAATACTTGCTTACTTTGGGGCTAGATGGCGCTGCGTGTGTGATGTCCAAAATATTATTATTATCAGCGTCAAATACGATATTAACATGTCGATGTACCTCCCCCGTTCGTGTGTCAGTATTTGTAGTATGGTCGCTCGTTAGTGGCCGCGGCCGGCTAGCGACAGTGAAAGCAGTTGTGAAGGCCGCGAGTTGTTGATGTAACGCCGACGACTCAACCTAACTGACCTAACAGTTTTAAAACTGCCGGTCTGGTTTATATAAACCACGGACCGTACGTCTCGTAGGTACATTCCTTATTCTCTTTTTAACAGCTATCGATCAAGCTTAATTTTTTTTTTAAAGTACAGTGTGTTTAAAAAAAATTGTGTTAGAATGTATTTCGTTATAAATATATGGATACCCATGATGTATTATGTATATAAATTCAAATAGTTTATTTCTATACAAAAGTATATCCAATAGGTATATTTTATAAAAGCTTTTTATGACGTCAATAAAAGTAAAATCGAATAGTGTGTCGATGAGGCGAAAGACGTATGCCAGGATCGCACTAAGTGGAAATCTGTAGTCTCTGCCTACCCCAATGAGAAGCAGGCGTGAGTATATGTATGTATGTATGCATGTATAAAATCGGATCAGTTCGAATCGGAATCACTTCCTGAGAGTTAGTTCCATTTAGAAAATACAAAAAATCCACTGAATATTTGAAATTCGTAATTTTCAAATATTAACATATCCTTAATACCCAATTTCAAGATCAACGGGTTGTACGCTATTTATTGGTTTCTATGACGCACCATTTAACATAGAAATACGCCATATTTTTTTTATGTCGTTGACTTAGAAATTAATTATGGGGCCACAAAACTCAGGATTTGATATTAGTTTCAACTTTATACCCTCCCTTTTCTAGAAAAAAGGGTGTTGACAGATAGACAGACAGATAGGCAGACAGACAGACAGACAGACACACAAATACATAGACAGACAGACAGACAGACAGACAGATAGACAGACAGACAGACAGATAGACAGACAGACAGACAGACAGATAACTAAGTTATACTATGAAGATCACGTTTTTTTTTAACCATTTTAGGTAGGTACGGAATTTGAAATCGGAAATCACATTTTGAGGATCTAAATCTTTAAAATTCAAGAATCGGATAATGAGACAGTTGAAAAGAAATGTCAAAAAACTCAAAACATTTGTCTTTTTTCAAAAAGCTTTAAAATACACAAATTTTATACACTTATTGTTTTACAATACACAAATGATAACTGTGGGATACGTGGTGATACAATTATACCAAATACTAGTAAAGGATGACCCGTTGTGGCAGATATCTTACATAAGTGCATTAATACCTACGTAAGTAACTTTGATTATAGAATAATACATGGAATAATATATAGGACCTCCCACATTGCGCCATCTAGTCCCAAAGTAAGCAAGTATTATGCTTGTGTTATGGGTTACTAGACTACTGATATAAATACTTAAATATACTTTTTTTTAATTTTTTTGATATATATAAGCGACGTTAAAAGTATAAAGTCTAAATAAAACTGTATGTAAAAATATATCCTAACTCTTCGGTTATCATTTATGTACACAGAGACGGTTTGTACATGGTTAGCATTCAACGCGCCTGAAAGAACAACTGTAAATAAAATACAGTATTTATACTCCTTCGTTCGTGCACAAATAACTACTTTATTAACAAATTATTTATGCCAGTGGGTAAAATTGGAACGATTAATACAACTAAATAACGTCTTTATTGCCATCACATCACGCCACAAAATATTATAGTATCCCAATTTTCCATGACTTTATAATTCAATATAACTGGAAATAAACATAAACACTAAAACTTATTGGATCTTGGATCATCTCACACACGGCCACCTGGTCTCAACCTAGGCAGAGCTTGTATTATGGGTACTAGATAACTGTTATACATACAGAAATATTTTTTATCATATACAGGGTATAGTTTTCCACTTCTGTCAGATTATTGCATATAAAATTTCAACAGGAGAACATACTTTTGACAGCAGTTTTCGTTTATTCGAAACGCATCCGGTAACACTTTGAATGGCGATGAAAACGCGTTAATTTTACAAAAAATTAAAATAATTTATTTTGAAACTTTTTTTATTTTATTTTATGAGGCCTAGAAGCTGATACTTAGTCATCCACATCAAACTGGCAGAAGGTCTAAAACACAACTGGTATAAATACATATTTTATAACCAGACATGTCCATGCACACAAACATTTATCATGGGCGGGAATCGAACCCGCGACTTTTGGTTCTGTAATTAAAGTCTCCAACCACTGACCCTAAGATTTTGTCATGCCGCCAAAGGACCATTGATTCGAGACGGCTACCGTGCCCAAATAAACAATTTTAGGATTAACCTCTTTTAAGGTCGCTTATATATTACACATAAATTTAAAATTTTAATGTCTGTATTTTAAAAAAGCATTTTGTTTGTGAAATGTATCAAGAAGCCGCTAAGGAACGACCTCGTACCCAATTTAAGTTTGTTATTGTAATTATATTATAAATAATAATTTTTTAAACTTAAAAAGGTCAAATTTGTCAAATGTAAAAATCGACATACTGTATATTGAAACACGAGTCCGCCTTCCTGGTGGATGACTACTGACTGGACCGGACTGACCGAGTGGTCAAGTGGTTAGATGCCCTAACTGCTGAACCAAAGGACGCGGGTTCGATTCCCGCCTTAGAGAAATATATGTGTGCATGAACATTTACCTGTCTGTGTAAAATATGAACTTATAGCCGACGACCGCTTGGCCTAGTGAGTAACGAAGCTGGCGGTCCCGGGTTTGAATCCCAGGTCGGGTCCGTATTTTATATGATGAATATTGATACTATTACCAGGTCTTGGTTGTTATATGTATGTGGTGTCTTCGCGTGGCACCCAAAACACAAGCTGATGCTTAGTTTGGGGTTTAAACGTTATTGAATTATTATTATTATTGTTATGTAAAATAAAAAATATCTTAGTATATATATCAGTTTTCTAGCTATCTAGTTTAAGCCTAGATGGCCGTGTAAGATGTTCCAAGTATATTATTATTTATCTTACAAAATCAAAATTTAAAAAAAATTATTCAATATAAGATGTTTACATGCACTTATTGGAAGTCAAAATAAAATTATCAGGTACCGGTTCGGAAAACTAGAAAGAGAAGAACCGACAAGAAAAGTAATAAACAGTGCAGTTAATGTTAATAAAGCATATAGTCACGTTACCATACCATCTTTATATGTGACATAGTTCTATTCGAATGTTTTTATTTCAACTAGTACGTATTTTTATGAAGTATGTTACGGTTTGAAAGATTTTTTTTTTTTAAATTGAATCCATATCAGCCCAATAGTGCCCTACTGCAAGGTTAAATCTCCCTTCGGGGTGAAAGGGGCTTGGAGCTTAGTTCACCGTGCTGCTTCAGTGTGGGTTGGTTGATTTCAACGACTGCCATCTGTTAATGGCAACCAGCGATAACCACGTTACGATATTTCATATTCATAGTATTTTTTGCTACGGTTGAGTAAGTTTTTAGTACTTATATAATTTTTACAGGATGTATTATAAAATAACAGCAATTTGTTAATTTTCAAGCAAGGTTGATTCAATGTTATTGTTTATTCGTTAGAAGCCGGAGCGAAAAATTGGATAAGACGCGAGTGGGCGGTATAGGAAGCGACGAGGTCGTGTCTTCAACGAACTAGATGTTCCGATTCGAATCTATTAAATATTACATACTAAAAAACAGTAACGCAACGTTAATATGCTTTATTGCGTAATTAATACGTCTATAATTATATTACCAGTCTATTTAAGTTGTAGAAAATTGTGTAATTAAATATCGTTTTACATGCACATCCTTGACGTCGCTCTATCTACAGTTGCCCATCACTAATTTTGTTTACAAAAACTGTTGTAAAAAACAAAGCTTCGATCAATAAAGTTCGATTGTAGTTTTCTGGGTAGTGTTAGAACACTTAGAACGTTCGAACCTTTGAATATATATAAAACGCGCTTGACAAGGTGTTTAGTCGAACCGAGTCGACAGTTTGGAGTTTAAATTGTAAAAAATGAGTGATAGTTATGAAAGTCGATTGTAGAGAAGGCAAAAAGGAAATGGAAATAATTTGCTGTAGATGTTATGAAATATTGGTATGAGAAATATTTGTCACTAGCTTTTACTACCAGTTGTCTTCACCGAATTTCATTCGTCTTGTCTTGTTTAGTTTTCTTTTTTTTTGTTTTACCCTTTGCGGTGGGAAGGCGGATCAAACTCTACAGTTTCCGCGCGTCCGTGCGCGCGGGGTATGTGGGAGTTGCACCCACTAAACAACCGCCTGAAGCAGAATAAGGACGCATGTCGCTAGCCCGAAATCTCCAACGACTTCATCGAACCGGCTAGGAGGCACTCTAGAGATTTTTTCATAAATCTAAATCAGATTTGTTTAAACATAGTATGTACCTAATGCAATAATTTATTGTACAGAACCCGCACGGGGTTCGCACTTGACTAAATGAATAAAATTAATGAATAAAAAGGGCAACCATTCACTTATAATATATTGGAAACTAATAATTCAAGAAAATGGCGTGTGTGAATTAACCCATACTTAATTATGAGAATAATTATATAGCACGAAATTCTTATTGTAGGTGCATTTAGAATGTAAAAGTAAAGGGGCCTTTCACCAGCTCCTGATATGTATCATTTAGACATATTTATCAGTAAAAGGCTTTTAATAATCGGCTACCGGTCGGCGTAAAGTATTGAAGTTTTTTTTGTCCACTCACACACACCGCTTTTTTACCAGATTTTATTTCTAATTCTTAACGGAGTTTTTGTCTACATTAGTTATTTTTAAACATTACCGCCTATCCGTTATAGTATTTAAAGTATTATCTACATATTGAATAGGTAAAATCAAAATAGTTCACTACTTTTTTCTCCTCTGTTTGTCGATCGATTTTCTTTTTTTGTTTAGTAGTTTTTGACGATTTTTAGTATTATCAATAACAAAAATTTTAAATTTTTGTTTTTTAAAAGTCGAAGCCTTTATTTAGAAACCGTCATACTATCATAGTACTCCTTACTATTTATAAATCTTTATGTCTGTCGTTTGTTGCCTAATTATTATTGGATGTTTCAAAAAAAAAGATTACGATCGGATTTCGACCACGAATATAATAAACCAGTAAACCGCCTTAATACTAAATAAGAAAATAAGATAGCTTTAAGTTTTTATTTTAGATCATAAAACTACTGAATAAAATAATAATAACAATAATAACGTCTACATGACAACAACGTCTAGGCCCCAAACTAAGCATTAGCTTGTATTTTGGGTACCAAGCCAAGACACCACATACATATAACAACCAAGACCCGGTACCAGTATCAATATTCATCATATAAATACTGATCCGACCTGGGATTTGAACCCGGGACCTACAGCTTCGTAGGCAGGGTCGCTACCCACTAGGCTAAGCGGTTGTCAATATGTTCCACATCATTCCAAATTTTTTAAGTTCCTACGGAAGCCGAAAAATATTCGTGAAGTGAAAATGCGTGTAATTTGAACGAAGACAAATAAACTTAATTGATCTAGTGGTCACTATAGTTTCGAACTTATAGGAAGGAGTCGGATTCAAATTTTGTCGTAAATTTAGATCTGATTTAAAAATACACTTATAGTAGGTAATATGATTGTTTAGATTACGGGACCTTCTCCATTAGAGTCGGCACTTTAAATAACAAATTTTAGTAGTTCATACAACCTGTTATCTGTCGCTAATCAATTGACTACTTTGGACCAAAAGTTTATGGGACCATAAATCGAGATCCATGGCCGCGTCCTCTATAAAACAAATATTTCTAATAAACCAGTATTACTAATACGTAAAATAATTTACTATCTCACTATACTTACATGTTTTATGCAGATCCATAGACACACATAGGTGTCTTAATTTCCTTGATATATTATAATAATAATAATAACGTGTACATGACAACAACGTCTAGGCCCCAAACTAAGCATTAGCTTTAGTTTTGGGTACCAAGCGAAGACAGTACATGACCCGGTACCAGTATCGATGTTCATCATATAAATACTGACCCGACCTGGGATTCGAACCCGGAACCTCCAGCTTCGTAGGCAGGCTCGCTACCCACTAGGCTAAGTGGTCGTCTTTCTTTCAACCAAGAGTTATTTAGGCTTACTGAATTCCAAATACATTCTTGAAACTGACCACTGAAATATTAATAAAAAAATGATTATAGATATGTATTGAATGACACCGTTCGTATTAATATCTAGCTACGTTTTTATAACTTTATTTGAGGACGTTCATTTTTTTTTTGACTGAAGTACACAATTATCACTGACTCCGTGACTGAAAGAGCACGTTATGCCGTCGGTCCCGGTTGCCATCATGAAATCGCAGTCGTTAAAGAAACGTCATCCCGAGGGGAGACCTAAACTCCTGCAGTGGGGAATAATGAGCTGATATGGTATGCTATGGTCATTTTATGAAACGGAAACTGAAAGGTGAGCACACACAAAAATTAGTAAAGTTTTACAATGCTTTAAGGACCTGGCATGCGTTTAAGGAACGATCAGATGCTCCCAGTTCTTTGTTGAGAAACAGTTACATGCAAAACTGAAAAATAATTTAATTAGTACATCTATATTCAAAGGTAACAAGTGAAATTAGCTTCCATGTAATAATACGTGGGACATCTCACACAGCGCCATCTAGTCCCTAAGTAAACAAGTATTATGCTTGTATTATGGGGTGGGGTACCTAATATACACACTTAAATATTCTTAGATACTTCTACACCCAGACATGGAACAAATAGACATGTTCTTGCACACAAATATTTGTCCCAAGCGGGAATCGCAGCCGCGACCCTTGGCTTCGCAGTAACGGGTCCTAACCACTCGGCGAATCGGTTAGTCAAATGTAAATGTATCCACATAACCTTTCAAGCCTGTAATAATATAAATACATTTTGTAACTTTATGATAACGAATTTCATAAATAATGCGTAATGGAACGCAATCGTTAAATTAGCCCTGGCGTACTCCAAGTTGGTACGAGTATTGTATATTGACAGACCCTTTGCCGAGTGGTTAAATACTCTAACTGCGTAGCCAAGAGTCGCGGGTTTGATTCCCGCCCGGGACAAATATTTGTGACCATGAACAGGTCTATTTGTTCCGTGTCTGGCTGGGTGTAATATATAGGTATATATTATTTAAAAAAAAAATATTTAGGTATATATACCAGTTGCCTAGTATCCCATAATACAAGTATAATACTTGCTTACTTTGGCACTAGATGGCGCCGTGCGGAATGTCCCAGATATTATTATTATGATATTAAGTTGTATTAATCACTTATACATTATATACTTTTTATATGAAATACAAATAGATCTACTAATCGGCAAAAAAGAAACCACTTCTCGTATTTAAAACTTCCAACGACTCAATTAAATTTAATCTCACTTACATGTGTACGGAATTTCGAATTTCGTAATACAAATATGCTCTTGTGTATTAAAAAAAAAACGGCCAAATGCGAATCGGATTCGCATCCTAAAGGTTCCGTAGGTTTTATGTAACATATTTATAATTACTCACCGCCAGGTGGCACGAAAACGCATGTCAATTTGAATATACTTAAAAATATTTTTTATATATCTACAAATTAAAAATTTCGGTTACTTGTGCTGTGAGACTTTGCTTTTTGCGAAATGTACTGATTTTAAATCAACGGTAAGTAGCCCATACATTTTCATTCATTAGCCAGTGTTAATATTTAATGATTGTATTTTTTGATTGCGTCGACTTAGAAGCTTATTTTTTTACAGTTCCAAGGAACCGTAAACTTAAGTCGTGATAGCCCAAAGCCCAACGAACCTGTCTCAAATTTATAAGGCCCCATAGGGCCATAATTCGAATCCGGGCGTGTACCAATGAGTTTTTCTGACTTAAGTACATAACTGTCACTGACTCCGTGCTTCGGAGGGCACGTTAAGCAGTCGGTTCCGGACGCTGTCAATAGATGGCGGTCGTTACAGTCCCCGACCCGAAGTGGAGCAGCGTGGTGGATTTAAGCTCCAAGCACCCCTCCTCACCCTGGGGGAGGCCTAAGCCCCTGCAGTGGGGTAAAAATGGGCTGATTAAGTAAAGTGAAGTGAAATAAACTTAAGTATTACAAATTAAATTTTAAATTTGATAAATCCACGTGTTCCTAAAAAAAAAAGAATCTTGACAGACAGATAGACAAACGGAAGACGAAGTTGTCCTATAAAAGCTTCCTATTTTCCTTTCGAGGTGTGGAACCTTAAAAACACTAATCCAATTTGTCTGTTCATCCAAAACGTGATCTCATTCTTTAGAAAAAATAATTATTGAGTACAGCGATCGCGATTCACATGTCATACCGGAGTTATTTTTTTGTTGTGTACACTTAAAAACGGAACAATCTGTCATTGGGACAGCGTCGAGGCCGTGCGAAGATGTACAAAGGAGGCGACATACAACCATCGTTTATCAAGTACTATACACTATAAATCCGGTCTAACCTGTGTTGGTTGTACGATTTCGTCCAATATCTTCACGAATGCATTTGATAACTAATCAGTCGCTGATTAGAGCGATAATGGGAAGTGTTTTCAATTTTTTATTTATTTATTGCAACACTAACATTATGTTTATAACACATTGTACAGTTTTTTTTTTTGGGTATATATAGCTACGCCCTGACTCCTAATATTGACGATCGCTTAGCCTAGTGGATAGCGACCCTGCCTACGAAGCTGGAGGTCCCGGTTTCAAATCCCAGGTCAGGTCAGTATTTATATGATGAATATCGATACTGGTACCGGGTCATGTGCTGTCTTCGCTTGGTACCCAAAACACAAGCTAATGCTTAGTTTGGGGCCTAGACTTGGTTTTGTTGTATACGTTATTATTATTTCCTAAAAAAACTACTCTAATAGAAAATTGTAGCGGAATATTGTATGTAGGTACATAGAAGATAAAATATTGTTGTAAAGTTTACGAATTTATTCGAACTTTCGACATGGTTAACTATATTTTTTTTTTCTTTTTACTTGACTGTGGATGGTAATTTTTTTCCTAATTATTTTTTTCGTGGCAATGCGCTATCGTCAGCTATCGGTCAATTCAAACAACTAATTCCAGGCAATTTCAGATTTAGATGTTAGCATATTTTTCCAAAAACGACCAATATGTGAAACATTCGCCATGGTGATACACAAAAAACAATATAATTATATAATAAAAATATGTGAAACATGATACACAAAAAACAAATAGCTAAAAACCTAAAAAAAAAAACACGCTTTCACAAGTGTTGCATTAAAAATTAAAAACAATTATCAAACGTGTTCTCTCTTTCACAGTTTCACCCCGTAAGAGCTTTAAAGTGCACCTATTTGTAATTAGGTAGGTATAATAGTTGTGTAAAAGCACGGGGCGCTTTGTCCTCAATATAATATACGGGCTGATTTAATTATATATAATGAAACCATAAAGAAATGTCAAACATTTTATTTCACATAACATTAATTTGAGAAGCAAAATCGTTTATTGAGAAAAAGCGCCTCATAATTTTACAGTAAAATGTACTTAATCTCAAACAGGCTTATGTTAAGGCGCTTACGGTGTGTTTTTATTTCCTTTTTATTTTTACTTTTTAGTTTCATTCATTTCATTCAAGAAGACCATTTCATACTTTCGACATTTATGTAATTTGGATCGTGGGCAGGATGACGTAAATGTTGTTTTCATTGGAGTGGAGTATTAGTCGTGTTTAATCTTTAAGCTTAAGGTCTATTTTCATGATTTGATCATCTCGAGATAAAAAGTGTACCTACTATGTCCTATTCCAGGTATATTCTACCTGTGTGCTTTTTATTCAAATCCTTTCATTCGTTTCGCCGTGATTGATTGACGAACCAATATCCAGTAATATTAGTAGGACTGTAGAACTAACGCCCTACTATTTCACACAAACTTAACAAGCCCAAACATGTCTTATGCAAGTAAATATATTTCAATCTACTACATCGTCAGCATTATTTTCTGTGCTGTTATTCAAGTAATACCCCGAAGACGCTTAGCCTCTTCTACATGGCCTCTTCCGCGAACAACAACAACCTTTTTACAATTAGCTTTTTCAACATTAGTCAAATACCTTATTGATCTGATTTATTTTTCTTTTTAATAGTTGATATTTTTAGGTTTGTAAATAAAATTATTCATAATGGTTATAGGTATTTCATTAGATTTTTATATTTTATTAAGTATACGTTTCCTGCTGGGATTCTCTACATTACCTAGGCATTCTATGGAATGCTGGCATCGTACACATTGCCCGTAACATTAACTACTAACTCATTCAGCGTCGACTGGTTTGTGGTTTGAGCGATCGGTCGTGGCTTTATCGATCGAAATATTCTTTATCGATTGGACAAACCATCGAGGCCGGACGTGCTGGTGGAGAAACATCCTCGTATAATTCATAATGAAATCGAATAATGAGTTAAACGATAAACGAGTTCACAATCGTGATTAAAATACAATACAGCTTTCAACTTCCTCGCTTCTGGCCTGTGCCAATCTTGTTTTAATATTCTGTCATCGGTTGGCGTCAAATTAATATCTCGTTTGAAATTTTTTCTAATTGTCTATATATAAATACGTGAAGCAAAAACTTTCAGCCCTTTTTAAGCATACTACGCGAACAGAGGACTGTGAGATTTGGCATAGTTAAAGTTTATGTGAAGTAAGTGTGCAGAAAGCTAAAATCTATTATACAGGACGAGTTTTTGACATGGAGCTGTATGACCAAATCCTAAACTATGAGAAAAAACGAAAAGGGCTCGAAGGGGTCATTAGCTCGATTTTTGAGAAAACCAAACTGCATATTAACATTTTTGAAAAATATGTAATTGTAATAGGAAATCAAACCACTTGATTTAATAATCTGTATATTAATACGTGAAGAGAAAACTTTGTATCCCTTCTAAATCATATTCCGGGTACAGAAGAGTGTGAGAATTGGCATAGGTAAAATTTATATGGAAAAGGAGCGTCAGAACTCTGGCCAGGAGTTAAAATCTATATATATCTAATATGTTTCACAAATACTAATTGACTTGCTCTCATCTATTTATTATGGTGCTTCGTGTATACGGTCGAGTTTCAACCACTAGTCGATGCACAATGCAATAGAAAAATTTGACGCGCATATTCCAGAAATGACACTTTCACTTCGTCTGTAGACATTAGTCGTTCGTTTTCGTAACAGATATTAAAATTATTTGTTTGGTAATCTATTTGTACACCGACGTCGAATCTATAATAATCATGTCGGTCACTCTGTCTGTTCCGTTTTCACGGTTAAGCGCAGATGGAATTTCGATAGAGATAGGTGGCATTCTAAGAACGGACAAACCCTAAACGGTATAATAGCTGGATAGCACGTTTAGTACCGTTGCTAATGATATACAAATGCTGTGAGTCTGTCAATGACACGATGAATGAATTGTTTAACCTACATATGGATATCTGTCATCGGCTACCATTAACAAGACATCGAGCTCCCATTACAAACATAATTTATTGTGTCTTCGTTTATATCAGCGAATAATCTGACGACACTCACATATACGTTAGTGTGCAATCAGCTTGCCGATTATTGTAGTCCGGGAGCCCGTAATCAAAAAAATGTACTGAGTTTTCAAAAGCTGATTTTTTTATAAGTAACATTATTTACAGTGAATTCTGTTAGCCAGCTAAGTGTGGGTGCATTAGGGTGCGGCACCTTTACCATAATGTAAAGATTAAACAAAAGCTCAATACCAAATTTTTATAAATAAGGAGGGTGATACCTGTTATTCAGCCATATCTTAGTGTTCAACGAATCAGCAGCAATGTAATTAAAACACTGGGATTTATACGTATTTGGGATTCTTAAGTTTTATTTTATAATATTATATACACGTTTTACGTAACAACTAGCAGTACCTACGTATTAACGTTGTAGAATTATAAATATTTATTTTGATTTCTATATAATCATAAGTACCTATAATACGCTCTAACACACCTATACCTGGCTGACTGGCCGCGGTTGGTGAATGAACACTGTATTTACAACAAACTGAGCTTTTAGAAAATATAGTATTTTTTAATTTAAAGTAGACCATTTTTAGTGACGGGCTCCCGGACTATTGAGATTGTACACTTCTAAGAGTGGGCAACGATAGCACACTTTCTCAAGTTCGTTAATATCTATCGGAGTTTCATCATATTTTTGGTACGTCGTAGTTCTGTCAACAAGGCTACGTTCTCGGTAGCCGTTGCGAAATACCGAATCAATGCCTACATACTTCGCTGGATTTCTGTTAACTGTCAAAGTGTCACCCACACAGCGCATGCGCGCCAATGACAGGTTACTTAACCTATTAATGTAGTTATTTAGCGTTTAGTAATAAATTAACGGAACAAGGGCGAACGTGTCCGTTAGAAAATATATGATTATAGAGAATGCATATTTTTGGAAAGTTAATAGATGTCCAAATTATTTTATGTTCTTAAAATTGTCTTCAGGAATTCGACTTTTGTCACATGGATTCTAGAATATCTCTCAATATAACTTTAAATATGATTCGATAGTTCGTTCGAAAGCCTGGGACGTAAGAAATTGAGACATCAACGAAGTACGGTTAACGTGGTGAAATTTTTTATTGAATGTCGTATTTGAACTATGCAAAACTTACATGCAAAGGCATTTTCAACGGAAATTGAACGAGGATCAAACAGTTAATTAACAACGGTATGCAAAGTTCGCATGCAAGAAGAATATTGAAGCAACTTCAACATTTAATGGAATATGTATTTTTATAGTTAAACATGTAAACAAGAATGTCCTTCAAGTATTTTGTTTACAATATCTTAACGGAAAATAAAATTTAGGTCAATGTATTTATTGCCACCTAACTTTGAATGTGACTCAAAGCCGACTATATTTATCAACTTTATTTTGTTTAAATATTTGCTTTTCATTCTATGTAACTAGTTGTGACAAGTAACACACAAAAACCTATACAAATACAAATATCTAGATAACAAATCTCATGGGCCATACGCGCGTCCCACTCGTCTCTCTTCTCGCCCTACGGCTCAAATATGATAATTTAGTTCTCGAACTAAACAGCACTACTCCTCCATTGAATTAATTCTAAGCTCGGTGATTTATAGCCCATAATTAAATTTTGTACGTAAGCATAGCGTAGTTGAGGCACACGCTCTTGACCTTTTATGTGAGAAACACAAAGTCTGGAAGCAAAATTATTTTAACACCAATATTAAAAAAAAAAACAACACACCGGAAATCAAACCTAATACTATTTATGGGTAATCAGTGGTGGTCGATACCTGGTCAATTTTGTTATTTTGTTATTATGTATAAGGAGTGTCTGCTCTAAAGCAAATAATTTACACTTACATTATTTGAATTTTTTTGGTTTATTTTTTCCCGTTAGAATAGGTACGTGCTCAACTCAATGGGCTTGAACTATAATTTTGAATTTGCACTGAAGGTAATCAAAATTAAAAGGAATAAGGTTCTAGAATAACCTCTGTAAATGTAAATTTTTTGTATTGACGAATTTGCCAGATATTTATGAAAATTCATTTGACGTTGAAATTGTCCCTGTGGCGTGATCTAGGCGTTTCAACTTTATTAAGCGGCTTTCTAGAGTAAAAAAACTATAGCTAAAAGTAAATAGAGAATATTGAGGTGAGGTCACTGTGTCAAATGAAAGTGTGATCGTCATGAATGAATAAAAATATTATGACTTTATTTAATCTAAGTTAATGTAAATTGTAAACATCAGTCCAAATGACGTCAAAGGGATCTTATATTGATAGGTTTTTGGAGATGAACAACTAAAAAAATTACAGACTTAATTTATTTTTATTTTTAGAGGAAAGTATAGATTGGTCTACATTTTCGGAAAAAAATATAATAACCATATATTAAAAAATTTCGTCGAAGCCTATTTCATCTCTTTATTTTATATCTAAAACACTTATTTCCAGTATAAAAACGACATTTAAAAGTGCAGTTTGGTTCAAAACGAGGTGTTTACCGCGATTTTATGATGAAATTAATTATTTAATTTATAGTGCTTCTTAACAAAAAGAGATACTGTTCATACAAATTTCTTCACTCACAATGTTGTCCTAACAAAAGAAGATATTTCGTTATAGTTTCTTTTTTCAAGCTGGTAGTCTATAACTGGCACCGCAAAGTACCAAAGTTTACTCAGAAAAGGCAAAAGGCATGCCCTGAGTTTGGGTCACCTGGAAGTAGTCAGCCAATCAAAAAAAGGTGTGGAAAAACTCCTGGTTAAACAATTTGACTAGGATGAATCTGCAGAATTGCCTGAATTGCTTCTGTACAAAACTATTTTTGAAAACAATAACAATAACAAATCCATAAGAACTTATGGAGTATTATGATTTAGATATTGTGTATATTGTGTATATTTGTACGAAGCCAGATTTGTCCGACATAACAGTTTAAAAAATAAAAATTTTATTTTCTATATTTTATTTAGTGTCTCTCTCAATTCTTAATTAAAATTAATAATTAATAATTATTGTACTCATATCGATGCTTAATAAATATTTTAGTTTGACATGATGTCATGAATAAATTAACGCAACCAATAATACATCCTAATAAATTGAACTATAAAACCTATTTCCTTATTACTCGTCGACTGGCAGTAAACTCAAGCTTAATTTCTGCAATAGGTAATAATTTAAATACTTTAGAACAGTCTGAGCAGTTCTTAAGGTTCCGTTTCTTAAAAGAAAAAGGGAAGCATTATAAGAGCTCTTCGTTGACCGTCTGTCTATCTGTCTGCCTGTCTGTCTGTAAAAGTCCTTTTTCTCAGGAACGCGTAGCTTCTGAGTCAACGCACTCAAAGAATACGCTCATCTGGGCGTATATTTTGACGCACGCAAGTAAATTAAAACCTTTATAGTACTTTCCGTTTACCTAGAATACGGTAGTTGACTAATATTGAGAATAAATATAAAAATAAACTTCATACGATAGCAAAATTTATAAACAAAATCATATTCGATTGAAGAGTATGAAAATTATAAGCTATTAAACTTTTATCTCTATCTCTTTCTTGTAAAACGATATTTAACATTATTTTAAATGGCCTGACGTCACACATAGGTACACCGCGCGGTATTGCTCTCTCGGTCTAACAGGACATTATAAACATTCATAACTTTGTTAATATCGATTTTTTTTAAATTCTCTCACTGTTACGCTATGTTCAGAAAGCTCTTTCATATAAAATTATTAAAAAATTAGATAACTATCGTATTATGAAATCAAAAAGCAAGATCTCACAGCACAAAGGAAAAAATCCAAAATTGTTAATTTGTAGTTATTACACATTTTTTTTTTAATATTTTTAAATTTAGACTAAACATTTATAACTGCATGGAATTTTTAAGGCGCGTGTCGGACTCGCACTTGGCCGTCTCTATATTTATCTGTTATTTATATTTTATTGAAGTAAATAGTTAAATATTCTTTAAATGTTTTACTTTTACCTTTATATTACTTTTAAGTTCAGATGTAACCAAAGGATCTTGACATTTTCATAGTGTAACATGAAAAAAATGTGAATAAATTTGCCACATTTCGTTATTTTTAAATAGACAAAAGTCGAAACGAAACTATACAAAGTCACCTATTTAGACAGGTATGCAATTTCGTCTGATTATGAATGTACGCGTTAAAATATATCAACCTTTTTACTAGATCAGACTCTTTTTGATTGGTTTCATTGTTTAACAATTTTGTTCACATTTATGACTCGAAGCCCTTCCAACGGTACCTAAAATTATTATTTTTTTACCCAACCATCACTGAGATAATTTGTGAACAAAAAGCTTCCAGTCTTAATGTGTCACACTAACCGGTTAGGTTGTCCTGAATATCTGATATTTTTATTTTGTATTTTGTTTTTCGTTGTATTTTCTCGAAAACTTCACAATAATGAGATAAACTGTAAACTTTATTTAATATCTCAAAAATGCGTCAGGTGTCTCGCACTTTGTGTTAATATAAAGATATTAATCGTATATCAGTAATAAATCTTTTGCTATCGACCTCGAAGTGAATTGATTTATTTATAACAGAACGTTTATTTATGTATTGAATGCACCCAAGACCTCACCGAGAGAACGGTTTCATCTGAAGTACTATGAATGGTTTCTTATAAATTTATTGTACGACAATCTAAATTTATTGACATTTTATGTGTATTTTTTTATATCTTAAATAACAAAAATAAATTTGTTTGTTCATTTCAATGTACCTATGGGTCTCTTTCAATACAAATAAATAAATAATGCATTAAAAATCAGACATGAAATTATAGTTTTGACTAATTTTTTGGTGGCTTTAAATGAATGGGAACAGATCCCTTAATTTTTTTTGAAGATTTTTATATATTTTTTTAAGGTTTTTGTAAATAACGATCTGTAAAAAAATCTTTAAACCAAAAGAAAGCAATGTTATGATCTCAGATAGCAGATTTATTAAGATGGAACATATTATATTTCGAAACGATTGGAAATGTAAGCAAAATGACACACTCAGAGATTAGATTCTAGTATATTTTATTAAATTAGACTTGAAACGTAATTTCAGAATCGATTTCAGTACGATTTTTACAAGTGCGTCACACTAAATTTTATTTTACCATGATTATGTCGAAAGATCAAGTGGCGTAAGCATATCTAGTCTGTGGCGTATATTTTTTTGGTCACAATTTGTGGTCACGATGCGGTATCTCTATGTACATCCACGGTCATGATATAATACATAGACAAACTCTACTAAATATTTATAATATCCTCTACTTACTGGAATTTCTGAACTATATAATTTAAAAAAAACTGTAATATATACTTTGACCGATTAAGAAATGGAATAATCAGTAGTAACTTAAATAACTCAAGTTATATTTAAACAATATGTTTTATTTATTACAATCCAATAATAGACATATATCTCGCGATACTCGAAGTTTTTTCCTCTAACGGACCACCTGCAAATACCAGGCGGTCATAGCACGTAGGTAAGTATGCGTTAACGTTTTAAATTTTTTGCGCCTACCATAACCGGGTCAAACACTTTAATCGATCCTGATTGCTCGTTAATACCAACACCATAAGCATAAATCGATTACTATTTATTGTAAACGTTTACTTTCGATATCGTATAAATTATACATAATGTTATGATGATTTTGTACAGCGCTGCCCTAGTAGATATTTAAATACTAAAACAAACTGGTGTTAATAAACTTGACGACCGCTTAGCCTAGTGGGTAGCGACCCTGCCTACGAAGCTGGAGGTCCCGGGTTCGAATCCCAGGTCGGGTCAGTATTTATATGATGAATATTGATACTGGTGCCGGGTCTTGGTTGTTATATGTATGTGATGTCTTCGCAAAAATATTTATCTATGTATGTATATATTATAAAGAATATTTAAGTATGTATATCAGTTGTCTAGTAACCCATAACACAAGCATAATACTTGCTTACTTTGGGACTAGATGGCGCTGTGTGGGAAGTTCCATTTATTATTATTATTTAACTGAGTATAAGGCCGTAAAGCCGTGGTTCGAATCCGGGCCTGTACCAATGAGTTTTTCCGACTTAAGTACATAACCATTACTGACTCCGTACCTCGGAGAGCACGTTAAGCAATCCTCCGTGAAGCAGTCGGTCCCGGTTGTATAGATGGCGGTCATACAATCCACCAACCGGCACTGAAGCAGCGTGCTGGATTTAAGCTTCAACCCGCTCACCCTGGGGGGAGGATTAAGCCCCTGCAATGGGGTATCTGGGTTGATGGAATGAAATGGAATAAATTGAGGTCCTAAAATGGGCTTGGACCAGACTTTTTTACACATAAATTTTTACAAGATTTGTTTCTAAAATTCAGGCATTTAGAAAGTTAATACTAATATTATCAAATTAGTAATAAATTATTAAATGTACATAATTCCCGTTGGTAAATTTGTTTATGTTAATTAAGTTTTAAATAGGTTTTACCTATTACTTCACATAAATAAAAATAAAATTCAAGAATTTTACAATGGTGATTATTATTATAATGCTTTTATTTTCCCCATAAACATCGTTTTCTTTTTTTTCCTTTGTCTTCACCTATCGAACTTCAAACTTGAAAACTTTATTGCATTCATGTCATGGTTACAATATCAAATTTCAACCTACCAACATGAATCCCGTTGAGGCACAGCAATCTTAATCTAATCTTAAATTTATAAATAGGTATTAATACTACGTCTAGCTTTTAAAATACGTACTAATCATTTAATGTTATATAAACTACGAAATAATAAAAAATAAAATGCAAAGCCTATCATAATCTTATAATCTAAACATAAAAAATAGTTGTCACCTAGAAACTCTTGCAGTGTGTAATAGCATTTTTCAAGTAGCATCTGCTTTAATGTACTTTTAAATTTATTTATATTATTTTCATTCTGTATGTATTGAGGAATTTCATTGTATATTTCTTTTCCATTAGTTTGTGAAACAAATACACTAAAGTTTTCTAAACTACTATTTTTCATGGCAAGCCTATTTAAATACAACTCATAGTTAGATAAAAACAGTAATATATAAAAAAAAAATTAAAATCCCGGATCAGTATACAAAAGGTAATTAACGGAAAAGAGCAAAACAAATTCTAAGATAATCTATAGATTTTTTTTTACAGAAATAACGAATGCGCCATGCAATGCTTGTTGTTCGGTACTTATCTAAGCAAATAATTTAAAACTAGTACACTATCATATAAATATGACTTCAATGTTATGAAGTAAGTGTTAGGGTAACAATCAAAAAAGCATAACGTGTTTTTCTCTTATATTAATATGCTATTATATTAACTTTCATTTGATAATCGTTTTGTTCTATCAAATTTTTTTTACAGTTGAAAATGTCTTTGTTATACGAGAAAATTATACGAGAACAAAAACCCAGAGGGAATCCGCCGTATCTTTGGAATTTAGTGGCAAATGGATTATATTTGGGAGTACAATCAAGAGTTTTTTTTAAGATGCATGTATTTCGGAAAAATCGGAAAACCTTTCATTTTAGGGGGTAAAAAATGATCATTAATCACTATTGATTTATTTCAAAAACGGTGGCACGAGTATATATGGATTGGCAAAGGTTTACCTACTTCTAGGATTCCTAGGACCATTTTTTTTCGAAATTTGGATAAGTCTTTTTTTTATTATCACTCTTTAGTAGTTGAGCATGAACGGACATTTTTTATGCCTGTATGATTTGTGTGCATTTTAAGGGAAAACAATTTTCTTAAGAATTCTGCCTAGATTAGTAAAAGTACTATCTTTAAAAACACCTTTTTATTTAAAAAAAAGTTGCATTGGTTTCTAAAAAAGACATACTTTTGTAATTTCTATTCATGTATTATGCGTAAAATGTGTTAAGTATTCAATTCGTGTCTTCATTTTTAAACGACATCAAAAAAGGAGGAGGTTTCTCAATTCGACCGTATGTATAAATATTTTTTACGTGTGTTCGCGGATAACTTCGTCGTTTATGAACCGATTTGGATGATTTTCTTTTTTGAAAGCTGGTGCTACCTGTGTGATTTCATTTCAATTTGGTCCAGTTCTGACAATGGCATCCGTGAGAAAACTGAAAACCATATAAGTCTTAAATTTACATTATAACCGACTTCATTTAGTTCTTCAGATGTTCGCGTCTGGAAGTCATCATTTCAGGCTGATGAGGAAAGCTACAGTTTTCCTTAACGGTTAGGCGCTAGGGATAATGCACTGTGATTTGTCGACAGTTTTCTCTAAACGGCGCTGTCTCATTTGAGTAGCGTGTTTAAAAGCCCCATTTATACTAAATGCGAATAAATTACGGTTGCGTATAACTAAAAAACCCAATGGATACTTACCAGGTAATAACAACTACAACAATGACTTTTATTTAAAACTATAATAATAAATATAGAACACAACTTAAAAGGAACGACTTGGCACCGACTTTATTAAATATATGCCGCCTATTAATGCTCCTTTCTTTTAACTTTTTGTTTTATGTTTTCCAAGTCGGTTTTTGTTTGTAAAGTTAATTTTTCAATATTACTGGACAGTCATGTCTAGCAAGAGATCTGTAGATTTTTATTCTCCTTCTCACTTTTGATTAGCAGCAGCTATATTTAAATATACCTTTTTCAGTCTTCTACAGTTCCCACAATTCCACTCGAAACTCGAAAAACATTACCCTTCGCGGCCGGGTAAAAAACATGTTTATCGTTTTAACAGCTCTGGAATTATAAGCAAATTAACAGTTAGATAATAATAATAATAATAATAATAATAATAATAATAATAATAATAATAATAATAATAACGTACACATGACAACAACGTCTAGGGCTCAAACTAAGCATTAGCTTATGTTTTGGTTACCAAGCGAAGACACCACATACATTTAACAACCAAAACCCGATACCAGTATCGATATTCATAATATAAATACTGACCCGACCTGGGATTCGAACCCGGGAGCTCCAGCTTCGTAAGCAGGGTCGCTACCCACTAGGCTATGCAGTCGTCAAGATAGAATCGTCATTTAAACTTGTAGAATACTATTAAGAGGCGTTGAATTTGTAATTTATGTATAAAAACTGGAGCACAGATATAAATGGAATTAATCTAATTAAATAGAAGTGACTTATTTAATAAAAAAATAATAAAAAATGCATTGCAACGTTTATTGACTTTATACGAAGTGATGCAGTAAGTCTCATTAGCTATGCATCTCGGTTAGACGTGCGAGGCCGCGCTCCCTTCAGAGCATGTGTCATTCTAAATCTAGAACGAATAAAATGATCGACGCATATGGATTATTCATTCATAAGATTAATTAAAATAGATATGACGACCGCTTGGCCTAGTGGGTAGCGACCCTTCCTACGAAACTGGGGATCCCGGATTCGAATCCCAGGACGGGTCAGTATTTATATTATGAATATTGATACTGGTACCGGGTTTTTGTTGTTATATGTATGTGGTGTCTTCGCTTGATACCCAAAACAGAAGCTAATGCTTAGTTTGGGAACTAGACGTTGTTGTGATGTATATGTTATTCTTATTAATATATAACAGTGCAAAATCTAATAAAATAGGTAATTTTTTGTGTGCCTTTTATTCATGTTTGTTTATAATTAAGTATCAACTCTACGAGTAAACTGTTTGACATAATTATTTTTAAGAAATTTCAACAAAATGTGATACATATTCATATTTATTGACTTCTCTTGATTATTTATATACATGTTTATTTAGAGATTCGGCGGCAAAAACGTATGTAAGAATATCACCTAATCGTTCGGTTATCATTCACGCAGATTCCGTTGTATATGTACATGTGGTAGTAATGGGTGATTTTCGAAAAACTGAAGTAGAAAATTTAAAGAATAATAATACCGCTTAGCGTTTTATAATTAATTATATTTTTATTATACTGATTTTCGTATAATTGACTGTCACATCGGTTATCTGTAACACTTATTGTGTGAATAATTTTAGCATGTGGGCGTACGCGTTGTAAATTTTGAATATTGATTGGTCATTGCCCGAGGTATTTCGTTCGTAATATACTTTAAACAGCATTGATTGTCAAAATCAAGGAGTCCATTAAATTACAATAAATTCAATTCGATGGGCACAAATAAAATGTATATACTTTAAGCGATTTTATTTTTTGTTGTGGAAAATAAATAAAACACTTTGATAAGTGTTTATTTGTCGTGATAGCCCAGAGCGCAACGAACCTGTCTCAAATTTATAAGGCCCCATAGGGCCATGGTTCGAATCTGGGCGTGTACCAATGAGTTTTTCTGACTTAAGTACACAATATCACTGACACCGTGCTTCGGAGGGCACGTTAAGCAGTCGGTCCCGGACGCTGTCAATAGATGGCGATCGTTACAGTTCCCAACCCGCAGTGGAGCAGCGTGGTGGACTTAAGTTCCAAGCCCCTCCCTCTCCACCCTGGGGGAGGCCTAAGCCCCTGCAGTGGGGTAAAAATGGGCTGATGATGATGATGATGATGATGATGAAGTGTTTATTTAAAAATCATGCCCATAGTTAAATGAACGTTCAATAAATTAGAAACAAAAAAATTTACAAATTAATGTGACATCTATTTTTGATAAAAAAAATAATTTTTTCGTTTCAGAAATATACTACGAAAAGCAGCGATATGACGGATGGTTTAACAACAGGGCTTACCCGGACTGGGGGTCGGTTGGTAAGTACATTTCATACTATAAAGCATTATCATGCATATACCTAAGTACTTGCCAGTAGAGAAATCGGATCATAAACAGAATGGTGATCCATGACTCGTAGTTCCACCCATTTCGTCCCACTGCCGGACTCGTGGTCCTACCAGTTTAGGTATGCAGACTGGTTGGATATTTATTTGGTATCGATTTTGAGAATTCTTGTGGTTTCAAGATTGGGCGGGATTCCGTTTCATTTTTTTTTTGTTTCGGAGTAGACTATGTTAGAGAAACTTCAAGCTAACATTCGATTCGTACAAAATAAAAATTTGTGTTTAGTAAATGTGATTTGTGTGTCGTGAATAGTGATAAAATAGGTTTTTGGTCATAAAATTTTGTTGAAGTTGATACATTTGCAGAGTGATTTCATAATAATAATTAATATGAGAAAAAGGGCTCGCATATTACCGGGTCTGGGAAGAGTGAATTTACTGTAAAACGCAAATGGAAATTTAAGACAGTTAAAGAAGATGTGGTCTGAGGTAACTTATCAAGACCGCATTTGCATATAAAAGAATCTTTTATTCTCAATTTTGATAGGTGAGACGGCGTACAACAGTGGCCTGAGCGCATACGACAAACTTTACAAATGATTGTTTTGGAAGATAAGCGACAATAGAAAAACCATGGTTACTTGGCTATATATAGTTGGTTGGATTGATACTTCAAATTTCCTTTTTGAAGCAGATGAGGTATGCCAAATCGTAGACGAAAAAGACCAAAGATCCTTTTTAGGCATACGAAAGTCTTGAGCGTAGGTTTTAAAATGGTCTGTATATAAATAAACAAATAACATGTTGATCTACAATTTCATTGTTATCTAGACCACTGTGGCTCGGTATCCAAGTTAGAATGATGTTGAGCCCAAGTCTGAAGTAATTGTACATAGACGGCATGCCATTACAACATTTCTTCGATACTAACCGCTTGTCTGGTGGTCTAACAGCTTTCGTCTATTAAAATATCGAGCGAATGAATGACATACGCTGACACTGTTTCACCGATACAGAATCGATTCCCGCCATATCGATTTTAACTAATCGTGTTTTAGTTCAACGACCGTAAACCGCAAGTGACTAATGATTGGGGAAAAGTTGATAAACAAAAGTCGAAATCAATTAAATAAAAATATCTAGAGCATGGTAACCATCTATAGTTGAAATAATGTATCATAGCGTCCCGCCCCGGCTTCGCACGGGTAGCAGAGCATAAATACGTCGCAGTATCTTTTCTGTCGTAGTGTCATATCAGCTTGTTGCATCGAACATGTATATTAGATTTAATTTGGTTTCAGTGTAACGTAAGTTCATCCTTCTTGGAGAATTTTATCTATTTTATTAAAGAATATATACCTACATAAAACAAACTAAAAAATTTCTTTGTACAAAATACTGAAAACCTCTGGGCTAACTTTACATCACGCGTGTAGCGTCGGTGTGGGACCGAACTCGGGCACTTGTCGCGCGATAGTTTTATTTCGCGATAACTCTTAAGATATTAATTTAAATTGTCGTATGGTATAAAGGGCAATCATAATGTGCATGAAATGTTGAAAGTAAATAACGTATTTTATTTGATAAGGATTAATATTTTATCCACAAAAATTGCTTTCCAATTACCAGATTGTATGAGGTAAAGGGCAATCTTAATGTGCATGAAACGCTGAAGGTAAATAACATATTTAATTTAATAAGAATTAATGTTGTATCCGGATAAATAACTTTCAATTACCACATCATACGACACCATTTTTCAAACATGAAAATAGGCATAATAACCTAACCGTAAAAGATAGACATATGCCATCACGCACTTTTCTTTAGTTCTACAAAAGAGGAACAGTTCCTCCATACATTGTTTTGTTATATCTCAAAGAGATTAGGCAGCGTTCTCGATGAAAGCTCTCAGTCGGCTTGATTTTTGCAGACGTCTTCAACAATAATCGTTATATTTCAACTAATTTGCACAAAACAATAATGAATTATACACATAAATATTTATTTCTCTTGAATCACTCCGTACATTGGTGTCAACCTTATGAAACTCTGTTTGGTAGTTTTTGAGTTTATCGCGTTCAGATAGACAGACAGACGCGGCGGGGGATTTGATTTTATAATATGTAGTGATCTTTAAAAAGCGCGTTTAATATTGCAAAAATACGAACGCTGGTTGTCTTAAAAACCAAACAATTATTCAATAAATTTACATCTTACCATTAATGTCTAACTTGCATTTTGAATAATTAATTATATTAAAAATATTTCTGTGACGGTGAATGTTTGCAGCCTTCAACTTTCACCAGACCAGCGTTGCCTTTATGGTTCAAATACCTTATATCAATGTTTAAGAAAGGCTGTGTTCCAGCACTGGAAGCACAAATAAGCTTATTGGTGATGAATATTGTTATTAAATTGGCCAAGTTAACATTCTCTCAGAAGTTTACATTTAAACTACGTCCAATGATGATGATATATCAACGATGTACCCGGGTCAAATATGAAAAGAAATAAAAATAAACTTTATACGATAACTACTTTTATTAACTACGTCGTCGTATCCATCAACAAATAAATTTTTTACACGACATTTAAAACTATATTCAACATACTCAGTTAATTATTGATTTTTCATTTTCGTTGGTGTATTTTTAAAATTAGATTCTTCATTAATCACGTAAATTAAAAAAAAATCATCGTGTACTTATCCGGTTCATAAATTCTGCCGCACGAAATTTCGAATTTCGAATGTTAACAAATGAAATATGGACTGCGTTCAAATTAAGAACATCTCATCAACACAAAAACGTACTTTTCTTAATTTTTCCTGAGTTATAAATATGGAATGGAGGCAAAAAAAGGATCGGATCGCGGTAAGCACGTCACATCGCTGCGGGTTACGCTTAAACTGAGATTTTCAAACTTTTCAAAGGTTTTAAAATAACCGAGTGATTTGAAATCCCGTGCGCAAGCAGAAACTGTTGGCTCTACAGATGGGAATAAGCAAAACATGGGAATAATGAAAACCTAGGAGGAGGCTTATCGGAGAAAACAGCACATTTTCTTCATGCGTGGCGGAAGAAACTTAGGCTGGAGAAATCCCGTGCTTTGTTGAAGCGGCACGCGAGAAAAAAAAAGAAAAAGAGCATTGAAAAACTTTTTGCAAATAAAGAAGTCTCTAATAAACAAAATAATAAAGTGTGTTCCCGTAATAATTAAAAATAAAAGTATTCCCCATGTCCAGCAAGGACTTCATGTTCCGTCATTTATGATTTCGCTTAGGCATAACTGTGGTGTATTTATGTGAAAAAGGTGTGAAAACAAATGCCGTTGAATATCAAAATACAGTCCTAACATATTTTGTAAAACTTGTGAAACCTCTCTCTCATAAAAAGTTTGAAAACAGGCACTAAATATTGCAGCAGGATTCTGCGCGAGCTCACAGATCTAAAAGCACGTAAAGTAGTCAGTTTTAGCCAGGTTAACCAACTGCCCGCGAAATTGATTTCATCAGGTACGAAGAACTGGCCTTTCGCTAGTCCAGACTTGAATCCATTGGATTATAAAATATGGCAGTATTTGAAGGAAAGGACCTGTGCTTACTCTCATCGTGCAAGCTGATATTGATTGACGCTGATTTGACGACCGCTTAGCCTAGTGAGTAGCGACCCTGTCTACGAAGCCGGAGGTCCCTGGTTCGAATCCTAGGTCGGGTCAGTATTTATATGATGAATATTGATACTGGTACCGGATCTTGGTTGTTATATGTATGTGGTGTCGTTGCTTGGTACCAAAAACACAAGCTAATGCTTAGTTTGGGGCCTAGACGTTGTTGTTTTGTATACGTTATTGTTATTGACATGGATGTTATGCGTACTGCTATTGATGATTGGCCACGCCAGATTAAAGGCTTCTGTTGAAAATAGAAGAGGTAATTTTAAATAACCGTATCAAAAATAGAATTTGTATTTAATTACCTTTCTTTTAATATATAAAACTTTAATATAAATACTAATATGTGTAAATTATTTCGTAAAGCAAACGCGACTGAACTTCTGACCCGACTAAGTGTATTGGTCGTGTAAAGGTTTTTATAATATGCAGTATCGTAGCTTGGTTTAAATATTATGAAATAAGGTAAATATCGGTTTGTGAAATTACTACACATGACCTGTTAAATGTAATAAAAACCTAATATAGTTGAAATAACAGAGTCAAATAAGTGTTTTCGACACAAATAAGAACTCATTTATTCACATACCTATCTACATGTTACCAAAGTAACAGAGTGAAGTCCGAAATAAACTTTATGAAAATTTAAGATCGCGTGCCGTTTCGCTCCAATTTGAGATCACTTAATGTAAATTAAGTTTAAACGTTATTATTAAGTCTTAGCACTTGAGACAGTTACTTTCAAGTGATTTTTCTGGTTCAAGAACATTTTAATGGTTGTGTGTTATTTCGATTTAACACAAAGTGATAATGGATTTTTTGATTCAGTGGGTCATGTGAACTGTACGTTGCTTAAAGAAAGATAAGCTACTATGTCTTCCGTGAGTCGCACAATGTTGTCCATAAACGTTTATTTTTCACGTATTTCATTATTAAGTTTACTGAATTTGTTAAATTCGTACAATCTGTGTTTTTATGTTGCAATTTTATACATTATTTATTCGTTACCAATGAGCGAGTTTTGTCATTTTTGCATTTTATAGAAATATTTTATATTTATTAAGAAAAACTAATCAGAGAAAGAATTTTATTGATATTTACAAAAATGCCGAAGATACAAATTTTTAAAATAAATCGTGCTATGACGTCACTCGGTTACATTACTATGGGCTGACGTGGATAATTTGTACGTAACGGCACCGAGTGACGTCACGAGCGGGTCGTAAAAATACAAACTTTGATTTGTTATATCTCCAGTAACGCTCGTTCCACTAAAATCCCCTAGGTCAGTCCCCCAGGGGACTAGACAGCACTCAACGTTCCACTACGATACCCTATACTGGGGATTGTGCAAGTACTAATAAATGTTATTCTTTTACAGTCCTCTATAACCTCTAAATAAAAATCCACTTAAAAATTATAGCAATATGTGATACATATGCATGTTATTGAAATTTGTCTACTGAAGGGAATAAACAATGATGTAAATATTTTTTTCTAAAATAAGCAAAAGGTTGAAAAAAATAAATAAATAATTTTAAATTCTTCCCTATCGTCGTCACACGGTGAAGTTGAATATATAATTAAATTACATTTTTTGATTTGTAGCGTTGAATAAATAATTATATCCTTGTGCAATACAAATTCATCATCTATCGGTAGGGGCTGCCATAATTTTTAGGCATTTACATGGGACGGGTTTGATGTTCATGGAACGGGTTTGATGTTAAGGACGTTAAATAAAACCTATATAGTGTGAACTTTATTATGTTATGTTTATTTTATTCACATAAACAATCAATATTAAGTAATCAAATTATACTATATAACTAACTACACATTGCTGAATGTGATAAGAAGATACAGAAATAAATAAGTTAATTATTTTTCAACCAATCTTGTTTTGAAGTCGATTTTACTTTCTTGAAGATATCCTTGTCTTTTTTTACATAAGTATAAAACTGAGCGCAAGTGATTTTAAAATTATAATTATTAATCAAAATAGCTTCAACTGTTTCCATTGACAACCCATATCTTTCCATGTATCTTTTGTCCGACCATTGAGTTGTCATCGGGGAAAATATCCTGTTATAATTGAGTTCAGGAAAAAAGGGGACATATAGCAATGCAGAACTGCGTTGTGTAATACGGTGGCTACATATAGAACTTATGGTATCTCTTTCTATCGGTAAACGACATTCAATGTCAGTGTTATCCTTATATTAGCCAGTACTGCATTGTAAATAGGTTTCAATTCAATAATAAGGTTCTCAAACAATTAGGGGATTCAAAAGGAAATTAGAGTTTTATATAATCCCCTAGTGGATCGTAGTGGAACACTGAGTGCTGTGTAGTCCCCTGGGGGACTGATCTAGGGGATTTTAGTGGAACGAGCGTCCAGTAATAGTCGGCATTTTCTCGAAATTCAAAAAGTATAGTCATAATTTTGTTATACTCTAGCGTGTGAAATAGCGTATGATGCATAATTTTGCTGAGGAGGACACGCTCATTGTGTAAAAGTTTGTTTTATAATTATTAAGCCTTTATTGCTGATACTAAAAATATATAATAAAGGTTTTTCTAGTTTTAATTGACTTATATTGTAACACATCAGATTTTCCAATTTAGTGGATAGCGTCTTCTGTGGCACATAGGCTTCTTGCATATGTGTTTATTCTTTGTTTTTCTTGACCAAATTGTCCCTACAATCTTCTTGATATCATCTGGCCATCTTTTAACCTCTTTTTTTACCATCACGTGTATGTCACTCTGTTATGACTTGTAGTATTATAAAACAACACGTGCTATTTTATACTGTATAACATTAAGGCGAAAAACAGTAAATGTATAGTTGAAATTAGCTGAATGGTTTTTACCAAGATAGATACAGACCGGACCTAATCCTGGGCGTGAACGACAGGGTCGTGGTGTTTCTCAAATATTGTTAAACAGAGCTACGGCTTATCATTCTGTCGTCATCATGAAATAAGGTGCAGTACGTCGGTTGAACTTTATTTAAACAATATACCAAAAATCACTATACCTTAATTTAGCCCAAAAAAAGGAATTGAGCGAGTTACCGGAAATCCGGAAAACTCTGATTTTCTTACAATTTTCCGATCACCATCGTTACTATATTTATATTAAGCGTATGAAATGTATTAAATTGCGTTCTATGTAATCTCATGTGTATGAAACCATTAAAAAGTAATATGTTATTGTATCGAAAAGCTGTACAACGGTTCGGTTTACGAGTGAAAGGAATTCAGTGCGTTATCGCAATCGTTACATGTAGTAAAATCGGCCCACCATCGAAGATTTAATGACTACAAGTGAAATACGTCAAATTAATGGTCGGTCTTAAAATTGTATTGAACTTAAGAGGGATGGATTCGGAAACGCTGTTCATATTTTATAGATAACTAGAGACCGCCCGCGGCTCCGCCCGCGTAAACTACATGTTTGAATACTTAACGTTAATCACTTCTTAATAGAGTAAAGAGGAGATCCAATTCCTTTCTTTCTCTCCTCTATTTATCACTTTATTTTCCGCTCTACGATTGTCTTTTAAGAACTGACTTGGAAATCGCACACAGACATTTCTATTTTATTTATATGTACAGCCACTGCCTTCTATAGTTACAAGCTATGCTATTAGATTTGGCAATGTCGCATTATCTGTCACATGTAGGCCGATTTACTTCGTCAGCTGACGTCATGATTTAATAATTGTAAATATGGGATTTAAATAACTAAATATGAAATTATAGATAGTATTTAGTAGAAAATAGAAACAAGAGTACGTATTATATGATACTAGTACCTGCCCGCGACTTCGTTTGCGTATTATAAGTGGCTTTTATAAATAGAATAGAATAAAATAAATGTTTATTATATCTCATTTCGGTTAGTGTCATTATGGTTTTGTGCATTTATCACAGGCTACCTATATCTTACAAGCTAGTTTTATTTTATAATGTTCTATGGAAATGTACGTTCCCTTGCAGTTTCTTCCTCTCCCTGGGTTCTACGTAATCAATCTCGCCGGAATGCTGCTGGTGGCTAGCACGCGATTAAAACGACCATGACACGTATAATTACAGTTCCCCGGGATCCTCCAGACTCCATATCCTCGAACGTAGTCAAAAAATGACCAAAATTTACTGAAATTTCCACCCAAACGTGTCAAGATTGTGACGTGAAACGAAAAACGATTATATGGTGAAAATATCAACTTTGCTAATTACGAATAAACACGAGGTAACGCGTAGTTTTTAACACTGACTTATTATTTCCAATGAATATCTCGTTTACATAACGTTTAAATGGAAGAAAACGCCAACTATTAGCCTGACTGGTACCAAGGCTTGGATTACACGCAACGTTTCCAAATTTCAATAACATGGCTTGTAACTATAGAAGGCAGTGGTATAGCCAAAAAGTATTTCAAATTATTTTCCAAACAGTCTTCTGAATACCAATGAAAGTGACATCAAAACTAATTTAGACGTTTCGTAATTAATTACTGTCAGTAATGTTATGTAATGTACTGTTTGTTCGGGTTAACCCGAACAAACAAACAGACAGATAGACGCGATAATAGTGTATAGCTTATATACATCCTAAGGGTCCATTCTAAATATCGAGTAGTTACATCAGATGAGTAGTTTCGGAGATTACCTCCCACTTTCAAACTTTATTATCTTTTTATAAAATTAGTTTAGATATCGTGTATTTTATAATTATAATATATTTATAATTTTGTCGTGTCTATCTATCCGTCTATTCGCGGATATGTGTATACATTTTTTTAAACAAAATCAACAAAAACAATTCATAGTGGCGTAACTATCATAACCAATAATTTGCGTGGAGGAAATTTTTCTATGAAAATTGATTTTTTCATTTCTCCTAAATACAGGAAAAAGTACCGTCATGTAGAGAGAGCGCTTTGATTTATCCATGCTCAACGGATTCCTACTATTTCGTGTACATATACTCGTTAAAACCTCCGAATAAGTAGCGAAGTCGCGTCTTGAAGAACCTCTCATTATTTCTTGCGAAAAACGATGAATTTTAATTTTATGGCAAGCATTTTGGTTTTTTATCCTGTGAAAAATCGATGAATGTCATAAATGCATTGAAATCTATAATAATAATATCAATGAAAAACAACAAAAAAAATCATTTTCATTTCGTTGTACTAATATAGGGCCATGGTTCGAATCCGGGCGTGTACCAATTAGTTTTTCTGACTTAAGTACACAATATCACTGACACCGTGCTTCGGAGGGCACGTTAAGCAGTCGGTCCCGGACCCTGTCAATAGATGGCGGTCGTTACAGTTCCCAACCCGCAGTAGAGCAGCGTGGTGGACTTAAGCTCCAAGCCCCCCCCCCCCTCCTCACCTTGAGGGAGGCCTAAGCCCTTGGAGTGGGGTAAAAATGGGCTGATGATGATGATGTACTAATATATGAATACATATTGATTTTGTAATTTAATGAAATAGTATACATCTTTTTTTATACATCATATCAGCCGTAAACGTTATAATAAAAATATATAAATAATTCATGTTTTTTAACTGCCTTTAACTAACCTGTCGTGTAAGTCGAATACCTGTGCCACGGTCGATATTGTGAAATGTTGAACATATACTAATCTAATGAGCAACGCTCACTCATTATCTGCCATGCGTGATTGAAATATTAAGCACGCATAAAATAGCCCCTTTTAGCATTTATTTCTAGTGATCACAAGCGAATCGATTCGGCTGCATATCGATTTGTTTTTACCGCGTCTCCCAAAGGGGAATTTCGATCTCGTTGTATTTTTGTATCCACATTATCTGGCCGGTCGGTCGGCTGAGTGGTTAGTGACCCTAACTGCGGAGCCAAAGGTCGCGGGTTCGATTCCCGCCCGGGACAAATATTTGTGTTCATGAACATGTCTGTTTATTCCGTGTCTGGGTGTAAAATATATATGTATATATTATAAAAAAATAATATTTAAGTATATATATCAGTTGAATTCAGTTGTCTAGTAACCCATAACACAAGCAATAATACTTGCTAATAATAGATGGCGTAGTGTGGGATGTATCATGTATTAATATTATGACATTAAATAAAACGTCATTTTTTAGGATTTTACAGTCCAACAAGAAATCTTTACCGTTATACGCTATGTAGATATTCTATGGCGCCTCTACTACATGAAAAGTGAGGGTCAAAAACAAGATTTGTACAAATCCCCTCCGGTAGGATTTCGATTAAAGTATTTTGAAAAAAAAAAAATGATGTTTCTCAGATAGGTTTTCAAAACTAGTCCTCGTTAGCTATTCGGCTCTTAAGTGGCTTTATTACGTGAGTTGCATGTGACTGATCGATTGCCGAGTGGTTAGAAACTCTAACTGCGGTGCCAAGGGTCGCAGGTTCGATTCCCACCCGAGACAAATATATATGTGCATGAACACGTGTATTTGTTCCCTTTCTGGGTGTAAAAAGTATCTATATATAAATGTATTAATAAAAAAAGGATATTTAAGTTTATATACCAGTTATCTAGTATCCAATAATACAAGCATAATACCTGCTTACTTCGAAACTAGATAGCTCGGTGTGGGATGTCGCAGGTATATGTGTAACTGATTTTACATACTGCAATATGTTTGGTGGTAACCCTGCAACATCTTGAAGACTTTATTCACTAACACTAGGTCCAACACAAAGCACTAGATCCAAACACTAAGCACTCACGATGTCCTAGGTCGTAGCCAAGTCGTAGATTTCACTTGTATCACTAGTTTCGCTTCGAAGTCGCCTCGAAAGTAGCCCAAAAATTGAACGGGAGCTCGCTCGCCTTCCTGCGTCTATTTATATGGGCCGGGACAAGCGCCAGATCATTCTAGATCGTACCGGACTGGACGACTCTAGAACGCCCCGCGCACGTGCCCGGCGTTCGCGACCATTCTTTCCTCTAACGTCATCTAGTATTGAGTAGGGGTTTCGTGTTTGTTTGTTGTAAAACCCTTCTACAAAGTGGTTTTACTGGTTGACGCTAGATGGCGGTCGTTACTCTGTGTGTTCGTAACAATATGCATCGTAATAGTTAAATTGTTTTATTATTAAACGCAAAAATTAAGGGCTTCGTGTCACAGTTATTATACACCCTTTTGCTTTGTCAAATATAAAATATACACTTTTATCCACTAATAACATTATTTGTCAACTTTCATATAATAACTAATATTAAATGTTCATTTATATAATTAAACTGTAAAAGTCAAATTATTTATATAAGTCAATATTTAATCTGCAGTTTTAACTGTAACAATAATGGACACAAATTAAACGAAAATAACCTGCATTCCCAAAAATGTTCCTAATTGGACGTATTTCAGTCACACTTTATAGATTTATTGGGATAATTAATGTTATTGAAGTGTAAACTTCGTCTTCGCACGCCGCGCCCGAAGTAGTAAATCCAGAGGGGTCAAACACCCGTCAAATTTGATTCCCGTTCTTTATTATTATTATTTCAGACAGCTGTGTCTTTTTGTTGCATCCGAACGCATACTTCACCTTCTCAGAGCTTAATAACGATAATATTAATTTCTGAGACATTTCACGCATGCGCATGTAGTCCCAAACTAACCAGAGCTTGTATTGTATTAGCTTGTATCGATACTTGTGTAGTATCGATACAATTGATATATTTTGTGTTAATAATATCTATACTAATCCATCGATGCTCGATCGATGGATTAGTATAGATATTACTAACACAAAATATATCAATTGTATCGATGTTCTTATCGATGCTCTTAACATTATAATAAGTTTCGGTTCATAACATCGATCATAATTTTATGAGGTTATTAGGCCGCGGTTAGTTGCGTCGTCGGCAGCGTATTGAGCGTATATCAATTAATCATATTTAATCAACAGTCTAAAATATTGACGTTATATAAATGACCGTAACATAACTTCACACTCCATTTATTTCGTTTTAATGAAAGGTTAGTAGATTATAATGGTGATTTTTGCACAGCTCGATCTACGTGTACAAAAGACGTCAACGCGTACCTACATCTAAAATCTTTAAATTATATATAGCGAATCAAAATCAACTTATCACAAAAAACAACAATTTCTTATCATAATTTATCTTATCTTAATTTAAATTAAATATAGATGTCCGAGGTCTGTGGGTCTTCCAGGAAATGAAAACTACACACAAAAATGTCCATATTTTCTGAAGGAATTTGGATTCGTGTGTCCAGGGTTCAACAATTTTAATTTTAATTTTATTTATTTAAGTCCATAAATTACAATTAGGTGACAATTTGATATTTATAGTACCAGGAAACCCATATTGGTCGATCTAGGTGCTGTTGGTCGCTCGTACGCTATTTTCTTTAAATAGGAAGACCTAGCTTAAATAACATGAATATCATTTTAAATTGAATGCAAGAGTGTTTAATATATAAATTACTTTTAGATGGTATATGTATTATTTTTTTTAAATACATGGAACATCCCACATAGCGTCATCAAGTCTTATAGTAAGCAAATATTATGCTTGTGTTATGGGTTACTATATATAGACGACTGATATACATATTTAAAAATTCTTTTTTTTATATAATGTATACAAATATAAATATTTTGCACGCGGCCCCGAACCAAATTAAAATGGGTTAATAATGTACATAAATGTTTGTCCCTTGTACTTGCCATTACTACAAGTATATGCTAAAAAGGAAGATACTTTTACACAGCTCTTTGAAAAATACTATTTCAGGATTACTTAATTTGACAAGGAAACTTTGTTTCCATATCAATCCGTCGGTCTGTCTGTGCGTAAGTTACGGCTATTTTATTTTTAGACTATTAGTAATATAGAGCTGAAAATTTCGGAAAATTGTGTGTAATATATATAGCCGCTACATAAGTATGTATTCAAATCTTGAAAAAAAATAATTAAGCGGTCTCCCGTACATACAATGAGAAAGTAAAAAAAATTACTTACCCCACGAAAAGGTATAACTGATTAGCTATTTTAAAATTGTGAATAGGTTTTGATGGTTTTTTTTCCAATTTAGATCCATTTACGTAATCTTCCGTTATAATTTATCCATTTCACTTGAATTGCATGTTCTTTCTTTATAACTCTTAAAAATATATATAATAATATTACATAGTACGTACTCTACGGGACCCTACGTTATGAGTGACCCAATTTGCACTTGCTCGTTTTTTTATGTGCTTTTGGTCCCACTTTCAACTTCCTTATGATATACATTAGGTATTTATTTAATGACAATTAGGTGTTTCGCCCGTATGCTAAGTGTTTTTGTATGCGCATTTGATTATTTAAAAATCAAATATTTATTTAGTATTATTTTGTTTTATGGTATAATTTTGAAGCTCTAAAATAAAAATGAGAAAATGAAATAAACAAATCAGTTATTTATTTATCTATAACCCAAATACTGTTATGATAATTTTATTAACTATAAATCTTTTCATTTACTATATGTTATTGTATACAATGATTAAAAAAAATCGGACATGATTTTTGAAAATGTCAAAATGTTATAATCTGACGAGGTTTTTTGCTAATAATAATTAATAGCATGTTTTTTTTATTGATTTTATTTATCAATTACAATTCAATGACATTCGTTGGTCTATCTGCAGTTAGAAGTAATGGGCTAAGTTCCGTAATTGTTGATTAAAATTTTTTATTTTATAACATGTAGGTACTATCAT
This sequence comes from Luffia ferchaultella, assembly GCA_949709985.1. Lineage (NCBI taxonomy): Eukaryota > Metazoa > Arthropoda > Insecta > Lepidoptera > Psychidae > Luffia > Luffia ferchaultella. Next base: position 8,403,987 of record OX453253.1, on the reverse strand, counting down.
TGACATCAATTTCGTTGAAAAAAATTTCGAAAACTAATATTATTTACCGAATCAAAATTCTTGTTCAATTTCGTCTCTATAAATACTAAAAAAATATAACTTGTCATGCAATGTTTCACAGTAAAATTGGATCGTGTTGCGCCAAAAGCTACCAGTCCACACAAATCTAGTTCTCAGATATTTAAGTTTAAGTTTGGCATATTTTTTAAAGTGTTTTTTATTTAATTTTGTAAGATTAATCTACATTATTGTCAGGGTATAGAATAATTCTTTTAGTTTAATAAAAATGTTAAATAATAAATAAATAATTAGATATAGAGATGATTTTAGGTTGTATGGTATATATAACTTGAAATTTGGTCAAGCTGTGGATTGGTATATTTTGGCACAACACGATCCAATTATAAAAATTTAAAAAAAAAATATAACAAATATTATTGACTATTAAAGCCTTAAAAGAATTACAAAATACAATTAAATATAAATATTAACCCTAACACAGTTTTTCGTCAGTTCCAAGCCATAGTTTCGGAATCCAATTATATTACCATGATCTTGCGCCACGTTCGAGTCGTGAGTGGTTTAATAAACATTTCTCGATAACGTATACGTACACATTGATTTGTCATGCGTGCGTGATGAAATCTTTTAGATGGGTATCTATCGATTGGGCTAACCTGTGTAATACATTGTAAATAATTGTATCATTTATTATAACTAATTGTCCTGTCCGTTCGATTGGAATCACGCCCGATAGTATTATATTTCACGCTCGTATAATTTGCATTAATATACAATAAAAGAAGAGTTATTCAAATAATAGAGGTCAGGAAACGATTCAGTCGTTGTTAATTATAAAATACTGCAGTTATGGTAACAGTTAAAATTCTTAACTATTCAGTTTTTAGGATTTCGTTGTATACTACGGATTAATTGCGATAACAGTTCTAATAATTTTTTTTTAAATGTATTGGAAATAATATTGTTTGTCCCTAGGTTATCCGAGCTGAAGCTATTTACGCAATTATAATGATTTTTTTATTTATTAAATTAGAGTAATTAAGACAGAGTTTGGTTATTATGAAGTTATGACAACAAGATACAAAGTTATAGATCAAAGATAAATAGGATAACTCCATGTGCAAGACACTCGAGCCGTGCACTTATTATATTCTCGTTATCCCGTTTCAAGCTTTAGTTATCTCCAATCATCTTCTGAAAGTACTAAATTATTCGTATAGTTAAAAGACTTATTTCAACACAGGCAAAGTTTTCCGAATACCTTTTGAACAATAAATTTGAAAATAAAATAAAAAACAAATTTTAAATTTTCTAATAGAGACTGGAAACTAGTGAATTATTTTTAAATATTTTCTTATAAGGAATAACTTAAAATAAAAAAAATATTTGTAGAATAAAAGCTATAATTAACTAGGCTAAAAATTTAGATAAATGCCTTGTTTTTACTCTATTTTTAAGTACACATTAATTATAATGAATTTTAAAAAATTAAGCACATTGTAGTATATTTTAATATTTTTAGATTATATTTTTATTAATAAAATAATGCGATTACCATTTATTTCCCGTTTTTTGAAGGTTCAAAAATTATTAATATAAAAACAATTTTTAACAATTCAAAGAAAAACAGATTGGAAAGTGTTTTCAACCGCATAGCTCGTAACATCTTATTCTGGTGAATAAAAGACCCATATTTACAATAAAATTGATCGAATGACACTTGTCATTATAAAATTGCAAAAACAAAAGTCAGATAAATCGATATAAGACATGAAACCTAAAACCAGTCACGTATACACATATCGATAATAGATCGATTGAAACTAAAAGATTACGAAACGTGAAATTATTTATGTATACACTAATTACGATTTATAGGCTAGCGTACTTCGATTGTTTTGGTCAAACGCATATAGCTGTTGAATATTTGTTTACAATAACAAAGATATCTAATGTCGAAATCTTGTAAGCGAAAGTCTTATATGGGAAATATTGTTTTTATAGGAAACAATGTTTGTTTATTGCAATGTTAGAACATTTTTATTCTTAGTATACAGGTACGATTTTTTAATTTTTTTGTCATTGAAAATGACTATCAAATCCATTTCACGGGAGACGCATTTTTAGACTATCAAATCCATTTCACGAGAGACGCATTTTTAGCCATAACTCCAAGGGTATAAAGTTTAGCTAAGATTTTAAGATCTTAAAAGATCAATAATTTAGTTGCGCATCGTATGACACCAAAATTTTGGAAATCGGTTCGGTAGTTTTTGAAAAAAAATGTAAAATGTAAAGAAATCGGGATTTTTTCGGATTTTGTTTTTACTAAATCCAAAATATTTCGAGAACGGAGACCGATATCGAAAATAAAAAAAAATTATATCTTGGCCATTAACGTAGCTACGGTTTGAGACCAAGTTTTTGGAAATCGGTTGGTAATTGTAAGAGAAATTAGTTCCGAAAAATGAGATTTTTTGGTCGATCGCTGGTGTTTGCGCATATAAGTTACTATATTTCAGAGGGTATTCGTCGGATTGCTTCGAAGTGTTACACAAAAGGTTAGGAGGCGTCGGTAGCTACAGTTTGAGACCAAAATTTTGGAAATCGGTTAGAAATCGAACAAAAAATTTGAAATCACATGTTAGATTTTATGGGCGATCGGGAACTTGTCAACATTACGGTCATCGCCTTTCGGCCTGTATTCGTTCGAATGCTTCATTATCGAGTTCAAAACGTTTAAGGATATCAGAGGCTGCAGCTTAAATCGTGGCAATAAAATAAAATAATCTGTGAAAATCGGATTTGAGTAGGTTCATTTTCAATGAAAGCGATGGTTGCGGGGACTGCAAGATCTGTGGATTTTTTTTAATTCTGAGTAGTACGTACTTGATACTTTTTCGGTAAACTATGTTTTCCGATAAAAAATCAAAAACGTCGAACATGACGATCACATTATTACGACGATCTCTGACTACGACAAGTAAAAGATTACATACAAGGTATGAAATACTTTTTTGCTCATTATTCGTTATAGACGTACACAATAACGTCTGATATATTATTATTTTATTTATTTATTTAATTATCCCGATGTAGCTCGTATCACATAAATCTCGAATACGTTAAGGAATCGCACAATGGCTTGTTTGGCCCTTAACAGGAACTCGTATATACGTAAGAAATAAGCAGACAAAATTTATTTACTGAAGACTCGATAATTATGTACTGTGCGACCAAATTTGCTTAACGATATACTCGGACCACCACCGCATCGATCGAGATCGTATATCAAGTGTTTAAAAGCTCCTTTTTTCGGTGAAAAAGTTTTATACATTACAATTTTATAGCTATATCCCGTTTTTAAGAATCTTTCGTACTTTGAGACGCGATTTCGTAGAAATCAATTTTGATCTTAAAGTATCGATTATTGATAAATTGGTTTTAGTAATACGGTATTACCGTTTAATTAGTATTTTGGTTGATTATTTGTCAATGATTCATTTAATTCATATATATATGTGTAAGGCCGACATTTTAGCTTGTATTAAAAAGTTATTTTTTAAACATATCCTAATACCTCGGTATATATTACGAGTTTCCGATCTAGTGTTCTATGTAAAAAGGCGGTAAAGTGTTTCAAAAATTATTGGTTTGCTTGATTTTATTAATTTGTACAAACCAATAAATTCATTTGCGAATTTTTATCTATTTATTTGTTACGGCTTGAGCTTTGAAAAAAAAATCAATATTCGTATGAACTATTTATTTTCTTGTATTTTATATCGGTTATATTAAAAAAAATAGACAATTTACACAAAGTCTTGGCGTGATTAATTTATTTGCTTGCAGTCAATTCTTAGCATGTGAAAAACTTAAAAAAAAATGTGGTATTTATTATTTTATTAGATTTTATAAAAGAATTTGATATTAATTATTTATACGGTATTTATATGTTCGCTCGTGTTTTTTTTTAGAAATGCTGACGTTAAAGAATAATAGTTAACACTGTCGAATTTATATGTTTTCCTTCTTCTCCGTTATTATAAATTCAGAAAATCGGTTGTTCTCCTACTTTCTAAGTGTTTTTCACGTGTATCTTTTCAGATACACATGACATGTGAAATGGGAGTTATTGTTTTACCATACTCAAAGGCCATGTATATGTTTTTGGATACACGTATACTTATACCTATTTTCATGTACACAAAGAGACACATAGATTCGCTCAATGGATGACTTACGACTCAGCTTTGCGAAACTATACTAAGTGGTATCGTATACTTATGTTTGAGGTCGTATAGGGTACGAGCTTTGTTAATACACATTTTCTTTATAACAAATATTCCAGAAAGAAAAAGTTAACCTTTACGGAATTCCGAGATCGAATCGTTAAAACTGTTGTATATAGAAAAACACAGTGCCTCTGGGTCAAATAATCCAAAGTTCGCGTGAAGCAATATTTGTCTCAGGTAGATTCAGCAAATGATTTTTTTTTTGAGAATTTATTCTATTTGTTTCGTTTTATTTTTCATTTAGACTAAGAATTTTTCATAGAAATTAATATATAAAATAAACGTTTTCTTTGGGTTTATAATTATTTTTTTAGCTATAGTAAATAAAAACCTATCTACCTACTATAAATAAAACCTAGTTTCAATATGCTTTAAACCAAGGCTACACAATTCCTGTATAAAATACACAGGAGCGTAATTCTAAATCTTCTAAACCTAAAACTAAGTTTGAATCGGCGCTATACAAGCAAACATGTAAACTAATTATTATTACGAAAATATGCAATTATGACAGCAGGATGCACGTTTTAATGATTTAATAATCTTCGTGGATTGTTAGTACGGCAAATTTTTCTATTCTAAAGTTTAGTTCTTTGGATTGATAGAAGACGTGAAATATCTAAAATTAAAAATTTCATTGTTTGCGTATCTACCAATATATCCAAGCGTTTTACCATTCTCTTCTAATAGCTTAAATTAGGAATCAGTTCTTATACTGTATTATTTTTATAAAATAGTATTATTGTAAAATATAAATACTAACAAATACTGAAATAACAAATAGCGACACTTTACTTTTGATTTATTTTCTTCAATTAATTCATTTTAATTTAACAAAAGTTTTTACATAATTTCTTAATTTTATTCATAAATATTTATGAAACGAATCGTAGATTCTTCACAAATACAATTATTTTAATTTATAACTTCGCTGTATTGACGACCGCTTAGCCTAGTGGGTAGCGACCCTGCCTACGAAGCTGGAGGTCCCGGGTTCGAATCCAAGGTCGGGTCAGTATTTATATGATGAATATACTGGTACTGGGTCTTGGTTATTATATGTATGTGGTGTCTTCGCTTGGTACCCAAAACACAAGCTAATGCTTGGTTTGGGGCTTAGACGTTGTCGTCATGTATATGTTATTATTATTATTATTATTTTTGTGTTTCGCATCGTAAACTGTTATTGAATATATAACAAATAGATACAAATAAAAAGTCAATAAAATATGGTATATTTTTTAATAAAGAAATAGCGTAGTGATACCGAAGGAGACGTGTGATTGATAGCAAGACAGCCTTGCGGTTAGCGCGCAATTTTCGAATTCGAAAACATGTAAATGGCGCAACTATATAACTACTTCATCGGTGAACGCAGGCGCATCATGCCGAACGAATTAAGCACGAGGATTATTTTTACAAATAAATATGATGGGGCGGGCACGGTGAACTTTCTCGCCTGAACGTTTGATTGAAATATCATGTTTCAAAGCGTCGATCTATTCACGAGTTGATTTGTTTTTATTTGTTATTTTTCATTGATTCAATACGATTATGATATTCTGTGTCGTGTCGTGTCGTGATAGCCCAGAGCGCAACGAACCTGTCTCAAATTTATAAGGCCCCACTGGGCCATGGTTCGAATCCGGGCGTGTACCAATGAGTTTTTCTGACTTAAGTACACAACTATCACTGACTCCGTGTTTCGGAGGGCACGCTAAGCAGTCGGTCCCGGACGCTGTCAATAGACGGCGGTTGTTACAGTTCCCAACCCGCAGTGGAACAGCGTGTTGGACTTAAGCTCCAAGCCCCCCTCCTCACCCTGGGGGAGGCCTAAGCCCCTGCAGTGTGGTAAAAATGGGCTGATGATGATGATGATGATATTCTGTTAGTTGTAAACTACTGGTATGTTATCAGACTGAAACATAAAGGGCCGAAGATTTGGAGTGGTTCTTGACAAAATGGAGTCTTTTTTTTCCTTTTTTTATTTGTTGTAGTATGTGTAAATTTTCATTGGATAATTTTTTGCAACAAAATTTTGTAGCACCATCTAGATAGTAATTTACGAGTGTTGCCTTTGACGTTTGTAATGCGACCGCATAATACTGTCAAAATGCACAACAATCCTTAATATCTATAATACAATATTTTACCCGACTATTTAAGGTTTTTTTTATTTTCAGTAATATTTTTTGAACACTTTATGTAATAAAAATTATACGCGAATATCGCCATCTATCACTCGTTTAAACTATATTATAAATATCTAGATGAAAATATATTTCTATCACTAGATTTTAATTGGTAGCAAAAAATGAGAAAAAAGGCCGACGCAACTTTCAGAAATATTCCCAAGGAGAAATACTAAAGAGTAAAATTTATTTCAAGTTTTATTAATAGATACTGATACTAGCTAAGTGTTAATTATTGTTTTCAGAAATACAATAAAATCCTATTTTATAAGTTTAAATATACAGCAAGATACAGTTACAGTCAATACAGTTTAATATGAATAACGATTCTAACATTTTATCAAATTGTATCTAGTATATTTTCATATTGGACCCAGTGGTTTGGGTTGTGCGTCGACAGGTACATCTGTACTAGAATTTATATACCTATTAGTAGAAAAAGATGTAGAGAATTTGTTGTATTACGCGAAATAATCATATGAGGCCCTCCGTGTCCAGTACAATAATGCGTTCAGGGTCTTGATGGGAATGCCTCGACACTGTAGCGCGTCGGGCATGTTTCTATGCCACGATGCGCAAGCGGTGCGTATCTGTGGTGCGCCGGGTGCGAGGCAGTCCCAACACTATCCCGGTGATGATATCAAAAAGGTATGATTGTCCTTTTATTGGTCGCTGTTGCCGCCTTCATATAGTGTGAACTGGTCGCTTGGGAGAGGGCATGGGTCCATGAAAAGAATAGCATCACTTACTATATTTCGTGAAAATTGTGACTTGTTGTGACTTGTGTTCTTTCTCGGATAGCCATTTCATATAGGGTAGATATAGTATTGACATCGTGATGACATCGTGTCGTGATAGCCCAAAGTGCATCGAATCTGTCTCTCATTTATATGGCCCCATAGGGCCATGGTTCCGGGCGTGTACCAATGAGTTTTTCTGACTTAAGTACACAACTATCACTGACTCCGTGTTTCGGAGGGCACGTTAAGCAGTCGGTCCCGGACGCTGTCAATAGATGGCGGTCGTTACAGTGCCGAAGCCGCAGTGGAGCAGCGTGGTGGATTTAAGCTCCAAGCCCCCCTCCTCACCCTGGGGGAGGCCTAAGCCCCTACAGTGGGGTAAAAAATGGGCTGATGAAGTGAAGTGAAGTGAAGTGAAGTGAAGTGAAGTGAAGTGAAGTGAAGTGAAGTGAAGTGAAGTGAAGTATTGACATCTTGTATATTACTTAGTTAATTTTTACAATTTGATGTTGATTTGTGATTTGCGGTTTGTTTTAATTTTGACTGTTATATAATTTTAGTAACATTTAGGTTGTAATGTACGTGTTTTACTAACAAATGAGTCCTTGTTACTTGATTTGAAATAATAAATAAATAAAAATATCAGTACGGGAATTTTCGAACTGAAAATGCACTTAACCTATCGTCGATGCAGTATCTGATACTAATATAATTCGATGTCTAGTCCGTGCGTAATGAACCATGATGAAATTAAACCATTATATAACTGAGAAAATATGACTGTTCACTTTAAATATTCTAAAGACAAGAAAACTATTTGAAGGAATGTTAATAAAAATATCAAAAACACAAAATACAAAATCAAGGATATAAATACTTAAATAAGTACCTACATTTAAGAAATTGGAGTGCATCTTGAACCGTGATTCAAAATATTATTCCTGAGGCGCTTTGTTCACCGATTATTGTAAATTCAGATCGCTACATAACGTCTTAACTGAAAAATAAATCGATGTTGAAAACCGTTTTGACAGTTAATATCCAGGCTTTAGTTGCATTTGATTTTACCGCACTTTTGAGCGCCACGAACTAATGACCCCATCGAACTAATAAGATTTTAATAAATGCACTTGCCTTTTACTTATATTACGACTATTATTATTTTGTTTTTTTTTTAACAAAATTGCGTTTTTATTATATAAATTAGAGTACTTAATATATATATATATATATAGTTATAGTATTTTTTTAATTTTTAGTTTATGTTTTCATTTGAATTTTAGTTTTTTTATAGTCAACTAGGGATACTAAATTTAATTTTGTTTTCTTATTGATTTAACATAAAACCTTAATATATTATATTTAATAAAATATGTCTGTATTTTCTCTAGGCACCCAGTAAAAATTCTAAAAACTTAGAATTTAATCCAAAACCGCCGCAATCAATTCCTTAACGTTTGTCTGCACTCTCACAACTTTCATTTTCACGATTCGCATTATATGCTTCTAAATTTATTTAAATATACGCATATTTTATGTACTTTTAAGATAAATATATTTTTTTCACATCAGTGGGTACCATTTTTTGTAATTTTATTCTAACTGGACTGTTTTTCAAAAAAAGGTAAGTATATCTCTATATTAAATCACGATTTTATTTATTTAAATAGAATTTATTTCATCAAAATGGTTATATTGGTTCTTGAGCTTTAAGCGTTCAGACAAAAATAAAAACATATTCCATCAATATTTAATAGGTACTGTCAGAGTTTTAGAACAGTCGTATATAGATTATTAATTGCAGATAAATTTTTAATTATCGACCATTGTTTGTGATATTACTTTTGATTTGCAATAAAATAATTGTAATTTTACCCATATAAAACAAACGAAGGGACATAAATAATTATATACACATACAATACAATACAATTCAAACCGCATAATTGTTTATCGTTGTATCGGCATTGTCTTTTGATTTACGGCTTAAACCAATTAACGTTTCGCCAGATAATTGCTTCTGGAATTCTGATACTTTCGCGATTACATAAATGAATGATTTAATGTTAGTGCATTTTTGTTTTATTGTAATTGATCGAGCCGTAAAAATTACACGTAATTGTTTTTTTTATTTTATGACGTCTCCTTTCAATTTATTCGTTTCGGGTGACAAGCGACACGTCGTGTGAAGTGTTGAAACAAGCCTAGAAACAATAATTGTTTGTAATAGTAATATCTGGGATTTTCCACACAGCGCCATCTAGTCCCAAAGTAAGCAAGTATTATTTTTGTATCATGGGGTACTAGGCAACTGATATACAAATTTAAATATTCTTTATATATATATACATATACATGTTTACGCACACAAAAATTTGCCCCGGGCGTGAATCGAACCCCCGACCCTCGGCTGCGCAGTTAAGGTCTCTAACCACTTGACTAATCGGTCAGTCATAGATTAGTAATAAATTTCATATTATATACATTTTTAACTGTAACAACGTGAGTGAGAATTGTTTCGTTAGAAAATACTTATATTCTACGAGTTTATGTATTCATTTTTACTCACACTTACGTTTCTATTTCAGACGATAATGATACGTCAATAACTTAACTGTTATATAAAAGTGGTAGAAACTGTCACTTCACTTCGTGATTTCAGATCCGCTCCCATATCGGTATCTATTTCCATTCCCTTGTTTGCGCATAAAATGGTCGTCGTTATCGTTGTCGTATCGGTGTCGTAGGCCTTCCCCCAGATCTCAATAACGACGGTCTTGGGCCACTTGTAACCAAAGGCGGCCCAAATCTTCAGTCCACTTAATGGGGGTCCGCTAATTTCGCTGATCATATTTTGTCTTGTCATATTTTATCAATTTATAAAACATTATTGCTGAAATAGCAACAAGGTTCAAAAATAAGTAGGTACGCTTCTTTTTTATTACTATTTTATTATTACAAAATTGCTTTAAAAATATAAAGTTTAGTATTTTAAAAGTTTATCCTAACTCCTGCATTAAAACATGAAGCGGTGTAGTTGCAAAAATGTTGTTGTAATTGTTTGGATACACAGTCAAATAACAATTCATAATAATGAATATTGGTATACGCTTTTAATTTCTTTTAATAAACATTAATTTTCGAGTAATGTTGTCCCACCCATAACCGTATTCAGCTGTAATATGAAAAATTATGGGTGACACCTCCTTGCGTATTTATTATTAATTACTACCGACCCGCCCCGGCTTCGGACGGTTAGCAGAGCATATAAGCCGTAGTGTTTTTTCTGTCCTAGTGTCATGTGGATTAGATTTAATTAGATTTATATGTAACGTAATTTCATCCTACTTGGAGTATTTTTAATGTATTTTATTTCAATTCTGTAAATATTTGAAATAGTAAAGAATATATACATAAAAACAAACTAAAATATTTCTTTATGTATAACATTGATAACTTCTGCCTAACCACACGTGTCGCATCGGTATGAAGACGACGACGCCGCGATCTCGTCTACACTCATTGTGATCGTGATTACGTACCGAAAGTGTGACTAAACCATAATTAAACAACAATTCAAAAATGCCGTTGTGCGTGTTAAAAACATGTAAAAATGAGTCAACTTCGAAGAAAAAAGGTAGTGCCGTAACTTATCATCAGTAAGCAAACCATCAACTAAAATCAATCAAAACGAATTTTTGTCTCTTGCCGCCATTTCTATATGAAAATCATAGATTATAAAAAAAGTGAACCGTACAGTTTTAATACGTATGTATAAATGTTGGGGATCTACGTGACTTAGGTGTAACTGATTATTATTTTCTTTTTTTATTACTTAACCTATGCCATCTGTCTGTCTGTCTGTTAGAGTGTTTTTCAGTCAGAAACTTACTAAGCTGATTTTGTTTAAGGGTAAGTAAAGTTTATATCACATTGCAACGATGATTTTCACTGCACTTCGTTCATTTCTTTACCGATAAGGCAAAGTGAGATAAAGTGTCGGGTGTAGTTAGTGCAAGCGCATATTCTAGTACTCATATTCAGTACGAATCACAGTTTAATGTATAATTGTTTTACTTATATGGGGAAATATGTATACACAGTTAGATATAGATATATTAGATATAGATTTAGATAAACACAATTAAAACAGACATTGTAATTAAAACATCAGTTTTGCTTCTTTCAATTTATTCTACTACTTTCCTTTACATTACTCAATTCAATAGGCAGAATATATACAAAGTTTTGCATGTCGTCTCTGTGACGATGACATCGTATATCTATGATTCATTAGTACGGCTCTTTAGCCGCCTTGCGTACACCCCGCACTGCTCACTGTTGCACACGTGTGCACTATTTGCGCCGTCTGTTACATAGTAATTTTATTTCTATGTTTCTATGCGCCGCATCCGGCCTCTTGTCGTGGAATAGTTTTTATTTCTTGATAATTCCTAAAATATAAATTTAATTTGTATGATATAAAGGGCAATCATAAAGTTCATGAAATGCTAAAGTAATAACGTATTTAATTTGATAAGGATTAATACTTTATCCGTATAAATTGCTTTCCAATCACTTCATCATATGACACCATTTTTTCAAACATAAAAATAAATATAGTAAGCTATCCATATAAGATATAGATATTAAATAAACTTTTTTGTAGTCCTGTACAAAAGGAACAATTCCTCCATACATTATTTTGTTATATCTCAAAAGCATTAGGCAGCGTTTTCGATGAAATCGTTTCCCAGTTGGCTTGATTCCGACTTCTTCAAAAATAATCGTCATATTTCAACACATTTCCACAAGACATTAATAAAATATATACATAAACCTTCCCCTTTTAATTACTCTGTCCATTGGTGTTAATAACATGCCAATCCGTTCAGTAGTTTTTGAGTTTATTACGTTCAAACAGACAGGCAGACAGAAGTGGCGGAAGACTTTATTTTATAATTTGTAGTGATATTTGTTGATATTTGTAGAACAAAATGTTCTTCGAGATCGTAAAATATAAAAATTAAAAAAAAAATATTTATATACATTCTACATTTCCAATGGTTGTTCAAACATTATATTAGGTCTTAACCTATGAAGTTGCCGTTCTTCAGTACTGGCCATTTCAAACAAAAAAATAATTTTGATTGGCGGTGAATTCTAAATTAAAATTAATTTTGTTTTAAAAACATTACATTCTTTTCACAAAGCTAGTCTATTGTTTATTGATTAGCGTTGTGTTTTCATGACATTTGAACATTTTACTTCATAATGGACACTTTAAAAAATCGTGTAATTATGGAATATGAGTTCGGTCGTAGCACTAATGCAGCACAAACGGCACGTAACATCAACAACGTTTACGGAGAGAACTTAACAAACGAACGCACAACCCGTTATTGGTTTGCCCGCTTCCATTCTGGAAATTATGACTTGAACAATGAACCTCGTAGTCGTCCGGACACTTTGGTCAACAATGATGAATTAAAGGCGATTGTGGAAGCTGATAATACTCAAACTACAGCGGAACTAGCAGCAGTTTTTGATGTTAGCATCAAAATAATATTGGACCATTTGCGGCAAATTGGCAAAGTAAAAAAGCTTGATAGGTGGGTACCCCACGAACTTAACGATCGCCAGCACAACGTACGCGTCGAGGCCTGCCTCGCGTTGCTCAATAAGCACAGAAATGAAGGAATTTTGAACCGGATTGTTACCTGTGATGAAAAATAGATTCTGTTCGACAACCGAAAGTGCTCAGCAAGTTGGTTAGATCTTGGTTCAGCACCAAAGCAATGTGTTAAACGAAAAGTAACCCCTAAAAAGGTGATGGTTACTGTTTGGTGGTTTAGTGTCGGTGTGATTCATCACAGCTATATATAAAATGGCATGAGCGTTACTGCATATGTGTACTGTGAAGAACTGAAGACAATGATGGAGAAGCTCGCACGTCTGCGACCAGCTTTGGTCAATCGGTCGTCCTCGCTGCTCCTTCACGACAACGCGCGACCCTATACTGCTCAACAAACAGTCTCCATGGTGCTAGAGTTGGGGATAGAAGTTCTCCCTCATCCGCCATACTCACCAGACCTTGTACATACTAACTATTACTTTTTCAAAATTTGGACATTTTTAACGGGAAAAAAATTCAATTCCCGAGAGACAGTACTAAATGCCTTTGAAGAGTTTGTTGCCTCCCGTCCAGGTGATTTTTACAAGAAGGGCATCAATAAACTACCACAGCGTTGGCAAAGATGCATGCACGGGTGTTTAATTTGAATAACAGAAATAAAGATGTTTAAAAAAAATACTTTAACTTATTTTTAAAAACGGCAACTTCATTGGTTAAGACCTAATATGTATGGTCTATGTACTTCTTTATGATTGTGACATCTCGATTCCACCAGTATCTCTATATTTAGTCGTGTTTACAACTCGAAATACAACATGAATTATTAATATGCGGTGCCATCCCTGGTATCAGAACGTCTTACAAAAAACTGCGCTGTGTACTGCAGGTGCACTGTGCAGTGAATGTGTTTTTTTATACGAAATTTTTGTATTTATTAAACCAAACTGGCTTAATTAATTGTGAGAAAATCGTTCATAGCAATTTACTCTGAGAGAGAGAAGACCGCTGAATTATAAATCTGTATGGTAAGGTTTCATTATAAAATATGGTACCTTCAAATTAATACATTTTTAAATGAATTATATTTTGTTTTTTGCTGAAAACTTTTTTTTCATTTCATATAATAATTGTTTAACAATATTGTGTGTATATTCATGAAATATTTGCAAAATTATATTGAATTATATAATATTAATAACGTGTCTGTTTACGATTTGTGTATGTAAATCTATATACAGAAATATTTTTTTCATCACTTTTGAAATTGTTCCTACCACCAGATACGCTTCTGTCAAATTTATTTACTCTATGGATCAGATATTATCTAAGTCTGCATATTTTAAAAAATATGTACCTAAGAAAAATTTTCACATGAAAATATTTTTTTATACCGAATTATCGATACAGCGTGATTACTAAGTCAAATGTAAATCCTAGTCACAAGAAATGAGCGAGTGTAGCAGAGAAAGGTATCCCGCCGACAGCCGCTGACCCACGCGATTTTATGTTGCTCTCGCATTTGTGGCCGTATCTCTATATTTTAGATCTAAAAGAAAAAAAAAACATTCATTTTATTATTTTCACCAAACAAATATTAAAATTTGGAAGGTTATGAAAAATTTGCCCAGTAGGTACCTTACTACATACAAGATGAGGTTTTAATGACCAGCCAAATTTTATTATTTGATGAAAATTTTTAATGAAAATCCGTTGGCCGTTTCGTTCCTTTTTAGTATCGTTCAATAGGAAAATATTCAGTTAAGACTACGTAAACCTTTCCCAAAGCTACCAATATACTAGTCACATTTCACGAGGGCCCCGCCCTTTCGCTCTATGTAAGGAGAAGGTAGCCCAATTTTGTTAAAAAACATTTAGGATAAAATTTTTGATTATGAATATTTGACCTATATTTTTATTTACGTAATGACGTCTGATACCTAACATCTAGAAATTTTTTTGGCTGGTTACTAAAATTTCAGCCTGTATAATTAACATGCTTGTTTTATTTACACAGAAAGATTTGCGCTATTTTCGCCGTTTCTATAATAATAATTCCAATATTCGGGCACATTACCAATCACTGTAAGCAAAATCGACTATGAACGGTTACCGCATGCACTCCACTTCGCAGGGCGCTTCTATGTCAAGTCGATGCTCAATGCCGTTGCATTGCTTTAATAAGTACGCTATAACACAAATAGATTTTCGTTTAGTATGCACACACCACCCACAACCTACCTACAACCAGCTTAATAAAAAAGTTTGACTGTACCGAACACTAGCATTTCCCTTTGCATTTACTGCAGTGGGTTTTGTATCTGCCTTTGAAGGAAGGAAATTAATTATGAAAATTAAAAAATATATATTTATCTACTACTTAAACACTACAAATTTTTGATGGTTTAAATTATTGAAAAAAATGAAATAGCATTAAAATATCACATAATTGCTATGTGTGTTTGCCTCGAAGAACATAAATTTAAAAAAAAATTACCTGACTATGCACTACGTAAAGTTTTGATGGTTTAAATTACTGAAAAATATTAAATAGCATAAAAGTTTCCAATAATTGCTTTTCGATCTCGTTCATAAGACACTACCAATAACCATAACCATAACGGCAGGTATTACAGCGAATGATACGAGTGAGAGGCTTCGAATTATTGACCATAATCGTGAAACCGGCTGACAGTATGACAGCTGACTTGATAAAACGAGAGCAAAGATAAAAGCGGTTCTTTTAATGAGCTCCAAGATCCACGTTCACGGCCTACGCTAAATATTGACGTGACGGTATCTTTACTACTTTACACTCTTACCTTTTCGTTTCATATTTTATACGGCAGGCAAACGAATTAAGGATTAAATTGGGGTCCCTCCGAAATACACGTTTTAAATAAGTTTTCCATCAATTAAATTTAATACGAAAATTTTGAAAAAAATAGTAATATTCTACAATTCCTTGAGTAAATTTTTCTGTTATTGAAAACAAGTATAATTATACAAGTATATATTTTTTGTTATAAGTAAGTTTGTCAGGTCGGATCATGTACAAATTGTGTGATTGAGGATTGAAAATCAGGTTCATACGAATTGTAATAATTATTACGTAATGGAAAATATGTTCCTATTTAGATAAGTATTGAAATACATCGTATTAGATTCGCGTGTTGGACCGATACTTAATAACATTTTGTAATAAAAAAAAAACTACAAATATTTACTGTCGTGCGTCTAGGCCTATTTTTGAATGAAGACTTTTTATGTGTCATTCATCTTTAATTTAAAATGTATTAATTATTTTTTTTGTCTAGCCCTCCCCCATATAAAGTAGTGGTGATGACATATTTTTTCTGCTTATCCCATCACAATAATATGGGACATTATTAGAAAGCTCTTCGAAAGTAAAATGAAGGTTATATAGACTATGGTCATACAAAATTGGTTCCAATGATTGGCTTGGACCAAATGTTTTAACATATAGTTTTTACTTTTTTCCGAAAACATAGACCTATACATACTTTCCCTTCGAGTCAAGTCATTTTTATATTTTATAGAGATATGTCATATTTATTAAAAAAAAAACTAATAAGTAAAAGAATTTTGTTGATATCTCCGAAAATGCCGAAGATACATTTTTTTTTATAAACCGTGCAATGACGTCACTCGGTGCCATTACTATGTGATAACGTGGATAATTTGTACGCACCGGCACCGAGTGATGTCACAAGCGTGTCGTAAAAACACAAAGTTTGGTTTGTTATATCTCCGGCAATAATCGGTATTTTCCCGAAATTTAAAACGTTTAGTCATCAGTTTTTTATACTCTAGCGTGTGAAATCGTATGAGACATAATTTTGTTGAAGAGTACGCTCTCAATGAATAAAAAATAAGCCTTTGATTTTCTTTCTTATTTTATTTCCAAAAAAGTATTAATAAAATATACCTATTACGTAAACAATAATATTACAAATTAAGTCATAATAATAATAATAATAATAAGTCATAACATTTTATTGACTCATATGGATTATAATTTCATTTGACGTAGTGATATTATTTAAGTATTTTTATTTAGTTTTAGCCTTGGTTTTTTACTGAGGAAAACGGCGCAATAAGCTAAACAGCCCAGATCACATCACAGACAATTTCAACTTCAGATGTATTTTCATAAATCTCTGAGAAATTCGTAAATAAAAAATAATAATAATTTGAGATGTTATTCTAGAAACTTATTCCTTTTAATATTATTGACCATATACGCAGCTTTAAATTTCGGTCCAAGCCTATTGCAATACATTAATATCGAAGTAATTGAGGAAATACCGCCAAAAGAAAAAACACTCGTTTGTTTATTTTTGTGACGAACTCTACAGCCATTAGAGCTTTTGATATTATATTATTTAAAAATTCAACGTGATAGGTATAAAGCATGTAAATTATGGTCACTCGTGGTCATTTTGTATGCATGAAGAGCAGTTACGTCAATGAAAAAATGCACTCGGTTGGACCGTATAGCCGTTCACTTCCGTCAATCTCCATTTAAAAAAATTCGATAAAATTATTTTTAAAGCGTATAATTTTCGGTTTGCGCCTTGTATAATTTACAAGTTATTTCGTGAATTGCGTATGTAAATTACAATCCAAATAGATGCCTTCAATTGTACCGGTTTTTGCCACCCACTGCATCTTCATTAAAAAAATCGGTTAAGTGCCTGTCGGGTTCTATCTGAACGAAGGGTGCCGTAGGTAATATAATTTCAATAATGAAATATATTTAAAAGAAAACCAGTTAGTTTTAATGATATGTAATAAAATTATTCTATTAAGTTCATTCATTAAAAATAAAAAACTACAACTAATTTATTAATTTATAATTAACATTTTACAATCAACGTGACATTATGTTAGTAATCGTGTAGGTAGAATCGTGTTTAAATAAAATTAAAACTGTATTTTTTTTTAATGACTGATAAGTAATAAGTATAGGTATAGTTCCAATCAAACTTTATGACGGATCGGAATACCACGTTTTGTGCATGCTTGCGCAGGTTCAGTCATATGCCCCTCGCTCCACTGCGTCCCTCTACACCTAAAACTGGTTACATCGACGCGACTTAGGCCTATGTTCACATCCGCCATAAAGGTTGATTGGAACTGGACGTAGATTGAAAACACAAGATACATCCTTGTTATATATCCTGCACACGAAAATTTTCCACGTCTAAAGCAGTGCCCGCACTCTTTGACTTAACACTGGTTATACTATAAAAAGAGTGCGGGCACTGCTTTAGACGTGGAAAGTTTTCGTGTGCAGGATATATGACAAGGATGTATCTTTTGTTTGTGTGACACAATATTTCTCGAAGCATTTCATCGCCCGAAGAGTAAGTACATCTTGTGATTTAAATACATGCAATCGGAGCGGTTATTCATTTAGAGAATTCTAAAAATTAAATTTGACCCGGAAGCGGAACTTAATTTGAATTATTAGAGATGAATTTTGAACGAGTACAGTATTGACGGTATAATGATCGAATATTCTTCGAAATTCAAATTCATGGTCACGATGTATAGAAAACCTATTATTTTAAATTGATTCTGATTGATAATGATTGTGTTTCAACTAGTTATCAGTGAGTAATTTATTGATAACAGAAAAAAGAATTTAAACACTGAAAAATGCTTTCTTGTGTTAAATATGCCGTAATCGTTAAATTTTAGTGGATAGTACATTTTCAAAAAAAAAATTCTTATAACAAAGTCATTCATTTTATATAGATTTCTAAAAAAAAACCGCAAAAACGTAATGCAACGTTTGTTTTTAGTTCTTAAGTGGAGACCACGTATCGAGAAGCGAAGCGTGGTCGCCCCCCGGCCAGGTGGGCAGATGACTTGAAGCACCATACCGGTGGTAGTGGTATGCGAAAGGCGGAAGACCTTCTGTGGTGGCGAGCCTTGAAAGGGGCCTATATCCTGCAGTAAAGAGATACGGTCTCATGATGATGATGATGAAGAAAAAAATAATTAAATACATCACGTGCGATAAAAGTGTATCGTTTGACTATTTATTGGTGATCCTTTAAATACCCTCCAAATCGAACGCGTGATTTGAACTGTAAAAATCGAGATTAATCATTTTTAAGCTTCCGTACCAACAGAAAGAGTACTAACAGAAACCCTATTACTAAAGTTTCACTGTCTGTCCGTCTGTTACAGGGCTGTATTTGACACTTGAAATTTTTAAGAAATATCTTTTACAATAGCCGCTATAATAACAAATAATAAAAATTAAATTAAATTAAAAATTAATGGAGGTCCTCATACGAGAAAAGTGTTTATTATATGTACGGTGGTGCGGAACCCTTCGTGTGCGACTCCGGCACGCACTTGGCCATTTTTTTTTATTATTGGTGTATTTGTTTTATAAGTTAAAACTATGCGTAAATTCTGTTCCATATATTTCGTATGACTTAGCCTTAGATGATTGATTGAGATTGATTGAGTGTCTCATACTTCGAAACTATCAAAAACGTGCGCAAAATGTAATTCAGGACAGACACTTTGACAGGCCATACGTTATTGTCATTGTTTAAACATTTTGTTAAATTGCTCATCATCATCATCATAATCATCAGCCCATTTTTACCCCACTGCAGGGGCTTGGGCCTCCCCCAGGGTGCGGAGGGGGGCTTGGAGCTTAAGTCCACCACGCTGCTCCACTGCGGGTTGGGAACTGTAACGACCCCCATCTATTGACAGCGTCCGGGACCGACTGCTTAACGTGCCCTCCGAAGCACGGTGTCAGTGATATTGTGTACCTACATAAGTCAGAAAAACTCATTGGTACACGCCCGGATTCGAACCATGGCCCGATGGGGCCAAATTTGAGACAGGCTCGTTGCGCTCTGGGCTATCACGACATTAAATTGCTCATGAAACGTAATTTCAGAATCTTTATTTTATTTCCTAATACAAATTTTATATGGTCACACAAAAGACAATCCTAGATTTGTATGGCGATATTCCCTGAACTTAAAACATTACGTCTAGAGTTAATATTATTATATATTACTAATATATTAATCTACCAATCAACCACAAAATGATTTAGTGGTAAAACCTTTGTGAATTTAAACATACGCAACAAAATTATTTGTAACTGCCATAAAAATAATCTAAAAAAATTTATTCATTTCAGGTTAAAGATAAGCAAAATTCACCATTATTATCATAATAAACGTCATTTTGTTAATTTATATTAAATAAATAATTTTGTAATCACAGAGTTAATTGTTTTTTCATTTTCTTTCATATATTTAAGAATATTTATTTACGTTATTTATTTATTTAGGTACCAAATCACAGAGTACAATGAACCACAAACAATCACAGTAGATACGTTTACGTTATGCTCATCCAGCCTAATGTCAATCACAATAAATACCAAATCTCAATCATTCAATCTCAAAATATAGGTAATCGATTTATCAGCTTAGAAATAAGTAATTTTTCGTAAATTAGTTATATTATCCGTCGTAATTGATTATAGAATACATTTTAACATGAAATACTGCATTAGACAAAACAAAATTAAAAGCAAGTAGCTTAAGAATTTGTATCCAGGTCACACTAATTTTTAAAATACGGTCTGCCATGCCCAAAATGTCATCTTGATATTGTTTTTATCACGTTCCAGTACTTTTTAATTACAATTCTTCCTTGTAATGATTTAATGGTATATTTAATCTTCGCTTGGTACCCAAAATACAAGCTAATGCTTAGTTTGGGACCTAGACGTTGTTGTGATTGTGTGTGTTATTATTATTATTATTATTATTATTATTATTATTATTATTAATGGTACAAAAACATATATGATAATCAAGATTACTTCCAATATTTTTTTATAGATAGCTTGGATTGTTGGACGTTATAGGGATATTTCAAGGATTGTCCTTTCTACTTCGCAGAGAATATTTCCAAACATCAACTGATGCATATTTAGTCTACGGCGTATATTTTTTGGTCACACTTCTGTTATCACAACGCGGTATCTCTGTTAACATTTATGTATTTACAAATGAACAACAAGTTGGTTATTTATTATTTTCTTCATACCAACATTGGAAATTTATTTCTTTTTATTTTCAATATTAAGTTCGTAGTACTAGCACGTGCTTGCAAAATAAACAGACATTATTATCTCAAACCTTATATTACCGACAGGTCGGACAAGTGCAATAAATCAGTATTAAATTGGTGCTCCGATGGCACCAGGAACGTTCGATAAAAGGGAGTGAGTGCAACCTTGACTTTACGAGCTCATTCAAAAACGAAATACGAAATTGTTTAATACTGCAGATAGCCATTTTTAAAGTTACGTGGTAAAACTCGGGACCTTTATATTGTGGTCAATTTTCCATCGACTACAATCTCACATGTTTTATAATTTTACACCTGTATTCTGATAAAAAATAATTTCAATTTTATTTTTTTGGTATCCGTATAGTGGGCTATCGTTGAATAGGTATTTTTTTATGCTTCAGCTTATTAATAAACAACGGAAATTCGCCTTTTAGTTAATTATGTTATGTTTACGGCTGGATATAAAATATTTAAATTTTGACAGAAATAGATTCGATGAAATTATTTCGAAATCTGCTAAAAAATTTCATATATAAATTGGCAATGTTGTTACATTGACAATTATTTATCATAATGTTATAAATATTGTAGCGTAAAAGAAAATTCGCTGATTTGTTCATGATACGTCATTTTTAAAGTGTTTTCAATAGATCCAATGAAAGTATTTTGAAACCAGCCGAAATATTCATTCATTTAATCAACAATATTAGTTAATAAAATAGGTTATAAGATTCCAAGGTTATTATAATTATGGCTCTATTTTAAATTATTATTGACAATTCAATGTTTTGATATCTGCTTAGCCTAGTGGGTAGCGACCCTACCTACGAAGCTGGAGGTCCCGGGTTCGAATCCCAGGTCGGATCAGTATTAATATGATATATATTGATACTGGTGCCGGGTCGTGGTTGCTATATGTGTATGGTGTCTTCGCAAAAATATTTATATATGCATACATTTTAGAGAATATTTAAGTATGTATATCAGTCGTCTAGTAACCCATAACACAAGCATAATACTTGCTTACTTTGGGACTAGATGACGCTGTGTGGGAAGTCCCATGTATTATTATTATTATTTTATATTGTATCCAAAAAAGTTGATATCTAGATATCAACGGTAATACTTTCAAAATAAAGTTAAATGATATTAATATACAAACATTTTCGTGGCAATAAATTGAATTTATTAAAGGAATATACAGAAAAACCGCATCACCGAACAAAATGCGATGTCACATCTCATTTTGTAACTGTCAGTGTACAGACACAAACACAAGACACAAAAAATCTCTAATATTTCAAACTAATCAAAATCCAAAATTAACGTAAACAAGGGTACAAGAATGAAACTTTAGGAGTATATGGAAAAAAATCTTTCTGCATAAAAAATTTTTGAAACCGTGTGGCTATGGTGCATTAAAGCATTGCATGATAAATAAATAACAAGTAAACTTTAAGTCTGTGATAGCAGACAGACCAGCATTAAATCTACGGCCATATCAGCTCAAAATTAGCGGTTGTTCAATCGACCCAACTTGGTTTAAGGCTGCTGATTTCGCGATCTGAAAACCGAAAAATACAATTTTTTCAGGTCAAATTTCTCAATAACCATTAAGATATTCGATATTTTAATGCACAATCATACATCACTTATTCATCTAATAAGTATAAATTTCACAGATCACGGATCACAGAAAAATCATATGTACGGGACATATAGTATGGGATGTCTCGATTGCGCCTCAGAAAAAATATATACTAGCCAAGTTTCACTAAATGGTGACGGTATTCTGAGATAAGTCGACGAGCCGATGGGTATCGAATCCTGAACGCGATATCAAAGCCAGTGTTTGAAAGTGTTATATAGATATATTAGTGTATAGAGTAAATTAATTTTACCATAACAATATTAAAACCAAGAAGCGTTTGGTTTTAATACGATTTTAATCTGAGGTTTTAATAGAGTCATAAATTTCACTTCACAGTATCGAAAATAAACCTAGTATTACGTCCATGCAACAATGTCAAACGCGAAGACCGGCGCACGGGGACTTCACGCACAGAAACTCAGACTGAAAGTCGTCATCTTTTAACGAGCTAGCTAAAGTATGAGTGCGCTTAGACGGTAAACGCAGAAGAGGGTTTCTAGGATTAATGGACAGTTTTGACTTGTGGTTATATGCACGAATACATTCAATGCGCATACAACAGTGGCGACGAGAAACAAAAATGTTTGTGTACGTGGCTTATAACATAGTCCTGTACTGAATTCGGATAGCTGCCATTCGCTGGCAGTAATTAGTATTAGCGACATCACTTCACTTCTTCATCAGCCCATTTTTACCCAACTGCAGGGGCTTAGGCCTCCCCCTTGGTGAAGGGGGGCTTGGAGCTTAAATCCACCACAATGCTCCACTGCGGGTTGGGGATTGTAACGACCGCCATCTATTGACAGCGTCCGACACCGACTGCCTAACGTGCTCTCCGAGGCACAGAGTCAGTGATAGTTATGTACTTAAGTCAGAAAAACTCATTGGTACACGCCCGGATTCGAACCATGGCCCTATGGCATTATAAATTTGAGGCAGTTCGTTGCGCGTTGGACTATTACGACACGTTAGCTACATCACGTTATTATAATTTCTTGTAATGAGATATGGTTCAGAATGCATATTTGATTGAATATACTGAAAAGAACAGCGTGAAAATAAAATCATAATTACAATGGATCCTTGCAGATAATATCACAGATACAGATCTTTGGCTAACAACCACATTTGGTGTCTGGACAAGTCTCATGTCCGGAGGAGTGTGATTTTGGTCTCGGGACACTCGAGAAAGCTGCTTACAAATTAGCTAACGATTTGGCTTTACCAGGAAAAACTTAAGAGAAAACCTCCGAATGAGAACATTATCTTATCGTTACTGGATAAACATTTTCTACGTGGCAACACAACGCTTGAGCGAGAACCGCGCCCTATGGGGTCGCATGGCCACATGTTGTTTCATGTGGCACGGCTCAAAGGGCTCGCCGCGAATCGTTCCTTTCACAATCTCGAGTAATCCCTTTAAGACAAATTCGTCATGGTGATTGCGCCGAGACGAGAGTGGAAAAAACTGTTCGCGCAGGACGTGTACGAGCTCACGCTTCATCACCCACCGGACCCACCAACGTTTCACATGAGCAAGTTTTTAATATAACTTTCGGCGGCAGCGGCGGCGGAGGTAGCGTTGTGGGAGCGCACGCAATCTCTGCATCAAATAAAAAAGTGCGTTCGACAATTCGATAGTGGAATACTACACAAAGTCTACACAATTGAAGGGGTTAGTGGACAAAGGTGTTATCTGAAAAAACAAAATAAATCGACTTTTTGCATGGAATTAGATTTTAAATGATCATAAATCGACTGCGCAAATTTTGATTCGTGTCAAAAATAAAGACCTATAGCAAAGGTATTAACTGACAAACATGCATACATCTCAGGCTTGCAAAT
This sequence comes from Luffia ferchaultella, assembly GCA_949709985.1. Taxonomy (NCBI): domain Eukaryota; kingdom Metazoa; phylum Arthropoda; class Insecta; order Lepidoptera; family Psychidae; genus Luffia; species Luffia ferchaultella. The sequence goes on along the minus strand of OX453253.1, from coordinate 8,379,460 downwards.
GTGGTACGAGCAACATAAAAACATTCATAACTCATTTTGAACTTTTTTTTAGTTAACACCTGTGTCCACTGACCCCTACAATTGCGTATTCGGTAGTCCAGCTTTTAACGTTAATTTTCTTATCGCAGTCCACACTTTTTTAACTTTTGAATAATAGATCAATCACAGGAAACCTCCCAGATGTATAAAAACAAATATATTATTCAATATAAAAAAATTGTTTCGAAAAAAATGGACGTCGTGTTTTTATTATCGCGTACAAGTTTCGTGCTGCATATGGTGTGCATTAATTGAGAGCTCGTTCCACGCTGCGCGGTACCTTTGCGATCACATCGGATCCCTTTACGCGTTTTTGCTTTGCTCGCATCTTTTAAATAAACATGAAAGCTTTGGAGCCTGTTCCCAACCACATAAATACGAATTGAATAGTGCATTCGAGGCTCAAACTTTTACAAACAGCCAATTCTAATTTCTTCATTGTTTATATTATTATAGTTTAGATATTTTTATATACGGCGATAACAACAATTGTACTTTGTTATTTTGTAAACAGCCCATTGGCCCGGTTCTCGGAGTTAGTTTAATACATTTTCTCTGTATTAATTTTTCTGTACACCTCTGTCCTCCACTACTTACACCTATTGCCTCCCACCTTCTTATTCTTTTCTTAATTTAAATGTTCTCCACACCCATTCTACAGCAAATTAAGCGCATACACACACAGCATACCGCATCCATATAAAACAATAATTAATAATTAGTAATGAAAGAAAACATTTCCATTAGATTTTATTTTATAGCAAATATGCTAGATGTATCTTCGATAAATTGTAAAACAATTTTAAGTACATAAAACAAAAAAAATATGTAAAACTTGGGACATCCCACACAGCGCCATCTACTCCCAAACTAAACAAAGCTTGTATTGTGGGCACTATGCAACTGATATACATACTTAAATATTCTTTATAATACATACATATATCGATATTTTACACCCAGACACGGAACAAATAGACATGTTCATGCACACAAATATTTTTCCCGGGCGAGAATCGAACCCGAGACCCTTGGCTCTGAAGTCAGGATGTCTAACCACTCAGCCAATCAGTTAGTCAAATAATTAAACTCATTTAAAATTAATATTAAATAGTTGGTAATGGTGGTAACAAAGTTTTATTGGAAAATATTTGTTTTATAGTAACATCTATAAAATTTATATTTATTATATATAAATTTTACATATATAATATATAATAAATATAAATTTTATATTTTTAAACAATTTATTTGAGTACCATGTTCCTTGGCTTCAAAGATTTTGAATTGAAGTGAACATCAATATTATGGCTAATCAGAACCTCAATCCAACCGTTATTTTGTTCGCCAGGAAGTCGTCTCACGCGCAAAACACCAGCATCGTATGCGGATGGCGTATACATGCTGGCTGGTGCAGACCGGCCGGGAGCGCGAACTCTCTCCAAACTTTTCATGAGAGGCCAAGATGGACTGCCCTCTATCGCCAACCGAACCGCATTACTCGCCTTTTTTGGTAAATTCTTCATTAGTAGGTAATAAGATGGACACGAAGAAGTACCAATTTTTCTAGGATAACCTTAGTAATTTAAATTTATAAAATAAATATTTCTTTTCTCGAATAGCTATTACAATAATCAAACCCTATAAAACCAACCAGGTTCAAGTGGTTGAACCTGGTTGGTTTTAGGCGGTTTGATTATTGTAATGTCGTATGTGGATACGAGCTTCTTTCTAAGAAAGCCACTCGCGATTATAAATGCTTGCAAAATGTAAACTAACAAAATAAAAATATAACTTTGTTTTTTTAAAGTCCTTGTACTAGTTCACGATCCAAGACACGTGTCATAATCCGATGTAACGTACAAATATTACCAAAAAGTCTTTCTTTCGACTGTATAAAAAATGTTTGCATGTAGTGTAGACAATAGACAAAAAAGCGTTGATTGAAGACTTAACGGCAAATTTGTGAATTTTTGTTGATGATGAATTGTTATTTGTATTTGTTCATTATTCTTAATTTTTGCATAATTTTTGTCCAATTTCATAGAGGTGAAATTGTTTTTAATAACTTTCTCAAAATAAGTTTTACAGTATTAAAACCGCTGCCACTTTTGGGAAATTGATTTACAAATCATATATTTGTAAATAATACACGTATATGGTACTCTAGATCCATTAGTAATTTTGTTTTTAAAATAAGTTAATGTAATGGCTGTAAATTACTCGAATAAAGTAAATATTTTAAAAAAATATAGAAAATTGGAAGTGGAAGGTATGTATCAATGGAGATATTTTTAGTATTATTCAACGTGCCTTGTAAATCTGAATGGGTCCTATTATACAAGAAATTAAAATATTCATTGTAGTCAGAATTCAATATCAAAAACACTTTCGTTACTTGTCGATAAACAACTCTCAAAATAATTGTTTTACTGCATTCAAAATGCAATAAATTCCCAATAACATTCACACTAATATCGTATTGCATGTGGAATGTTTTGTTCGATTTTTTAAATTCTAGTATTTTGGTAATAATTTTTTTTATTGTGCAGGGCAAATTGTAACCGGTGAGGTAGTAATGGCGTCAGAATCCGGCTGTCCGATCGAACAACATCGCATTCCAGTAGAGAAGTGTGACCATATGTACGACCCGGAGTGCGCCGGCGCAAAGCACATGCCGTTCTTAAGAGCTGCCTACGACAGGGCTACTGGACAAAGCCCTAATAGTCCTAGAGAACAGGTGGGTTCACTTATCAATGAATTGATAAAACTAGACAAGAACAGTTTTAGGATCTACAAATGCTGGCAGTATTTCTAAACTGGATTGTTAATAAAACTTTGAATATGACTTTTGACTCAATGTGTATACATGTCAGTTGTTGCCAGGTGTTTATATAATTTCTGTGAAAATCGTAAAAGTACGAATTGACTAGAAGCCCTCTTCCGCGTTTACTAACGACAAGTTTTAGTGCGTGTTTCAGTGCGCAAAGTCCCCGCGCGCCGCTCTTCACTCTCGAGAAATCCCCGTGCGCCAGTTTTTAACCCCGCGAAATTGCGTAATGTCACTTCGATACTGGGAATTGATATTTATGACTCTATTAAAACCAAACGCTGCTGTCAAATTAATTCACTCTATGGTGAACATAAGGAGAACAACGAATTAAGGATAGATTCAAAATTAAAATCTCGAATGTTTGTATTCATGTATTGTCGAAGGTGGCTCATAGTTCTATCGAGGAATATACAAGCCAGTCGCAGTCAGTTTATCTATCTGGAGCGAAGTCCAAATCGAACCAACTGATTTCTAAATGAAACTGAGGAGTATATGTAATATCTATATCTAGGTTTAAAATCCAACTTGGTTGTATTGGGGTTTAATGGAGTTTGCTCTGTAATTGGGGTTATGAAAGGGCACAATTAAATAAATAGTATTTTATAGGCGACATCTTTCCAGACTTGATCGCTAGTAACTTTTTTAAGAGTTAATTAGAATTAAATGCTTTATTAATTATTGTTGTAAAACTGATTGTACAAGCTTTCTTCTGAAATAACATACTCTAGTTGAAATTTTTCATTTCAATAAAAATATACTAAAAAACTCCATCACAATTTTACACATCTATTTACATTACTCATACGTTATTTCATCTATAAATCATGCCTGCTTTTCAAATCCATAGCATTGTGCTATCACGTAGTGAAAAATATGACCCTCGATAACGACGGCCGAAGATCGACTAAATAAATTGTAAAACTAGCTATAGTGTACTTATACCCAATCGATCGAAATAGATCGATAATCGATCGATATTAAATTTATTATGCATCAACGTCAATCATAGGTGTGGTACAACCCCTATTTGATTTTAAATTATAATTAATGATTTAAAAACCGAAGATGCAATTAAAATCATTCTAAGCACTGTATTTTAATTTAATTTTAAGTCATTTTTGTATTCCAATCTTGGTCGCTGTCGAGAGTTGTATTTGTGACTTTATTACTTAATTATAAACTGCATACGAAACCACGACTTGACGACAAAAGTATGAGCATCTGCTAGAAGTACAGCACATACCAAAAGTTCGTCACTTTAAAAGCTCTGCTCCTAAAAAAGCAGTATAATGGCACCGTATGTGTTGAACCACAAATACAACAATTTTTTTAAAAGTTTTAATGATATCGGTTCTGTAGTTCTTGAGTTATGGAAGTACAAAAAAACAGAAAACAAAATTAAAAATATTATTTTCTAATTAGTCCAATCTTTAATTTTTTTTTTCAAAAATAGCTTCATATGTCACTCTCATTTCGTAATATAAATTACAAAATGAACTTAGTTGTCTGAAACATGTAGCTACATACATCTTTTATATATATATGGTATTGTCTGTCTGTTTGTTGCGGCTAATCTCGGACACTGTTGAACCGATTTTGATGAAATTTGCATACATGAAAAGAAGGTTCTCAGGGGTGACATGGGCTACTTTTTATCTCTAAAACAGGCACGATTCCTGTGGGATAATTATTTCTCATGCTAAATCTGTTGAATGGATATTGTCGAGTAGGAACGCGTCTAAGGCTTGCAACAATAAACAAGATAAATTTCATCCCGGCAGAATATACGATTCTCGTAGGATAGGTATTCTTCATGCTAAAATGGTTAAATGGATTTTGATGTTTGGTATAGAGATATCTTAAGTACCTAGTTAAGTTACACAATGTTCTAGAAAGTCTCACAATATCCTGGAGCACCGCGTATTTTTTGCTATTCTGGTATTACTATGTAATCCACGCGGGCAAAGCCGCGGGCAAAAAGCTAGTGAGACAATAAAAGTACTCAAATAATTACAAGTATATGAATCGCATAATAAGATATAATTTATTTGCAAGAAAAATAAATTAACTGCTTGCATATTTAAATGGATCCATTTATTACGAACAGAACCTCCAAACAAAACATCATCGACTTGCGTAATCCCATTGGCTGAATTAGTTTATTGTTGAATCTCTAAAAAATGTTTCACCATGCATGTAATCGATCCAAAATAATGGCAGACATGCTACCGAAGCGCGTTTATATACTATACGTCTGAATACGGTGTAACTTAAAAATATATTTTTTTACACGAATGAAATAAAAATGTTTATTTCAACAAATTCATGATATCGGTTAAACAGAATTAAAAATTCAGTGATATATATTCTAAGTTATACGTTTTTTTTTCCATTACATCAGCCCTTTTTGTACCACACTGCAGGGGCTTAGACCTCAGAAACAAGGAATAATTACAATTACATATATTAATACATTAATAATTACAAATAAACAAAGCAATTAATAGCTTTAAAATAAACTGAATTAATACTAAATAAATAAATTAACGTTAATTATAAACTAAATAAATTTGTGATTTAATTAGCTATTTACCCTATAGATTTTATCGAGCCATCTCTATGGCATCATACGTAAAATTTCATACGTAAACCAAGTGTATTAAGTGTAAATCTGTGTTAAATTTCCTATTTCTTACCACAATTACAAGAAACCTTCTTGTTCGATCCATATCCGACATTGGCGAAAAAAATAATTTTGTAGAAGTCTGTATGCCTTTCTGTTACTTTTTTGCTTTGTGCCTCGGTTAATTTTCTTTTTAATTGTTTTGAACCATGCAATTCCTTTGCATATACAAACTTTTATAACAACAATTTCTACACAAAAAAGGCAATTGGGTTTAATGCAAGCGACCTAGGGAGCCATGTGATTGGTTCACTATTTCAACTCTTTGTTATTATTAATACCAAAACAGAATCAATTTTGTTCAGGTACGCATTAAAATTCATCGATACATAAACAACAGGGCAATCTTATTTCATGAACATATTAACATTCCAGTGCCTTCACTGGTTTTTTTTTTGTATGTACAGTGAAATCTGATCATTTGCATACGACGAATGCTTTATGGACAAATAAAAAACTTTATAGTGCTATAGTAAATTAGTAAAGAGAGATCTTTAATAATGTATACATCAAGATAATTAGAGAACTGAAAGTTTAATGTTAAAATTACATCAATTACTTTTAACAAGTTAAACGACAAGGTTTTTTGAATATTTTCTTGTTACTGTGTTTAAAAATATGGCATTTACTTCTTCTATTACTCTGTGAATATTTAACTTTTTCGAAATCTTATTATAACAAACAAGAATCTTCATTATCTATGTAAGATATCTTATGAAATTTATCAACTTCAAAAGTGTTTTAATATCCATACGATAATCTTTAAAAGTGGAGTTGAAAGTGGATTGCAGAATCTTTTCCTATAGTTGCATATAAAATTTTACATAAAATTCATAATTGTTTATTAATCGACAAACAAAATAAATCAAATTAATTTAAATTTATAGGAACCATTTACAATTCCAAAAGTTTCCTAGTATAGATTATTTATTATAAATCCAATTAGTATAAATAATCATTGCCTATACATTGTAAGATACTACCAAATCAATAAAATTTGAAAAAGAATATATTTTAAAACTCGTGGTATAAATTACATTGAAATCAATACCAATTTACGATGTAACCGACTAATTTGGTCTCGTAAGTGGACTGGTTTGAATTTGGATCATCTTGTAAATCAGTCTGTTTTGCCTTATTTGTGGCCAACGATCGTTTTAGTATTACATATATTGAAATAAGTGGTGCATGTAAATAAAATACTCTAAATAGAAATTGAAACTACAAATAAGGGTAAATAGGACTGGCATAAATAAGGTTTTTACCTATCAGTTGCGTAAAGAACTCGACTTTCTGATTTACCTATAGGTATCTTCTGAAAATCATTCTTTTGAATTAATGTGTAAAAAATTAAAAAAAAAAATTTGGAAAATTAGACTACGAGGCATTTTTAACGATGTATAGCTAACTACGTGAAAAAAATTTTGGTTGCCGTCTCAACTCGGTGTGCAATTTGTAATAAGATTTGTTAATCATTTAGAAACAGTGTGCATGAACTCACTATTAGTTAAGATTTCTGACGTGCACGCAGCACAAAAAAAAAAGAAAAAGGTTTAATTTTTTAGATTTTACCTATAACAAATTACAATTTGATAAAACCAACCGTTTAAAAGTTTAGAAGCCCGTGATAAGCGCATAGGTACAATAGGAACAACATTTTTTCTGACAGTTCCGTTCCGTTATTTTTGTTTTTTACCTATAATAATTCTCACTTCTTAAAAAAAATTTTACCGTTAACATTTATGTTAAAATATCGTAAAAAACGTTAAATACCTGTTAATAGATCAATAGCTATGCAATAAAATTTTATGTGCTTAACCTAAATGTCCAAGCTTAACTTGGCAAAGCAAATTAATTGCCCTAGCCCGACATTTGAAGAATGTACGCTTTTATTGATACCGACCACTTGATTTGTGTGGTACAAAATGTGTAAATACCCAAGCATATTTTATGCCTTTTTTTGAATATAATTATACTTTTTTAATTTAATTAAATTTTAATTTTTAAGTTAAGTTCGGTACAGGCACCACTAAATCATCAATTATAATAAATTTACTAACATTAACTACAATGAACAGACAATATCATTCCTATAATTATAATAGTATACCTAGATCAGCCGTATGAGTAAAAAAATTGTTACCGGAGAATAGTAACTTAAATGCATTGATTTCTTAAATGCTTGTCATATAAGAAGAGTCATCATCATCATCAGCCCATTTTTACCCCACTGCAAGGGCTTAGGCCTCCCCCAGGGTGAAGAGGGGGGCTTGGAGCTTAGGTCCACCACGCTGCTCCACTGCGGGTTGGGAACTGTAACGACCGCCATTTATTGACAGCGTCCGGGACCGACTGCTTAACGTGCCCTCCGAAGCACGGTGTCAGTGATATTGTGTACTTAAGTCAGAAAAACTCATTGGTACACGCCCGGATTCGAACCATGGCCCTGTGGGGCCTCATAAATTTAAGACAGGTTCGTTGTGCTCTGGGCTATCACGACACTACACATATAAGAAGAGTGTGTGCACTTTTTTACGTGAGCATGTACAGAAACGATACTTTGTAATATCGATAATTAATGTTATGTTACTGAAACCATTAGATATTTATGACAACTTTTTAATTTATCTTTTTGTTCATAGATCAATCAGATGACGTCATGGATAGATGGCAGCTTCGTGTACAGCACGAGTGAGGCGTGGGTGAATGCAATGAGGTCATTTCAGGTGCCGCGCCGCAGCCCCGCCTGCTTCTTTAATCACTTAATACCTACTAATACATAACATCAGAAAGGCCTGTACGTGTTAGGCTTTATGATTCATTTCCTGGGCGTAACGATATAAGGAGCTTTAAGACGTAACTTTTTTAATGATCTATACAGCCACTTAGGCTTTGATTTGATCTTTACGAATTTTAAGGGTTTTGTTGTATCACACACAATCACAGCTTAGTAACTTCTCGTAGCAATTCCTCTAAAATTAGAGCGCAAATGAGCTTTAGGCCTAAGGCCCTGAACCTTGAGAAGTCATATTCGGTAACTATAAATATAAATTTATAAAGCAAAGGCGGCAGGCGAAATTGATGTAGCTTTTACAAGGGCAATTTATAATTAATTTGTCTCTGTTAAATAATTCATTACAATATTTATTGCCGCTGTTCGTGATTCATCAGGTTTTTGTAATACTATATATATGAATATATTGTTTTTATTGTACAATCGTTTTGCGTACACTTTTACACTGAGGCATTTTTCTAAAGTTTTTGAAATTTTGTTGTTAAACATGAAAACTTTTTTTTTAAATTTCGTGTCCGTCCTATCATCGTAATAGGTACCACAATTTCTATAAATTTAAACCTTTGTTAACATGAATTATTGCACGCTTCCGATATGAATCTGAACAATTGATGTTATGGAGCTCTATAACCGTTACCGATACTATCGGATATCCGAAAAGAAATATATATCCGTAACCGTAACCGGATCTGATATAAAAGTTTCGAATAATTTCGGATAGGGGTGCAGAGTGTAAACGAGACGTGTTAAGACAAGTTTTTGTTTTTGCCTAACAGTTGACTTGACACACTAGCCGCGCGCGTCTGCTGCCTTGTTTACTTTTACAACACCTTAGAAATCCGTAACCGAAACTATTCGAAACTAACGGATAATCCGAAATAATTTTATATCTATAACCGTATCCGAAACCGGTATAATATATTATTATCTATATCCGTATCCAGATCCGAAATTACATATCCGTGACATCCCGGATCTAAACTATTATTATTCATATGTACTCACACTTACGTATACCTAGTAAATATATTTAAAACAAATTTACACTTTTCTGTATGTATATAGTAAAAGTTATGATTTGTTTTATGGGTCTTTGTAATTAAATTTTGATTCTCTTCAACATTTCTAATTTGCAAGTATAACTTTTAATGTAACTTTTGAACCAATACAAGAGAAAAGGTCACACCTTCTACTGTTCTTCTGCAAGCACTTAATAACATACAAGCCCAAAAAGATTACATGACATGTTATTTTCATATATAATACGAAGAAAACGTACTACAGAAATCCTCATTTATAATAGATGTTACGAAATTAAATACACACTTGATTCGTTTTTTTTTAAGAAGTACAATAATTCTATGGCATTGTAATATTATAGAATGGAACTCTAGCGAGCGAAGGTGGTATGCCACTACGAAACATCCAACGTGTGCCGCTTTTCAACAACCCCGTGCCTCACTACATGCGTATGCTCAGCCCCGAGAGGCTATACCGTGAGTCATATGGATATCCTTTTAGACCATAATTTCTAATAAGCTAGTTTCTATTACTCAATATTCATATAAATCCAGGGCTATCGTATATAAAACAGTTTAAACACGTAATATTAGCTACCATATTTCACACAAAAACATACATGAACTTTAATGTACCTACGTTTAATGATTTTGTATGCAGTAAAACAGTTGTTGTTTTCTAAGCTGTCGTCACTATGTTAGAGTTAAAAATTTCATTTCATTAGAACTTCATTTATAGAAGTATCTATTATCGTCTTCTATACATATTTGACGATGGTACGACAACTCTTTGCTGAACCACACTGGACAATAAAAAAACGGTGTCAGTAATGTTTGGCTTGTTACGACTGCAGAGAAAATATGAAGTAATATAAGTGTTTGCTCTATGGAAAGATAGTTACAAATGTCAGCATACATTTGTATGTTATCTTTAAATACGGAAACAAAATCTGATTTGATAGAGAATCGAAATCTTTGGACTCAAACGATTATTCCCAGTCGTTCCCACTGGCGACAAATGGGAAAAAAAATTCCATAGGTTACCAGTGGTGATGAAAGGGATAAAACCAATTCCAATTGTAACACTGTATGCCTAGCAATGTCGGAGCAAAAAGCGACTGCCTCTTATTCTCTCAGGTTGTCTTCATTAGTTTACATAAAAGGAAGACACGGGGACAGAAAAATCTGTTGCCAGTGTGAATCCACAACAAGCGAGAAACCATAAGTGAGTGGCTAGTACACAAGTGACTGTACTCGCTCAGCATAATATAGTTTACCAGCCGAGCTAGTATACATAAATTATAAATTTTTAATACAATCTTTAACTCGTTACTTGTATGCCGTCTTGTGTACGTACCCTTATACTTACATGATTTTAAACCATTAAAATTCCTTGATTGATGACAACATGTTTGAAAGTGTTGGGCGACCCAAGAACAAACCAAAACCCGGCGATGGTGACATTTGGCATCTTGTTGCTGCGGTGGCACAACGTCCTTGCAGCACGAGTACACAGACAGCACCCGGATTGGAGTGATGAACAACTTTTCCAAAGAGCTAGACGTATCATGATAGCTAGTTTACAGGTATATTTGTAAACCATAATAAATACACCATATCTATTAAATCAGTATATTGAGCAAAATGGATGACCGATTGGTCTAGTGGTTAGAAAGAGAATTGGTCAAAGGTAGAGGGTTCGATTCCCGCCCTGGACTAATATTTATGTACATGAACATGTCTTTTTGTTTCGTGTCTGTATGTAAACATCTATATATGTATATATTATAAAAAAATATTTAATATAATTATATATCAGTTGTCTAGTACCCACAGTACAGACTCCATCTGTTTTGGGACTATATATAGATGACCGTGTGTGAGATGTTCCAGATATTATTATTATTAATGGTTCTTGATTCGATTCCTGTCTCCGATGCCTGTCTATACCTAATATTTTTATATTTGAAATAAGACTTGATACGAGTGGCGCGTGTTCGTGATGCATCGATTCTGGACCTTATAATACACTATTAAAACAATTCTAGCCAATAGACTGTAATAAAAAATATGAAAATATAATAGGTATAAGAGTATTGACCGTTTATACTAAAGTATAAATCGTTGACCCCAATGTCGCAACATTTTCCGGTCATTTTTCACCGTCATTTAATTTTATTCAAAAACAATATTTCTGCTGGCTCAGTACACGTGACATCGCATGGCCCAAATACTTTGGACTCTCGAATGACACCAAACGTTTTCTGATTGGCCAAAACACCAAATTGTCGAAACACGTCAAGCCAATCAGGTAGCGAAACGACGCATGTTAAATCATATAAAATACCTTGTAATTAAACGAAACAGTAGAAACACCACACCACTCAGGTACGCAAGTCATCCTATGGACTTGTGTTCTATAACATTGTAAATTATTTTTGTATAAAGTTTATTAAATTTATTTTATTAGTAAAATCATTTTTGTTTTACTGCAACATATACTGGTCGGCGAGAAATGGCTGAGAACACGACAACCTTCCTCTCTTTCTACAAATAATAGAGTCAGACAGATGTCAATTTTCATAGAAAGTCCAAACTAAGGTCCAAACCCATCTAAATTTACCCCTTATATAGGTATCGTTTTGTGTTATTTATTCAAGACTAGGTAATATTTACAAATATTGGCCTAAAAGACAATCCCTTTGCCGGTTTATTTGATTTATTAATAAAAAGTTAGATAAATGTAGCGAGGTAATTTAGTCGTAATCAATTTTGCTACAGTCACAATTCAACCTTATCGTTTTACTAGGTCGAATGTTTATTTGTCACATTTTGACATTTGAAATTTATAAATTATTTGAAGTACAAATAGTTCGACCACACAACTCGATAAATTTGATTAAAAATAAATATGACATATTTATTTCTTTAGTTAGCGAACGCATTAATTAATTTAATATTTTTCAGAACATAATAATGTATGAATACGTACCGGCGTTCATTGGTACCTCGGTACCTCCCTATGAAGGGTATAGAGCGGATGTAGCGCCAGGTGTGACGCACTCCTTTGCTGTCGCCGCCTTCCGCTTCGGACATACTCTAGTTCCGCCCGCCATATTGCTCCGGAACCGGAACTGTCGATACGGTAGAGCACCAGGCGGACATGACGCAGTCCGACTCTGTCAAACTTGGTGGGACGGGAATGTAAGTTATCAGGATTAAGAGGTGTACGTTATACAAACAATCGCGCAAAACGGGTTTCAGTATTCTTTCCCTGCCATCAATTACTGCTAGTAAGTAAGTCACAGTTTGTCCTGAAAGAGTTGTGCTACCCAAAAACCAGAAGATTATTATTATCATTGCGTTAAATATGTTTTTATTATTTTTATACTTATTATAAAAGTTCACGAAATCGATGAAATTGATAGTTTTCTTTACGAAGCGTGTAAACAATTTAACTCGTTATGTATATATATATTTTTACTTCTCCTAAATCAGAATACCATGTACTACCATGTACTACCATGTAACATACGCCTTTTTTGTATTTATGTGATTAAAGGTTAATAATTTTACAAAAATAACTAATCTAACTAAATAACGATTTTTAAATTAAGCTTGTTAGTTGCTATAGTTTGACTGACCGAATGGCTGAATGGTTAGAGACCCTAACTGCGGAGGCGAAGGTAGCGGTGGGTAGCGGGTTCTATTACCGCCCGGAACAAATATTTGTGTGCATATACATGGTTATTTCGTTCCGGGGCTGGGTGTAAAATAGTTATATATGTATTTATTAAAAAGAATATTTAAGTATGTATATCAGTTGTCTAGTAACCCATAACACAAGCATAACAGTGGCTTACTTTGGGACTAGATGGCGCTGTGTGGGAAGTCCCATGTATTATAGGAAACTAACAAACGTCAAGCGCTATCCTGTTAGATATTGTAAAAGCTACCCGACCTATCTATCAAAAATGACATTCGGTTGGTCATTGATAGACTAGGAGATAGTCATACCATATTGGTATCAACCTGTTATGCCCCACTGTAGGGGCTTAGGCCTCCCCTTGGAATGCGGGTGTTTTGAGCTTAATCCAACAAACTGCAGCAGTGCGGATTGGTGGATTTCAACCACCAACCATCCATCTGACTACCATCTATCTAATGATGACAACCGGGACCGACAGCTTAACGTGATCTCCGAGGCACGGAGTCACTGATAGTTATGTACTTCAATCACAAGAAACTCATTGGTATACGCACGCCCTGGGGTTCGAACCATGACCTTCTAAACAAGTAGCGGGCTTGGCGCCACACGGCTATCACAATGACTTAAGAGATATAACAGTCGTACTTAACTAAGAAAGTCATTTCATACCAGATGTTAGTACCAATTGTAATGTTGGTTTCTATATAAAAATATTGCGAAGATGCGCCTTACAGATCGATGGATGGTAAATAATTTTCTCGAAGTACTGGTCGATTCAAATAGTTTTTCACATTAAATAACAAAGCCGAAAACATCGCGTTTTAGTCGTTAGAAAGGGGAAAGCTTTGATCTGCCATCCTATATTGTTTTGTAATACAATAAATAGATTAAGGTCGCTTCAATAAATTCAATTTTAACTTTCATCTTTCTTAGGATGTAATGTCGGGTGTACCTATCGAAGAAATATTGATGGGCATGGCTTCACAACTGTCGGAAAGAGAAGACTCTTTGCTGTGTTCAGATGTCAGAGACAATTTATTTGGACCGATGGAGTTTTCGCGACGAGATTTGGGTGCACTCAACATCATGAGAGGTCGCGACAACGGATTACCCGATTACAATACTGCAAGGTAGGTAATAATAAATATTACACAAATTGTGGTTCTGGTAAGGCTGTAAACGTTTAAATTATTGAATTGTAAATTAATAATTAAATAAATAATGAGTATATATTATTCTAAATTTTTATTTGTTTCATTTTCTTTCATTAATTAGTTGAAATGTAGAAAATGCAATTTTGTGAAATTTATTGTAGATTATTTTTTATTTGTTTCGCACAGACAATATTTTGGGCTTCCAAAAGTAAAAACATTCAATGAAATCAATCCTGATCTTTTCGAAAAAAATCCAGAGCTTTTACAAAGGTTGATACAAGCTTATGAAGGAAAACTGGATAATATTGATGTTTATGTTGGTAAGTGATCTGCTAATAATAACTAAATAAGTAAACTACTAAATAAGGAATAAATTTGATTGTTATGAGATGTATTTATATTAAGAAATTGTCGGATTACAATTTTTTTTTTAATACAAGTGTATAATTTTCAGGAGGTATGCTTGAATCTAGAGGACATCCAGGTGAACTATTTAGAGCCATAATTTTGGATCAGTTTACTAGGATTAGAGATGCAGACAGATTTTGGTTTGAAAACGAAAAGAACGGGTGAGTGAAGAATATCTCATAACTCACAAGTCTCACAAGTTGTAGTTGATGGCTTGTTGATAGATTTGAAGATTAACAGAAGCGACTAGATTAAGGACGACGAATTATGCTCATGCACAAGAGAGGGGAATTCATCGCCTCATATACTCGAACCATAATATACGAGGTTAATAGCTGAGACAAAATCGTGTTTGTGAGGCCCATTAAAGCCCAAGGTTCGAGTCTCACTCATGACACTCCCTTATAGCTCTATAATTTACATGAGTAATTTAATTATCTGTAATTCTGCTTGAATATATTTAAATTTTCGCCTTCGCTTGCAGCAAAGCGATAATAAGTAAATAATTAGACTTTCTAGTTTATATTTAATAATGCTTTTATAAAAATTAAAATTACTTTTTCTTTTTTTAGAATTTTTTTAAGAAATAGTAAATGTAAAGAATTATTTTAAATGACTAAAATAAATATTATGCGCATTTCAACGACAGAGTAACTGTTGTTTTGACAAACATTCTATAATGCATGATGATGGAACTTGATCGAGAGCATGCCAAAATTTAACAATTTATTATAATGTCATATTTTTTATAAGTACTTCTTTTTTTACACTAAAATTATTAGTACTCCCATTTTATTAATCACTGGCGATCGCCCGCCACTTTGGTCGAGTGGCTTTCATAACTTATAGTGGCTTTAATTTCAAAAATTTGTGCAGCAGCCTTCTCAATATTTCCGGAATGAAAACAAATAGAAAGTTAAACGAAATATAGCCTATGTCACTCCTGACGATACCCTTGTCTTGTCTGCGAAGTTTCATTAAAATCGATACAACCGTTTCGGACATTAGCACGAACAGACAGACATTATGGTTTTATGTATATATATTTATATATAGATAGATCATAATCTAATCAATAAAAATCTCACAGGATTTTCACTCGCGACGAGATTGACGAGCTAAAACGTGTTACGATGTGGGATGTAATCGTGAACAGCACTGCCGTCGGGCCGAACGACATCCAACGCGACGTATTCCACTGGCGTCTTGGAGATCCTTGCCCGCAACCTTACCAATTAAATGCATCAAAATTACCGCCTTGCAAATATCTAAAAGGATATGATTATTTTGAGGTACCTCACACAACTTTACTGTGATTAAAACGATTCCACTTCCAATGAAATGAAATTGTAGAGACATCTATACCTTAGGACGTGCTGTCTTGTTGATGGGATCATTTTTACATAATCGTGTTCAATGCTGTTTATATTGTAATCTTGCGATGAGTATTTAGCGCAATGATTCAAAAGGTAAATTTTAAGTATATGATATTAACACTAGAACGCACGCTTCAACTGAACTAGTACTGAAAGTATGCGGCGAAATGTGGGAAGAGTAAAGTGACAGTACGGCACGGGAAGGAGGAATAGAGTTTGCGCGTCGTTTTCAATAATTTTTCCTTATTAAAATTATTATTGTACCAGACCTCTAACAAACGCAGTTGCCAAACGCGACGCGTCAACTGCACTTAAGTGTAGTTTCGGTAAGGCAGCGTAAGTTTACTGTGTGTTCTAGTGTTTATCTTATATCATTCCTACTTCTATGGCTGTAAGACACATAATTAACAAATAACCTAAACTATTTAGAACACTCGTTTTAAGTATGATGCACAACACTCGCTTAAATACATATTGAATATATTATTATGTAGCTGCAAATTGAGCCTTTACAAATGTAACCAAGTTACTAATATAATATGTTACCTATACTAAGTTAATATCTTTGTGTATTATGGTATTTATAAATCATTAAATCAAATCCTTTCAAGAGTAAAGTTCAAGGGAGCAACGGCTTATGTTTGGGCATGTGATACATTTCATGTGATGTGTGCAAGATAAATACGATCGGTTCATTTATTGTTTTCATTCACAATTTTATAAATGAGTATTTTAAAATGTTTAACTATTGGCCCAATAACATTAAATTAAAACAAATAAAATTCTTAAAACAAACGTTGAAAACTTTAACTGTTAAACTGTTTTCGCAGGGTAATGAATTCGCCTACATCTACACGTGTTTAGTTTTAGTGTTTGTACCGCTACTGTGCGCGGGCGCAGGATATGGCGTCGTCAAATTACAGAATTCGCGACGACGCCGATTGAAGTTACAACAAGAGCATTTGAAAAATGCACAATACAAAGGTTCGTTTGTCTATACTTATGAATATATGATTCTGCTATAAAAAAACATATTCAGTTGTAAATCGTGCCGTAAAATGAGTTGTTGTATTTCGGAAAAAGTTTAGAACACTTTTACTGTCGATTACAGAGCATTTTAAGACGAAACTAAAATTATTAGAAAATATTTTAGACCGAAAGGGGTTCTCATTATTATACCTACATAGCATTGGCTAAGCCTTCATAAATGCCAATTCCTAGCGGCTTCCCTTTAAAAAATATAAATTGTACTATATTGTGGTACAGCCCTGAATAATATATTTTATTGTAAATTACACAAATTAGTCATCAATATTGTCTACTAATTAAATATTTATTTGCCTACAGCTCACATACTCATCTGCTAATAAAATAATTCTTAATTTTTCACATTTAACACTTTATTCAGGTTCTGTGGACAAGATGGTGTGTCGAGAATGGGTGCATGCATCACATAAGCGCATAGTAAAACTCAGACTAGGCCCGGAACCCGCCGTCCATGTAACAGATCGTAAAGGAGACAAATTACGCACTGTGCCATTGGATCATACCGACCAGCTTACAGTTTTGGAAAGTCAGGTATAATGAATTCGGTTATTTTTATCACTAATGTAATGAAAAACACATATTAATAAAGTTTTTAAAATAAGCTTTTAATAAAAAACAATGAACTAAACATAAAAAAAATATTTTTTTAATCAGTCCATACGCGTTTAAATCTCAAAAGTATGGCTATTATAATATAAAAATATTTTAGCTTGAGGCTTTATTACAAATAGAAAGTTTCAACCTAATATTTATTATATTACTAGCGACCCGCCCCGGCTTCGCGGGTAGCGGAGCATATATAAGCCGTAGTGTTTTTTCTGTCGTAGTGTCCTATCAGTTTGTTGCGTCGAACATGTGGATTAGATTTAGTTAGATTTAAATGTAACGTAAGTTCATCCTACTTGGAAGTATTTTATTTTCAATTCTATAAAAATATAATATAGGTATATTATAAAATATTTTCTATATATTAGAAAAAGGAAAGAATAAATAGATAAAAACAAACTACAATATTTCTTTGTATACAACATTGACAGCTTCATACTAACCACGCGTGTCGCGTTGTCGCGATAGCTCCTAAGATATTAGTTTAAATTGTATAGTGTAAAGGGTAATCATAATGTGCATTAAACTCTGAAGGTAAATAACGTATTTAATTTGACAAGGATTAATACTGTCTTCGTATAAATTGCTTTCCAATTACCTCATCATATGGCACTATTTTTATAAACATAAAAATAGGTATATTAAGCTATTCATAAAAGATAGACATATGCCATCACGGACTTTTTTGTAGTCCTATAAAAGAAACACAAGTCCTCCATAATTTCTTTTGTTATATCTCAAGCGGCTAAGGCGGCGTTTTCGATGAAAGCTCCCAGCCGCCTTGATTTTTTTCCGACTTCGTCAATAATAATAGTCATATTTCAACTAATTTCAACAAAACATTAATAAATTATATATACATAAGCCTTCCTCTTGAAACACTCCGTCCATTGGTGTCAATAATATGCCAATTCGTTCGTTAGTTTTTCAGTTAATCGCGTTCAGACAGACAGACAGACGCGGCAGGGAACTTTATTTTATAATATGTAGTGACGATGTACGCCTCAAGCTTTTAAAATATTAGTTTCATATTTTAATGACTATACTTTTGAGATTTAAGCGTTGATAATTATTTTTTAATTTTTAGTTGACTGTTTTTTTTTAAAGTTTCTTTATCTATATTTTATTTTTGAGTTTTTAGTATGACAATACTTAAACTTATCCATATGTATGTGTTTAGTGCCCAGATGTTGATACGTTAGTAGCATGCCAAATCTTTTCTATCCAGCTCCTCTGCTCATACCTTGAACTTGGATAGTTAATTACGGACAACAGCTTTCCCCATGCCATGCCTATATATTACTTAACCAGGCCGAGAGTACCATAGTGTCTTTAGGAGAAGTCACTAATGGGTTCTGTAAACCGTCTTGCAGTCATGGTAAAAAATCATGGTTAAATATCAAAATCCAACGAATATATATAGTTTCGGGTCGGTGCTACTTACTGATGAGGAGGCCCTCGTGAGAAGAAAATCCTGCCTGTAACATGAAGTCATGGTGGAAATCATAGCTGACTATCAAAATTTAACGTATATATTAATTTTCATGCTCGTACTATTTACCGTTGAGAATTACTCTCGTGAGGAAGCAGTTCTGACTAAATCGTCAGTTCATGTTAAAAGCCATATTTAACTATTGAAATCCAACATATATACCTAGCAGCGTGTCCGTTCTTAAAATTTTGAAGAGTTCCCTCGTGAGGAGACAAATCTGGCTGCAGTATCAGGGAATGCTTAGCATTTTAGTGTAATGTCGTCAAAACTCAACGGATATGTAAAATTTTAACTCCGTAAGTCAAGAAAAAGTGGTTCATATTTGACTTACAAGATTTGGCCTTAACATACAAATGTGAAGTTAAATAAAACTTGTTGAAAATTTATTTACATGAAGATTCATTACTACTTGTATCTGCTGGACATAAGCCTCAATCCAGATCTCCACGACAAACGGTAGGTACATGTAGTAGGAGACCGTCCCGAAGTAGACGTTCGGTACTTCATCGCCGCTCGAAAACCTGTCTTCCCTAACAGTTATTAGTTTTACGAGCGTTCTCTCCTTCCCATTTTCACTTCCATTTGCTGATTCCGTGAGCAATGTCGAGCTACAATTTTTCTGCGAATTTCTTCCTTGCGAATTTTTTAACGTATTAATAAAGACTCCAAGCATATATATTTAATTATTTTTACAAAATAAACTATGACCTCAAATAAAAAATATACCAAATTTATTTACAGGAGAATCGAAACCATAAACGTCCACTAGTGCTGATCCGTGTAGCGCGAGAACACGATCTCGTTCTAGAAATGGATTCAGTGGCGTCGCGTCGGAAGTTCCTATTGAAACTTGACGCCTTCCTTGCACAGCACAAGAAGTCCCTTAATCTTACTCAGGTATAAAATTACAAATTATAATATAAAATAAACAAGATCTTCGCCATTTAATAGATTTACAGTAAAGTCTTGAAACAATGTCGTTAGCAAGAATTGACTTTGTTTTTTTTATTTTTCAATGGGTGAAATATACCAATAGACTTTCAAGACTAAAGTCTGTATATAGTCTATGTCTGGTTCCATGAACATGTACAGAAAAAAAAATATTTAAATCAAAATTTGAAAAACTCGAATTGGATTCTAATAAACTTTTCGAGCCTAAACTGCTGAATATTTCGGTTTGGATCTAAGAAGGTTATTATTGTTCACAGGGTCACCGTGATCAAATACTGATGACGGCTGAGACTCGAGAACGACGTCAGCGGAAATTAGAGCACTTCTTCAGAGAAGCGTATGCAATCACCTTTGGCTTGGCACCAGGGGAGAAACGTCGGAGATCTGATGACGCTGATCCAGAAGTAAACAATAATTACAGCTAAAAAATTTATGAACTATATTTTTTTAAATGTTTCATGTATTGTATATTAATTACCACTTGAAGTTTAGAACGTTTTTTCTTTGCATTTATTAAAATACATATTTTCGTATATCTAGTTTAAATATGAATCTATTTATTGCGAGAATTAAAGTAAGAATGCTTAGGTACAAAAGCATGACACAGCGACCGCCCCGCGTCTAAGCCTGCGTA
The DNA here is from genome assembly GCA_949709985.1 of Luffia ferchaultella. Classification (NCBI taxonomy): domain Eukaryota; kingdom Metazoa; phylum Arthropoda; class Insecta; order Lepidoptera; family Psychidae; genus Luffia; species Luffia ferchaultella. Next base: position 8,358,715 of record OX453253.1, on the reverse strand, counting down.
TACTACATATTTGTATATATCACAATTAAACTTGCAAAAAAAAATTTTACTTAGAGCATGCCCATCGCGAAGATCCAACCTAAATATTGGTGAAAGTTTTTTGCTGATGTAATTCGTCATCAAATGGATGACTATTTTCTATTTGCCTGTTACATTCAAACTTACAAACTTACCTCTTCATAATATTAGTGTAGTATATTTTGTTGTGCGAAGTTGTGTGTTAGGTTTTGTAAGAATTTACAAACTTTAAGGCAGGGTTATACTGAAAAAAATCACGTTCTTCAGATTACTTCGTGACGTCATCGCTAGTCATACATTGTAACACTATTAAAAATTTACCACCGTCTAAAATAGATTTTTTTTACTTTGTTTAGTCCATCGTAATGCGGACATCGCTATCGAAGAGCGAGTTCGCGAGTGCACTGGGGATGAAAGCGGATGCCGTATTCGTGAAAAAGATGTTCAACATTGTTGACAAAGACAGCGATGGCAGAATTTCATTTCAGGTTTGTTGAATAATCTTTCAAAAATATGTCCGCCTGAACCGCCGCCTAGTAAACTTTGGAGTTTGAGTTTAATTTTGAAGCTTGCAAATTTTAAAATATCTGTATCTAAATCATAATAACACGAATATAATTTTCTAATTAGAAGTATTCTAAATACGTTAGCTAAGTAAGGATAGTTTCATCACAACCATCTATTCATGACTGACCGGTTGGCCTAGTGGTTAGAAACCCTAGCTGCGGAGTCGAGGGTAGCAGGTTCGATTCTCGCCCAGCACAAATATTTGTGTGCATGAACTTGTTCTATACATGATCTATATTATGAAAAAAAAGAATATTTATGTATGTATATCAGTTGTTTAGCACCCCATAATACAAGCATAATACTTGCTTATTTTGGGACTAGATGGCGCCGTGTGGGATGTCCCAGAAATTATTATTATTCATTTAAGTGGTTATAAGTCACTTATATTTGGCAATAAAAAAAATTCTACCGACGCCTATAAAAATTACACTATAGAAAATAACCGCTAAGTTTTTGTTTCACAAAATAATATACGTATTATAATAATTTATAATATGAGTAACTGTTTAAGCGGAAGTGAATCTCTACCATGATAGCCCAAAGCGCAACGAACCTGTCTCAAATTTATATGGCCATAGGGCCATGGTTCGAATCCGGGTGTGTACCAGTGAGTTTTTCTGACTTAAGTACATAACTGTCACTGACTCCGTGCCTCGGAGAGCACGTTAAGCAGTTGGTCCCGGACGCTGTCAATAGATGGCGGTCGTTACAATCCCCAACCCGCAGTGGAGCAGCATGGTGGATTTAAAGCTCCAAGCCCCCCTCAGCCTGGGGGAGGCCTAAGCCCCTGCAGTGGGGTAAAAATGGGCTCATGAAGTGAATTGAAGTGAAGAATCTCTACCATGCGAAATCCTATCATTTAAATAATCACGCACATTTCTTGCAGGAATTCCTGGACACGGTGGTATTGTTCTCCCGTGGTGCCACGGATGACAAACTACGAATAATATTCGACATGTGTGATAACGATAAAAACGGTGTTATCGACAAAGGGGAACTGAGCGAGATGTTACGCTCTTTAGTGGAGATCGCTCGCACTACATCATTAAGAGACGAACACGTCACTGAACTAATAGATGGCATGTTTTCGGTATGTTATTTGTGTTCAAATTAATACATAAGAATTAACTAACGTAACCCAACCACACTGTCAACGTTTTACAATGTACTGAAATTTTTTTACCCGGTCGTATCAGTAAAGGCAAATAGTTTTGTTCAGTTTCAACGCAATAGTAAAAGTATAAGTTTAACACCCCTACGAAAGAATATAACATAGTGTGCTGATATGCTAGAATAGTATGTTCAAATTGTTCAATAAAATTTTAATTTGAATATTGTCATATTTGTAAAATTGTTAACTTATTAATTTGTTGCCAACCCTACACGTGATTTTGAATTATTTCATTGAAAATACATCAAATTGTAGACGAACGAGTTTCCCTGCGCAGCATTCAATCTGTTAAATACGTCATTTTCATATAGGTAAAGTAGTTAAATAATTTTATTTCGTAAAGTGACACATTCAAGGATTTATATTATCATTCTAAAAATTTGGTATTTTCCAAAAAAAGAAAACAATATTCCAATTTTTTGTACCTGTTCCTAAAGTTATGAAAGTTCTACCTACGAAATGTTACGTTACAGGATGCTGGTCTTCAACACAAAGATCATTTGACATATTCAGATTTCAAGATTATGATGAAGGAATATAAAGGAGAGTTCGTGGCTATCGGTTTGGACTGTAAGGGAGCGAAACAAAATTTCTTGGATACCTCCACGAATGTAGCAAGAATGACGAGCTTCGTTATCGAACCGCCAATGGAGTCGTCTCGGTATGTAACTGTTTGCCTTATTTGAAGTGTTACTGGACATTAATATAAAAATAATTAATATACTATACATTGGATTCATAGTGATCAACCACTACCATGGCTTACAATCCTACAATACTAATTTTAGTGATTGGCCTACCTTTTGGTTCATTTACAAGTCAAAATTCCCACTGTGAAAGTGATTAAATCAAAATCGCACAGTACGTTCATTAGTACCTTGAAGCACAGCGTTAACTTCACAAGTTATATTTGCTACTTTAGTACAACATGGAAATAGTATTCAGAAATTAATTGAATTTTCTGTATACGTGTCCACGTTTGAGTGCAGATGTGATTATGAAAACAGTTGAAAAACAATCTCAAACCATAGACATATATATACTAGCGTAGGAGACCAACTGACATCTAAACATCGCATGACCGAAACGGAAATGAGTATGTGTGCAAAATTCACATGTGGTTGAGCCAGTTTTAGTGATGTGCATGGGTGTTTTTTATATTATCGATAGCACGTAGTACTTTCATGATAATGTGTCGTTGAAATTACCGCGATATCATAAGTCGAAATCGGCAATCCTATTTATTATTTTGAATCTGCTATACTACATAATTTTTGTTTTGAGTTACTTTTCCTAACTTTTAGTTTTTTAAAATGACAAATCATCAATCAGTCAATTCAAATGCCATTTCCTTTACTCCAATAAATATTTTTTTTTGTTAACAGTTGATAATAAAAAATTTGCAGAAGTAAAGAAAGCATTAACATCATTATGGAAATGTTAATATTTAGTTGAATACAAGCCAAGTAATAAATAAAACAATATAAATAAACGATTTTTATTTTTAATTACAATACGTCACGTTGCAACGCATAACAACAAAATTTTAACTCTTTGTAAACAAAAAAATGAGAATGTACAAAACAAAAACATTTACAATAGAGAAGTTCGTGATGTTCAAAATATACAATTTAACTCGATAGAATTGAAAGATAAACCAAAACTAATAAAACAGTGAAAGTTTTTTTTAAATTCGTCAATAAATGACTGAGAAATAAATTATTGATATTTATTAATTTGACGACCGCTTAGCCTAGTGGGTAGCGACCCTGCCTACGAAGCTGGAGGTCCCGGGTTCGAATCCCAGGTCGGGTCAGTATTTATATGATGAATATCGATACTGGTACCGGGTCTTGGTTGTTATATGTATGTGATGTCTTCGCTTGGTACGCAAAACAGAAGCTAATGCTTAGTTTGGGGCCACGACGTTGTAATGTGCACGTTATTATTATTATTATGTATTTTCGTGCGGTTTGACTGGTGGATTCTTACTGCCCATGACGTCACATTGTCTACTCGATTGAGTGTCGCGTCATCTCACTGCACCACAAATTATGCCTTGGATGCCTTGGACTAGTCTATAATATCTTTTGTTTCTTTGTGTAATAGGTAATTAAGTTTTATTTGAATATAAAGGAACAAGTTTTTGTAAAAGACAAAGTGATAATTTACCTAAAATTGATATTTTCACTGTGATGGACTTTTCTTCAAATCCATTTTATATTGGTGCTGAAATAAAAGTTTAGGCTCTAAAGTTGAAGGTCCTGGTGATATATCCCGGTAAACGTACGCTGACACCGATCGCTTGGTCTTCAGATTGACCTGTACAGAAATTACAGTTGGCATAAATGCTCTGACTTTAGATATTAAGTATTATTAGTATATTACTTAATATACTTAGTAAGCACATATGAAAAAAAAAAAGAAACCCCTAACGGCACAAATTCAGTAGGTATAGATCCTTTCTTCAAAAGTCGTCGGTGATTTAGTTAGACAAAACAGTTATCCGTAAAATGTCTACTGCAAACCAAAGAATGTTTTCGAGGAGTCCCACCTGTTCTATTTAACATTTTTTTCCATTGTTCTATGCTAACCGTGTTTACAGGAAACCTGGATATTATGAAATAGTCATCATTATCAGGAAGCATTTTTTAACACCGCAGTTTCTTGGAGGAAAATGAGGTTAAACTATTGTATACAGTAGTTTTGTCATTCAAAGTTAAATTATTTACGACGTTTATAATCAGAGAACAGATAGAACGTCAGACTTTAAATCATAAATAAATAACGATTAAAATTAAATAGAGCATAAGATTTTAAATCTTAAATAAATAACGATTAAAATTAATTGTGTATATATCTTATATTTTCATTTGAAAAAGTCTTGTATTTACATATATACCCTATGTGTAGTATATATGTATAGATGTCATACTTTCCCTTACAATGTGCTGCCAGGCTAAATAAACCTCACAATATGTTTAAAAACAGTTAACGACATCATTCCAGTGGAACAGGTGCAATTAGGTAATATCAAATTTACAAAATATTTATATTTGAAAATATCGACATATCGATACATTTTGTGCAATCCCTATGCTTCATTGTTTGATTGTAATTTTACACAATATTTTTGTATCGTACACATAATTTGAAACAATATTTTATTATAATTAAGTGAAACAAGATTTTAATAATCGTATGATATATAGTGGTATTGGTAAGGGTTTTGATACCAAATTTATATGCCCACTTGTCGAGATGAATGTGTGTAGCTCAGGATGGTTCGAGTATGAGCCCCTTACCACTGGATCTACTTGGGTGTGAATCCTGAAAGCCTTTTCATACGCCACCCACAATCTAACGTTACCCCGAAACTGCTACTATTAAGATTTAAAAGATGAATCAAAGAAAAATTTACAAAATCAAGTTACTATGTCCCAAAATAAATTTAGTGAAATGAAAAGCAAATCAGTACTGTATCATTAAAAGAGTTTAAATGAATATATAAAAGAATAGGGCGCCACCTGGTTTTTAAAATCTGTTTCTCAGAATCCCATATACCAGGAAAGGTTATGAAAATAATATCCACAGGTTTCGTTATAATGCTATAATTAAATAAGATTTACACATAGCACATATAATAAAGATTAGAGGAAAAGATTAAAAAAAAATCACAAACAGAGTTATGAAGCGCTACCTCTCTGTTGGCTTCGCTTTACATAAATATGTGTACCTTTGTTTCAGGCATATATAGAAAGAACCATGTTTAATACAATATAGAAATATAGACATGAATATGTGTGCCTTCTTTCAGGCATATAGAAAGAACCATGTTTAATACAATATAGAAATGTAGAAATATGACAATAAAAAAAATAGGTTATATCGCCGCTTCCGGCACATGGTATATAAAACAAAATATTATACTATAATTTAATTAAAAAAATAGAATAGAAAATTTGCACTTCGGACTCCTCGAATATCGGGCCATACTAGTAGAAATTTAATTATGACGAGATAAAAGGATTGTGACTTAACTGGCAAAGCATGGCGAACGCTGCGTTGAGGTTATCATGAAAACCAGCTCAGAATATACGGTTTCCGTAGTGTCAGATATGTGTTTTCGTGTCGTGGTTCTCGGAGCACGTGTGTGTCTGCCAGCATATGCAGTGTACGGCCAACCCATCATATTGAACGAGCGTTTCTCGCCGGTTGCCGGGGAGGACCGGGGGAGGAGGGGGCCGAATTAAATTCTATTAAAAGAATACCAAAATATTATTTTATGGAACTACAAGTAACATCGGTTGCGACAGGCGAAACTGAGTCAAAAAAAAAAAAAAACATCACTTACCGGAATTTATAAAAATCTACAGCTTGACATTACGACCTTCTCAAGATCACTTTTCGAAGCCATCAAGAACAAAGTTAGCCGTTTCAAGGCTAAAGAAAATTAAAAAAAAACTTTCGAGATGCTCTCTCGCTGGTTGCGTATGCGAAAAAGAAAGGCCACGCTGTCCCATCACTCCAAATCGAAATTTTTCTACCTTCAAATATTTTAATGGTGGGTTCTCGCGTTGACAAATAAGATTTTATATTAATAATTATCAAATATTCCTTATAACGCCATCTCTCGGCAGAAGGTTAATACAAGACGTTAGGGGATTATTAAATCGATAACTAGGTAAATAAAAACAAAAGAGGCTAGATGTCGCTTATTTAAATTTCGACCTGAAACTATACAAATACGAATTTTCATAATCAAAAAAATGAGCAAAAAACTATTAAAATTACAGTAACAGGAAAATAACTGTTACAATACCTCTTTAGCAAAATGTAAAAAAAAATGACAAAAAAAAAAGGTTTTTAGTCACGGTACAAAATCTTCATGACTGGTTGACAGCCTTGCTTAAAAAATATCTATAATACAGATATAAGTAACGAGTAACCATCTTTAGGAAGACAAGGAATCAAACAAACAAATAAAATAAAGTGAGGGAGGAAATACCACTAAAAGGTATAAGTCTCGGATATACGCTGCCAATGTGAAACTGACAACCCTTGCATCTTTCTGGAAGATTCGATTACAGAACAAGAGTCTATAACGATTGTTCAGAAATGGCACCAATAAAAGGTCCCATAGAGTGTTCAACAATGATGGACTGAAAAAAATATCAAAATACTGACATTATAAAGAGGCATTATCGCCCTACAGCCATCGTGATTCACCCAATTTGATAATGGCTTATTTAAACGAGTTATCATCCGCTCGATGAACAAAATCCAGATATAAAAATAGATGCAATAAAAAAAATATCCAGAGAACCTATATAATATATATATAATAATGGGTTCTTGAAGGAAAAATATAATATTAGTGAAAGAAAAAAATTATCCTAAGTCGACAGACTATAGACAGAAAGGTACGGCACAAAAAAAATAAAGTGAAAAAACAAAAAAAATATATCACTAAAGCAGAAAGATAGTAGGAAATTGTGGATATTATGATTAGCACCACAATACTGATCCTTCAGTCGCCTCTTACGACACGCAATAGGAAAGAGTTGCGATAGCCCTATTCTAACCCGGGGACTATACGGGGTTACTGATCCTTCAGTCGCCTCTTACGACACGCAATAGGAAAGAGTTGCGATAGCCCTATTCTAACCCGGGGACTATACGGGGTATATTGTAAAAAAAATAAAAAAATTAACATTAATTAACTATTTCCTAGAGCTTCCAAAAGCTTAATAATAATAATAACTAGTAATAAAAAAAATAAGGAAAATTACAGACTATTTAAACCTAACCAATCGCGAAGTAGGTAATCCCGATAAAAGGAAAAGATTCCCGAGATGACGGACTATACCCACTCCTGATCTATCTACAACATCCCATATACTAACGGAATAAAACTTACAAAACCATAAAAAATATGGTCGAGATGATGGACTATACCTCACTATACATCTGGGGTACGTTGAGTTATGGTCTCCCCTTTATTCAAGGAAAATGACGCGTCGTTAGAACGACACTAGACCATTTATGTAGAAACCCTACAAAAGAGTGCGGGTTCTGTAGACATAAATGTCACATGTGGACAATGCCTAGATTTGAGTATATAACTCAAAACATACGGGTATACAAACCCTCAAAAATAAAGAAAATAATTAAACAAATTATTTACAAAAAAAAGGAAGAATTATTGCGATACCATATCAAAGCTTCGTCCTTCAATAAATGAACAATACCTTTCAAAATCTCATCATCTGGGATATCAGACGATGACACAAAATCTCCTAATCTCTCCAAAAAATCATGGACCGAAGTTTGGCCATTAAAAGAAATATTCCATTTCAAAATCGGTGACACTTTATAACCAACGGCATTTTTTTGAAGAAATGCCCTGAGGGGTAGATATATTGTCCTCATAACTGGTATTAGAATTCTCCTCAATCGATTGTACAGACTTGTTACATTGTATATATTGTAGTGTGTGAGTTTAGTGAGACACCTGTGTTTGCACGAAGTTGAAACCGTATGTTGCGAGCGACGAACGTTCGTGATATTGTCAGCGCAGACTTTCAACTCGTCGGTCGGTGTTAGAGTTTGTAAAAATTTTCGCTCTGCCTCCGCATCAGGTTCGCCATGCTCCTTGATCAAGGTTCTTAGATCCTGTACAGTAGAGCTGTCCTCAGGTTCTAAGCCCCTTCGCTGAGCTTCATAAACTAATTCAGGTCTGGTGAGATATTCGAACTCGATCCTTAGCGCCATCCTGAAATTAGTTAATTTCTCACACGAGTATACAAAGTAACAACCAATATTCAGTACAATTAGGATAAAAAATATGTTCCTCAGACAAAAAAAAAAGGAAGCTAAGTTTGTTATACAAAATAAGTCAGGTATATAAAAAAAAACTAATTAAACTTAAACACTGATTTTTACATAAGAAATCGTTACGTGGAAATCATTAGAATAGAAACCTGTGAATAACTGATAACAAATTTTTATTAAAAAAATTGAGGGTAATCTTCATTTAATATAATCACCACATCAAAATGACAAGAGAGAAAAATGAACTGAAAACAAATTTTTATTAAAAAAATGAGGGTAATCTTCATTTAATATAATCACCACATCAAAATGACAAGAGAGAAAATGTGTCCTATATCAAGACTTTTCATATAATAAAATATAGAAATAATTTTCCTAAATGAACAAAATAAGGAATAAACAAAATTAATAGCAGTTAATTGGAGTAAGTGGAATGGTTTAAGAATCGCTTACCACGTTGGGCGCCAGTGAAACAATATTTTATTATAATTAAGTGAAACAAGATTTTAATAATCGTATGATATATAGTGGTATTGGTAAGGGTTTTGATACCAAATTTATATGCCCACTTGTCGAGATGAATGTGTGTAGCTCAGGATGGTTCGAGTATGAGCCCCTTACCACTGGATCTACTTGGGTGTGAATCCTGAAAGCCTTTTCATACGCCACCCACAATCTAACGTTACCCCGAAACTGCTACTATTAAGATTTAAAAGATGAATCAAAGAAAAATTTACAAAATCAAGTTACTATGTCCCAAAATAAATTTAGTGAAATGAAAAGCAAATCAGTACTGTATCATTAAAAGAGTTTAAATGAATATATAAAAGAATAGGGCGCCACCTGGTTTTTAAAATCTGTTTCTCAGAATCCCATATACCAGGAAAGGTTATGAAAATAATATCCACAGGTTTCGTTATAATGCTATAATTAAATAAGATTTACACATAGCACATATAATAAAGATTAGAGGAAAAGATTAAAAAAAAATCACAAACAGAGTTATGAAGCGCTACCTCTCTGTTGGCTTCGCTTTACATAAATATGTGTACCTTTGTTTCAGGCATATATAGAAAGAACCATGTTTAATACAATATAGAAATATAGACATGAATATGTGTGCCTTCTTTCAGGCATATAGAAAGAACCATGTTTAATACAATATAGAAATGTAGAAATATGACAATAAAAAAAATAGGTTATATCGCCGCTTCCGGCACATGGTATATAAAACAAAATATTATACTATAATTTAATTAAAAAAATAGAATAGAAAATTTGCACTTCGGACTCCTCGAATATCGGGCCATACTAGTAGAAATTTAATTATGACGAGATAAAAGGATTGTGACTTAACTGGCAAAGCATGGCGAACGCTGCGTTGAGGTTATCATGAAAACCAGCTCAGAATATACGGTTTCCGTAGTGTCAGATATGTGTTTTCGTGTCGTGGTTCTCGGAGCACGTGTGTGTCTGCCAGCATATGCAGTGTACGGCCAACCCATCATATTGAACGAGCGTTTCTCGCCGGTTGCCGGGGAGGACCGGGGGAGGAGGGGGCCGAATTAAATTCTATTAAAAGAATACCAAAATATTATTTTATGGAACTACAAGTAACATCGGTTGCGACAGGCGAAACTGAGTCAAAAAAAAAAAAAAACATCACTTACCGGAATTTATAAAAATCTACAGCTTGACATTACGACCTTCTCAAGATCACTTTTCGAAGCCATCAAGAACAAAGTTAGCCGTTTCAAGGCTAAAGAAAATTAAAAAAAAACTTTCGAGATGCTCTCTCGCTGGTTGCGTATGCGAAAAAGAAAGGCCACGCTGTCCCATCACTCCAAATCGAAATTTTTCTACCTTCAAATATTTTAATGGTGGGTTCTCGCGTTGACAAATAAGATTTTATATTAATAATTATCAAATATTCCTTATAACGCCATCTCTCGGCAGAAGGTTAATACAAGACGTTAGGGGATTATTAAATCGATAACTAGGTAAATAAAAACAAAAGAGGCTAGATGTCGCTTATTTAAATTTCGACCTGAAACTATACAAATACGAATTTTCATAATCAAAAAAATGAGCAAAAAACTATTAAAATTACAGTAACAGGAAAATAACTGTTACAAATTGTTTAAAATAACAAATTATTTACAAAATAAAGTATTTACCGTATACTACTGATGTACAACCAAGTAAATTTAGGATTGCTTTTTATAAAAATAAGCATTAAGATAACAGTATGTTATTGGCAGTACTTACCGGTGAAATGTCTCTTTATTTGGATTATTAACATATGTTACAGTGCAATTTAAAACTGAACACTACACCATTTTTATCACAAGAATTAATTTTTGTAGAATTCAAAACGATTAAAACACAAAATAGAAAACAAAGCTGGACCTTATTTTGACAAGTGAGTAAAGAAGACTAAATGTGTTCAAAGAGGTTTTATGTCAGATTTTCTTGCATTTCTTTCTCGCATGTAGGATTTCCGCAAAGAGCTGGATGTCATTCGCACACTGTGTTCCTCTCTTTATGTCTCAAACCGTATTATTTATTTTGAATTTAGAACACAGTGGCTTTTATTTGAAATTCGCGTTCCATAGTTAAAATATTGCGTCGTTCGGCGGTTGTCGGTGGGGTACCCCCCTCCATGCTTCGCCTGCGATCGCTTCTTTTCGACCATTCGCTGCTGCTAAATTTATGAGTCTATGGTTTGTATGAAAGACTGATCAAACGTGATATTTGGCGATGTTTTTAGTTTTGAAATTTAGCCAAGTCTTTGACAGAAAATGAAAACGGATAGGTATTGACTTCACCTTAACTCTATAGATCAATTTATTTATTCACTGTATTCAAATTATAGTATTATTTGTTACAGACACTGGCTACTACGTAAATGGGATTATCTAACAACATTTTTGGAGGAAAACAGGCAGAACATTTTTTATCTGTTTGTTTTCTACGTGGTCACTATTGGTTTGTTCGTCGAAAGATTCGCCCATTATTCGTTCATGTCGGAACATCTCGACCTGCGACATATCATGGGTGTCGGAATCGCTATAACAAGAGGATCTGCTGCTTCGTTATCTTTTTGCTACAGTTTACTTTTACTCACTATGTCTAGGAATTTATTAACCAAATTGAAAGTAAGTTAATAGATTATTTCGTTCCATTCCATCAGATCTTTTTATACTCACTACAGGAGCTTAGACCTCCCCTCAATATGAAGGGGGCTTGGAACTTAAATCCACCACGCTGCTCCGATGCTGGTTGGCGGATTGTAACGACCGCCATCTATTGACAACAACCGGGACCGACTGCTTAACGTGCTCTCCGAGACACGGAGTCAGTGATAATTGTGTACTTAAGTCAAAAAAAAAATCATTGGTGCACGCCCGGATTCGAACAACGGCACACGGCCCTATAAAGAAACAGGTTCGTTGCGTTCGTGTAATCACGACACGATTATGCTATCTAAAAATTTATTTTATCTCATTAAAGATCTATTACATTCCAAAACTTTTAACTTGACATTTATATGATTTCGAACTGTGTGTTATTTTATCAGCATTTTTATATGTCATAATCATTTCTAATCTCAATATCATAATTTCAGGAATTTAGCATTCAACAATATATTCCATTGGATTCCAGCATCCAGTTTCACAAAATTGTCGCCTGTACAGCTCTATTTTTCTCTCTTCTTCATACCGCTGGCCATATGGTGAACTTCTACCATGTATCAACTCAACCTGTGGAAAATTTGCGTTGTCTTACTAGAGAGGTTCATTTCACTTCAGATTTTAGACCCGGAATTACGTATTGGGTCTTCCAAACTATTACAGGTGTGTGTGTGTGTGTGTGTGTTTTGTTATAACATTTGATGAATAATTTTTGGTTATTGAAATATATATTACTCACTAAGTTTAAATTGTAATTTTTAGAGCATTTAGTATTAGAGAAATTATGTCCGAACACCTTTCTTTCAAAGATCAAATAATTCACCGTTTTGTACTACGAAACTATTTGACTAAGTATTTTAACAACATCAGTGTGTGTTTAGAATTGTGATTGTGCAATCACTTGTGTGAGTGTAAAACGAGGCGTAATTTTTTTTTATAACATGTTCCTCCCGCAAGTTATGACTTAATTTTTTTTTTAAATGTATAGCTTACCTATTCCAACCCTGAAGGCTCTAAGTTTTAGTTTGAAGAAAGCAGTTTATTTATAACTATATAGCTGCTGCTCGCTGCTTTGCCAGCGTGAACTCATCCAGTCCAGAAAAGTCTTTCTGTACATTAAATCTCGGGTTACGACTAATAAATTCCAAAAAGTCGCATAAAAATCGGTTCAGTGATTTTTCGAGTATATCCGCTTCATACAAATAAATAGACAAACAAGCGAAAATTCCAAAAAAATGAGTTTTGTGTTTAGTATCGTCTACATAACCCATGACAATAAAAAAATATCTTATGTATAAAATTTTTCTCGTTATGATTGCATTATATATATATACAATATACATATTATCTTCTCTGTACCGATTTATTTATTCTCATCAAGTAGTCAAAGCTGAACGCACTTCAACACATACCTGCCAGAAATTTATAAGGATCTTATTTAATTAATGGTACTACATGCCTATTCTACTTGTTCTAGGCTGACCGTGGCATGGTATGTTTTTATCTAAGTTACTTGGAAAAACCGTATAGAAGACATCTTAAACTAAAAATTGTTGATTGCAGGCACAACAGGTGTATTATTATTCATAATAATGTGTATAATCTTCGTGTTTGCTCACCCGGTGATCAGGAAGCGAGCTTATTCGTGGTTTTGGCGTGCACATTCATTGCATGTACTGTTGTACGCGCTGTGCCTTGTGCACGGGCTCGCAAGGCTCACTGGTGCTCCAAGATTTTGGATATTTTTCATCGGCCCTGCCATTATATATACTTTGGATAAGGTATAGTATAAATCTTTAGTATTAAATAATATATTATGTTTTAATTAAGATCTTATGGACGCTATACTTTTGTGTTATATTGCCCGCACTAACGCTTTTGTAAAGTTAACACGATATATTTAGCTCAATGCGGTAATTGAAGTAGTGCCTTCTGCCATTGACGGGAGAAGACGTGTGTTGGATTTACATCCGTTTATTTTTGTTTCTCTGGCTTCAATTTAGTTTAAACAACATATAATGAATGAACTATTTTTAAGAAAGAAACGAGGTCCGCAACAAAGGACGGAAAATATTTCATCTTCAAAAATATGTCTAGTTAAACCCTATACGGGGTATACGATTGGGTGCCGAGAGCCAAATAGTGTGGTTTTATTTTTCCTCTACAAAACTATGATGATTCATACATCTGTTTATGAAATTTCATCAGGATAAGTAAATAAATGGCGGAGATATGAACCTGTGGCATACGGATGAACGGACGGACATACAGACATGACTAAATTTATAAGGATTCTATATTAGCCATTTATCTTTGCAACCCTAAAAAACTGAGTATCATACAATACAATACTATTTCATGAGTGTGACACGAAGCTTCATTATATTGATCTAAGTTTTAAATTATTTGTGAAGAGATTCTTTTGAATTCATTCTAAGGAAAATCTTTAACATAATTGCATTATTCCACTTCCACTTCCAATTTGTTAAGAGATTCTTTTGAAATCATTCTAAGAAAAATCTTTAACATAATTGCATTATAATAATCCACTGAATCTTTCTGTCCAATTACCTATTATTGTAATTACAGGTGGTTTCATTACGTACCGAATACATGGCACTGGACGTATTAGAGACTGAAATGTTGCCTTCTGACGTTATCAAAATAAAATTCTACAGACCGCCGAATTTAAAGTATCTATCAGGTAAATTCTGATATTATTAAAATTACAATTTTAAAATTATGATTATAAGGCTATTCTAATTCGTACTTACGGAGATTTCATCTAAATGATTCTTAAGGTTGTTAAAAAAAAAGAATGATTCGTTTTTTATTTTACATTTTATTATTAGTTTTTTCACTGTTACGTGTTACTTTTAAGCTTGCTCTTGGTTTTTTGCACGTATTTTGTATAGAAATTACGTTTTTTATTACATCGAAATCGAAATTACAACGAAAAAATTCCTCTTAAGCTGATGGCTTTGTAGCCAATGCTTCAATAAATTAAAAAAAAATTACTAAAAATACAATGTTAATCGAAAGGGTTCGATCTTTTTAGTACAAAAGTAAAAAACAACTTTGTAGCGTATAAAAAGGACTTTAAACTGACATAATATGCGTGTATATCCAGAGACAGCAGATAACCGACTGACTGACAAACAAACGAAACTAATATATATAATATATGTATCTTTCATTTCCATATATCGTTTATAATTTATATTATTCACCTAACAGTTAATTACATATCCAATAAACAGGTCAATGGGTTCGTTTAGCGTGTACGGCTTTCAAGAAAGAAGAATTCCACTCATTCACACTCACGTCAGCCCCCCATGAGAACTTCCTGTCGTGCCATATCAAAGCCCAAGGTCCATGGACTTGGAAATTAAGGAATTATTTCGACCCCTGTAATTACAACACCGAAGATCAACCTAAAATAAGGTATATTTAAAATGTTTTGTCTTATTTTTCAATGATTAATAATCCAAACAAAATATAACGATTAAACATAAATTGCCTCCTTTTTGTTAAAATTCAATATTACTTTTTTTTCAACCAATTTTATACCATCTTCTCTTTAAGACAAGCACTACAAAGCGATCGAGTAAAATGTTTTGTGTCTATCAATTTATTTCGTAATTACTGAATTATTCTGTTAAATAACTAAATGTATTCTTTTAACAGTACATTATACGGTATATTACATTATATATGGTTTCAACTTAAATTTTCATTTTTCAGGATACAGGGTCCATTTGGTGGCGGAAACCAAGATTGGTACAAATTCGAGGTGGCCGTCATGGTAGGAGGCGGTATAGGTGTCACACCCTACGCTTCTATATTAAACGATCTCGTATTTGGTACTTCAACCAACCGTTACTCAGGTGTCGCTTGCAAGAAGGTATTTTCATTTTTCTAGAACATGTAGTTACTTGATTTCAGACTCGTGTTCAACTGAACGCAGTTCAAACTTAAAAGAACGCGTACTAACAAACTAAATAAAAAGTTTCAAGTAAGCGGATAGCACAAACTAACGGTTACTGAGAAAAAATATTCACAACACTGACAATATAAATGCTTGGTCACGCTACTGTTTAGATGTCTAATACTATCAGCTGCTGCTGCTATTGACAGTTGGTCTACCGCCAACTTCCCATTTAAAATAATTATATAACAAGTCTACTAACATTTCAATTCAAAGAATAGATGGTCATTGACCTTAGCTGTTTCACGACTACTGTTTTTTCGATTTTGCTATTCGATAGATTTGATGTTTTATCGAGGTATAAACCTGCTAAAATAAAAAAGTTATTACTTTTATACTGTAATTCTTTATTAATGTTTTTTTTTTATTGGCCACTGTAAAAAAAATTAATTAAATTCTTAAATATTAATTTAAAAAGAAATTAATCTTTAAGAGGT
Source organism: Luffia ferchaultella (assembly GCA_949709985.1). Lineage (NCBI taxonomy): Eukaryota > Metazoa > Arthropoda > Insecta > Lepidoptera > Psychidae > Luffia > Luffia ferchaultella. The sequence continues at coordinate 8,342,503 of OX453253.1, read as the reverse complement.
AGGCTTTTCATACAGAAAATAGGGTTTGGCCCATATCTAATCCTCCCTGTATTTCTGTATTAATATTTACAGAAAAAATATATGTAGTAGGAAAAATATTGTCACAGGACGGTATGTTTTTATTTTTTGATATCTTGTTTAGTTGTATTAGAATAAATTCCTGAAAAACATGATTCCCGTCGATTCTTCGTTTTTTGAAAATAATGAGTAGTCCACGTAGGCAGAGCCGCGGGCGGAAAGCTAGCCTACGGTGTAAATTCGTCACGACGTTTACTTCAGAAAGTTGGTGAGGAGGGCAGACATTGTAGGATACATTGTCAAAAAAATTACTTGAGATCATATTTAATTACAATAAATCAGTACGTTACATTCATCGTGTAGTTATAATAAATTGTTAACAATTACTAACTACCAACAGGTGTATTTCCTGTGGATATGTCCATCGCATAAACACTTCGAGTGGTTCATCGAAGTACTGCGCGACGTGGAACGCAAGGACGTCACTAATGTATTGGAAATACACATATTCATCACGCAGTTCTTCCATAAATTCGATTTAAGAACTACTATGCTGGTGAGATTTACACATGTATTCATAAGTTACCAAAATTATCTAAATCGATTTCACTTGTGCCACTTAGTCTTTATATCTTGTAATATCAAACCACGAGTGTACATGTTTGCCGATAATGTGTCCTTTTTAACTACCAGCATTTTTGTTGGTTTACATTTATGTTTTAGTTTTATATGGGTACTAATTTTTTTTTTAGTTTTTTGGGACTATCAAATGAAATTGCAATAAAATTATACATCCTGAAAATATATGGAGCGATATTAAAAACAATAATTTTTTTTTACTCCACAATTTTAACAAATATCTATGGCTAAAGAAATTAAAATAAAAAACTAGGTAACTGTAAAAAATCTGAAATCGATAATTTAGTTTGTTCATTATGAATTTGTATCTTTAAAGATGTCGGGAATCGCTTAGCCTAGTGGGTAGCGACCCTGCCTACGAAGCTAGAGGTCCCGGGTTCGAATCCCAGGTCAGGTCAGTTTTTGTATGACGAATATTGATACTGGTACCGGGTCTTGGTTCTTATATTATGTATGTGGTGTCTTCGCTTGGTACTCAAAAACACAAGCTGATGCTTAGTTTGGGGCCTAGACGTTGTTGTTATGTATACGTTATTATTATTATCGCTAAGTTTTACTAGCTTAGTTCCCATCAGTTCCTACCTTTTATTGTTATGTCACAATAGTATATATACTAAGCTCTTTCCTACGACGCCTTTAAGGATTAAAATATGAGCGGATAGTATATTTCATATTTTTCCATTAATACCAACTTGTGACTGCATCACTTATATTTTTTCTGATATTCACGTTTTTATAAAATTCGGTAAAAAAATTTCACCAAAAAATAGCTCTAATTCAGATATCAACCATTGATTACGTAATGTGTGCATTATCATCATCATCATCATCATCAGCCCATTTAACCCCACTGCAGAGGCTTAGGCCTCCCCCAGCGTAAGGAGGGGGTTTGGAGCTTAAATCCACCACGCTACTCCACTGCGGGTTGGAGATTGTAACGACCGCCATCTATTGACAGCGTCCGGGACCAACTGCTTAACGTGCTCTCCGAGGCACGAAGTCAGTGATAGTTAATGTACTTAAGTCAAAAAAACTCATTGGTACACGCCCGGATTTGAACCATGGCCCTATGGCCTTATACATTTGAGACAGGTTCGTTGCGCTCGGGGCTATCACGACACCACCATTGTGTGCATTATGCTCTGCCTATATTATATAGTTATATGTCCACGTTGCAAACGCTATTGTTGAATGAAAGTTAACAAACTGTACTTAGTCTAAAATTTAATTTATGAACTCCCGTAGTATCTACTAGTTAAACTGCATCAAACTATTATTGTGATTCCAGTACATCTGCGAGAACCATTTTCAACGTTTATCAAGAACGTCGATGTTCACTGGACTTAAAGCAATCAACCACTTCGGACGTCCAGACATGTCTTCATTCCTTAAATTCGTGCAGAAGAAGCACAGTTACGTGAGTATAATTTAACAACCTTCTGATCTCAATCCAAGTTTCTCTATTTATCCGTCTTAGGTTTCATTTTTAATCTAATTTGATAGCTTACTTTGCTGTCACTTAGACTCTAACAGAGCAGATGTAAATCGATATTTAGGTTTAAAAGATCTCTATGAATAGATACATATCTCAAAGTTATGAATAGATACATATCTCAAACTTAAGCTTGGAGGTCGATTGCCAAGAACTTGGTCTGTTAGTAATACAACGTGTTAATGAAAAAGCACAAAACCTCAGACACTCCATCTTATTTTTAGTATAAAAGAATTATGTAAATTATTAAGTTTAATTTTCGAGGATTATTTATTAGCTTTTTTTGTTTTGTTTTCTTTTGTGTTTGTTGCAAATTAATAAGTCTATGGTAATTACGCGCGATCTAGTGCAAAGTTGCCACTTCACGTGCCGCCGCCGCAATTTGCATTCAGTCCCCGCGCACTTGCTATATCTTTTTTACGTGTTTCAAACGTACTCGTATTGACCTATCACAGGCTGATTGCAATAATGTAGGTTAGTAACTAATGTATAGACAGTTCATTCACCTCTAGACTTAAGTATTGATTAAACACGGCGCAATTAAAATATTTGTTTTATTGAAAATTTACCCCTATTTTTTATTAGTGTAATCGATTCTACTTTCGATTCTGATCAAACTAAATTCAGGTTTTGCGCTTTTTCATTAACACGTTGTATAACTTAATGTTCACAAACAAAAAACATCAGCAACTACTTTTATCGTATTATTAAAATTGACGTTTACATTTGTTGTAGGTGTCGAAAATTGGCGTGTTCTCGTGCGGCCCAAGGCCTTTAACCAAGTCCATAATGTCTGCGTGTGAACAAGTCAACAGAACTCGACGGCTTCCTTATTTCATACATCACTTCGAAAATTTTGGCTAAAATTGTTTTAAGTAATACCTGCTATCGCATAAAAGACGCTATAATTTTTGAATTGCTAAAAAAATGTGATTCATAGGTAGTAACATGTTTTGTGATCGAGATGTGTTAAAAAAATATATAATGAAATTTTTATAGATGATTTAGTTTAGAAATACTAGTTAATTTATTTATTTGAACTTTTTTTAATCATTATTAAATTATAAATAAATACTATATTTAGTACAAATTCATTAAATTAAAGAAAAAGCATTTTTGAACTCTGTACAAAATCATTATTCATTTTCGTAAAGTTTTTAAATACTCAAAGATGTGAAATTTTTATATATGTGACGCAAAATGAGTCTAATGTAAATAATGTATATTAATTAAGTTATTTTTTAAATGATTGTTAAATGATACATAATTGAATTTTTCCGTGTTTGGATGTAAATACAAATTTTAATTATTTTATTGTTGTTTTATTTACACCATATTTATTTGTTTCGTACAGATAATATATTCTTCGATACAAATTATTATCTTTTTTTATTGTAAAATAATTCAGGACAAGAATTATTTCCCACAAAAATTGTATATGACATCATTGACAACCTTTATTATTATCACAGTGATCCCTTTAGCTAATATTCGCTGTCTGTCCAAACCATAAAATGTATTAATCCAACTGCCTCAGTCCCATTATTGTACTTATTTAAACTAACTTACTTATTCATATCAATACCATGGTGCGGAAGGATAGTTAACCGCCCTTGGAACTTGATATTTAAGTGTCAATGGTTTACCACCCCTGAAAAAGTAATTAGAAACGTAATTGAAAAAAAGTGAATCGCAACTCTGTAATCTTTGAAAATTAACTGCTGTTCCATAAAGGGGTATATATAGAGAACTTTCGTTTGTCACAGTATTTATTTACGGTATGAATACTGAAAGGGAACTCAAGTGAACCAAGTAACCTCGAAGTTTAATTTTAACTTGTATGAGGTTTACAAATAAAGACAGTACTCAGATGGCGCTCGCATTTTTACTTTCGAGGTTTTAAACATTAATTTTCACATATGATTAATATGATTAACATAATTTGAAATCTAATTATAATTATGTATTATGTAAGCTGGGGGTCCCGGGTTCGAATTCCAGGTCGGGTCAGTATTTATATGACGAATATTGATACTGGTGTCGGGTCTTGGTTGTTATATGTATATGGTGTCTTCGCTTGGTATCCAAAACACAAACTAAAGCTTAGTTTGGGGCCTAGACGATGTTGTTCGTGTATACGTTATTATAAATATATTATATATACTGTCCTCGTTCTTCCTTTCCCGTTTTCGTTCCCATCACAAAAATATTTTATCGTTTCCGTTCCTGGCCCTTGTCCCGTCCCGTTACTATTTCCATTCTTATCAAGTAAAGGGGGTGGGACTGGGGGGCTTATACAAAACCAATTCTATGGCGTTCGTATATCATATAAGATACATACTTAAAAAAGATTCTATTAGAATCCAACAAGTATTACAAATTAGTATTAATTAATATAATTAATATTAGGTACCTAATAAGATTTAGCCCCTGTGTTGCAATTTATTATGTACATATATATTGAACATCTATCTTTCAAGAAAGAAAGTAAATTTTATATGTGGGTGTGTGTGTATCTTTAATGGCCAAATTATTTCGTTAGATATCTAGTATCTGGCAAAATATTACAAACGCCACAATAAGACTTATCGCGTAATAAGTGACAACATTGTCATCATCAATCACGAAATCATTTATGACAATGGTCTTGCGTTGACCAAAGATTACGTAACTAATTGCCATAACGTGGCATTTAAGTCCTGGCCATGTCGAGAGCGACGCGATGTAATGACTGACCTATACGAGTATCAATTCTTCAGCGAAAATAAATTGAAAAAAAAAACGTCATAACAAAACTAATAGATAATCCACACTACGGAGAAAATGTCAAAACAAGTAAAGAGTGTCTAGAATAAGTCTAAGCTTAGAAGCCTAGGAATCTAGATTCCATAATATATATTTACTCTATTTCATAACGTTTAAAGGAAAATTAATTCAATAGTCCGTTATATTTCTAGAAAATGTTTGAAATTGTTGTAAATTAAGATTTACTTATGATAATTCTCAAGAAAGTTATTTTTTAAATCGCCGTATGCTTTTTCATTTTCCACACTCATTAAAAATTTAATAACAACTAGAATAAATATTGAAACGTTTTGGTATTTTATGATATATCTTACGCCCCAACCTAGCATCATGGCAATAGAGATAGACACAATTAAAAAACCGGAAAAGTGCGAGTCAGATTCGCCCATCGAGGGTCCCGTACAAAATAGATACATACGACCGCACATACCGTTGCTTTACCTCGATGATTGATTACGTACTTTAAATAAAGACTATATTTTTTATATTTTTATTACTAATGTAATAATTTTTAGATTTTTTCTTATACTTGTACTATAAGACGGTATCACTTCCCAAATTTTATAGTTCTAGGTCAACGATAAGTAGGTACCCTATAAATTTTGATTCCTTTGAAAGTGTCTAAATGTACGTTTTTTTTCCGGCATTAAAAGCCATATCTTTTTTTACATTTATTTAGAAGTTTGTTTTTTTTTCAAAGCTTCAAGGAACTGTAGACTTGAGTATGTGATTTTAATTTCAACTCGATACCTCCATGCGTCTTGGAGGTCAAGGGGTCTTGACAGACAACTACACGGACAGATAGACCGACAACGAAGTGATCCTATAAGGGTCTCGTTTTTTTCCTTTTGAGATAAGGAACCCTAAAAACCAATAACGCTCTCGCTTACACGAATGGCGCCTTGAATTTTTTTTTTTTAATTTGAATATTTGTTTTTATAACACACTTTATGAATTCAACTAAAATTAATAACTGTTGTATAAAATTTCAGGACCGTATCGTTAGTGCACAAACTACACAGTACATTTATTCCAAAATTAACATCTGTACGTCTCGTTTGCTGCTATAGAAACAAAAAGAGCTTTTCATCATCACTCGTAGCACGACCAGGTGAAAAGTTGCGTAAACGTGCACCCGTTTGGATTTTCAAGCGCTCTTATCAATGTACTCAATATTCTAAAACTGTTGTATGTCAGCGTGACGATTTGCCTTGCAAATAGGTGACAATGGAGTGAAATCTCAACGTGTTTGTTGTACGTGTTGTGTGTACGTACGTAAGTGCGTACTATTTATAAAATTGTGTAGTTTGTTAATCACTATAAAAATTTTGCAATAGTTTTTAGGGATTCCGTGGCAGGGTTCCCATATGGTAGGCTTTTGCCGGATTTGGTAGGCATTTTCGCTTCTGATTAGGCATTCGGCCGGCATTCTTACCAAGGCGCAATTAAATATTTTATTATAAATGAGTAACAACCTGTATCTACAAATCTTTCCTTTTTCCTTTATTACTGAATAACTTACTTTTTTTCTGAGTACACAATTTATGTGATGTGCAGAAAAATTTTCCAAAAATCAGACACTTTTATCGTTAAATTCAGGCAATCACTTTATTTTATATGGGAACCCTAACCGTGGTCGCAAAACTAAAGTGCACGTTTAGATATATGAATGAATTATATGTAAAATTTCGAATTTTGTGTATGTAAGTAATATTATTTTATATGTTTTGGAGTTAGGTATATTTATATCTAAGTGTTTTTATAATGTCTACTTTATAAATGCAAAAGCGGATTTATTGGTTTTTTCCTTCTTTCACGTAGCAATAATAGATTTTTCGCATATTGTTAGATATAGTTTAATTGAACTTGAGGATGACAGGTTAATTTATATCACGAAAAAAGTAATGGTTTCTATAAGATAACTATTCTTCATGCGAAACGGCTGAATGAATTTTGATGATATTTATTACAAAGGTGTCTTAAGACCTGGAAATCCTGGAATCCTGGTATTTCAATCGGGAATAAATTTCATCCTAAAAATGTACGATTCCTGTGGATAGATATTTTTCATGCTGACATGTCTAAACGGATTTTGATAAAAGTATAGAGATTGCTTAGGTAGTTACGTTTCAGAATTTTCTAGAAAGGTCACCATGTCCTGGAATGTCGTGTCCCTTTAGCGATAACCGTACAATTGTGTAATCCACGCGGGCGAAATTGCTTGAAACGCGCAAGATTTATTTATTAGTAAATACGCAAATTTATGTATTAGTAAATACTAGAATTTGTATCCGTTATAACCATAATAATGACAACGGGAATGATGTATATGTTTTGTATTACTTTCATTCCTGCCTTCATCTACCAGTAGGTAGATGAAGTAAGTACAAAAAACCAATGAAGAAATTACTAAATATATTACATTTGCCGACTCAACATTCTAGACATTCTAGATGACAGCAAACGTATACATGACAAAAACGTCTAGGCACCAAACTAAGCACTAGCTTGTGTTTCGGGTACCAAGCGAAGATACCACATATATACAACAACCAAGACCCGGTACCAGCATCAATAGTCATCATATAAATACTTACCCGACCTGAAATTCAAACCGAATCGAATCGAATTCGATTCGAACGAAGATACAGCTACGGTATCAGTATTTTTATGTAAGCGAACAGAAACAGTATGTTTCGCGGTTATAACAGCAGATCAAAATTTTAAACTAATTTTATCGACAAAAGTTTAGTAAAAAAATTCGATTTTCTATTCTTAATTAATTAACAAAAAACAAAAAGTATTACTTTCTTTTGTGGCATTCGTACCTTTAAAAAAAAGGATCGCCGAAAGACATCGTTGTCCGTCTACCTGTTTGTCAAGACCCTTTTTCTCGGGAACACGTGAACTTGTTCAGTTGACCTCAATATCAAATACTCTATAGTCTCTTGGAAATGTAAAAAAATTAAACTTCTAAGTCAACATAGAAAGAAAATGCGCCCATTCATACCCAATGCCAATCGTAAATAAATTAAAACCAATTTTAAACTAATCAATCATAAATGAAAATTAATTATTGGTACTTTGAGTAAAAAAATCATGTGAGGCAAAAGGCACGGTCTCGAAGCCCAATTAAAGGAAAAAAGAACGAAAATCATTGATTTGCAATGACGTAAAATAATTATTTTTTGCAATGACTACTAACTTAGATTTTATTTAATATAAACTTATCACAAATATAATTATGTGGTGGTACGGAACCCATTTATTAAATTTTAATTTTTTTAATCGCTTACTTACCTACTTATTAATTTTAAAGCTATAATAATATTAACTTTAGTAATATTTTTTTATATGTTCACGTTCTGATAATTGTGGATTTCAATGAAAGTGTATATACCAACAAAATCCATCTAAAAAGTAACAAATAAAACATTTTTTCTTGTATTTTTTTTTTGTATCATAACGTTTTAAATATTTAAGCAGGACGGTGTTCCTAGAAACATGTAATGGATCTGACGTTACGCCATTAAATAGATTGTGCAATTTAGAGTAAAAACATTAGTGGCATTTTCAGAGATAAACAGAATGGCAATTAAGTGCTGGCATTAAAAGGTGATTAAATGGAATTAAGTTTTGAGAACGTAGCGACGATAAAGCGACATACAATAGACCGGGAGCCCATGACCAAAATGGTCACAACTTTCTAATAGCTTAATTTTTAGTTAGTGATACTAGCTAGGTATGAATGCGTTCAGGTATAGCGCACTCAAGACTATAGAAATAATTTAAAAATTATATATATCTCAAAACTGATTCCGTGTACTGCTAGTTTGTATATTAACAAAAACCATTGCAGTCCACTCTTTTTTGAAAATTATTTTTCTTTATATTTTTCATTTTCCATATTCGGATGGCCACCGAACCTTATCGCACCCGTACCTATCTGACTGTCTGCAGACCATGAATGAGCATTGTCATTCTAGATAGTTGTCATAGATTTTTGTATCAAAATCATCAGCTGGCAATTTACAAAATTTTTTACTTTGCTTAACATATGTCATAACATTGTTAACTTTTCATCTCCTTAAATTTAAAGTTTTATCAAAATCATTCAGTGGTTCTTGATTAATTAACAAGCTGACAGGTAGTTTAAAAATTAATTATAATATAAACCGAATACACGATTTAAATATTTTCTTTGTTTTGAGAATTTTATCAATTATAATAAATTAATTTAAGGATTTAGAAATGTCTATTTAGCCGATTCCTATTATTTTTTCGAAAATATTTTTCTGCATATATTCGTACATAAACCCCTTACGGTTTCTTAATAGTAGATATAAATTTTCAGTGCATTTCCAATGTTTTCCGGGTATGCGTATAGTGTGCAAATCATGTAAATATTATTTTAATTAACTATGAAGCCCATGTTGTAAAAATAAATTTGATAATTTTGGCGTTAAATGAATAAAACAACTATGGTCATAAATATCTTCACGATCAATAAACATTTAAGATAATTTAACTAACGTCTAATAAGATTGATCTGATTAATCAAGCTGATCTTTTTAGAAAGAACTAATTTTTTTTAGTGTATGCAAAACTGTGTCGTAATAGTAAACGCGGTACAAAAATTTAATTAAAAACTGGCAAAATTCAAGTCAGACTCGTGCACTGATGATTCCGTATCAACACACTATATCTATATTCTATATATACTCGTATTATAAAATAAAGTCCCCCGCCGCGTCTGTCTGTCTGTCGGTCTGTCTGTCTGTCTGTCTGTCTGAACGCAATAAACTCAAAAACTACCAAACGGATGGGCATATTATTGACACTAATTGACAGAGCGATTCAAGAGGAAGGTTTACGTGTAAAATTTATTAATGTTTTGTGGAAATTTGTTGAAATATGACGGTTATTGTTGAGGAAAAAATTCAAGCCGGCTATGAGCTTTCATCGAAAACGCTGCCTAATCCTTTTGAGATATAATAAAATAATGTATGGAGGAATTGTGTCTCTTTTATAGGACTAGAGAAAAGTCCGCGATGGCATATGTTTATCTTTTATGGATAGCTTAGTATACCTATTGTAATGTTTAAAAAAATGGTGTCATATGATGAGGTAATTGGAAAGCAATTTATACGGATACAGTATTAATCCTTATCAAATTAAATACGTTATTTACCTTCAGCATTTCATGCACATTATGATTGCCCTTTACACTATACAATTTAAATCAATATTTTAGGAGCTATCGCGAAATATAAATATCGCGCGATAAGAAACCGGGCGCCGCTGCCGCCGGCTGGCGTGGTTAGGCTGAAGTTATCAATGTTGTAAACAGAGAATTATTGTAGTTTGTTTCTATTAGTTTATTCTTTACTTTTTCAAATATTTATAGAATTGGAAATAAAATACTTTAAAATACTCCAAGTAGAGTGAATTTACGTTACATTTGAATGATAGGAAACTATGCAGAAAAAACACTACGGCTTATATGCTCTGCTACCCGTGCGAAGCCGGGACGGGTCGCTAGTAGTTAATAATTTTTTTATGAGAATCACAAATTAAGTTTTCGGATTTTTTTATATTGTGCCAGCGACTTTGTTTTGTACCAAATTTCAAGATTCTAAATCAACTGTAAATCCAAAATAGTTTTGATGTTTGAGTTTTAGAGCATTAAACTATGTGACATAAATGGCTGTTTCTTTTGGTTGCGTTGACTGAACTTGAAACACTTGAATTTTTCCTCCAAGTCTTAGTATTTTATATTAATTTCAACTTCACATCTTTACTTGTTCACGAGAAAAAGGGTTTTGACAGATGGATCTATGAACAGTTCAACAGACGGATGTATAAACGGACAACAAAATGATCCTGTAATGGTTCCGTTTTTTCGAAGTACGATAAAGAAGAAATACGACAAGATTGTACTTTGCAACTTTGATCATAACCATAGAACACATTGTGTAATCAAAAAAAATTGATAAAATTCTGAAAACAAAGATAATATTTCAATCGTGTACTTTGGTCGTTACACTATTAAATAATTATATGATAATAATATAATAATAATACATGGGACTTCCCACACAGCGTCATCTAGTCCCAAAGTAAGCAAGTATTATGCTTACTTTGGGACTAGATGACGCTGGGAATGCTTACTTAAATATTCTTTATAATATATATATATATTTTTGCGAAGACACCACACACATATAACAACCCAGACCCGGTATCAATATTCATCATATTAATACTGACCCGACCTGGGAAATATGCCGAAATAATGTGTTAACGAAAATCAGAACAACGTCCTCACAGATTACTTTCAAAACAGAGTCTCATGTGCGATTAAGATTTTACCTTTGTGTTAATTTTTTCTCATAATTCATTTACTTTACACGGCATTAACGTAGATGTGATGCGTTAATAACACAAGACAATAACACTATATAGTTACTACGAGTAATTCACAGTAAGAGGTGGGACTACAACCTTGGCTGCTTCGTAGCAAATCACTCAGTAATTAAGGTCGTCACGGTTCCGAGTTTAAGATAGTGTACTGCATCTAGACTTTAATTTAAACAATTGCTTATTGCAAAACGGAACGTGAAATGGCCTGATGAAGGATTCTTATATGTGATTACGATTGTACATTCGGAATTGATAAAAAAACAAAGAACGTCTAAACGAATGTCATAGATACATTCGTTTTCATAATGAGCGCCTCTTGTAATCTTTGTTTTTTTATAGAAATGTGTTATGATTATGAAGAAAAAGCAATTAGTTAAAATTTTTATTGATATCTACAAATTGCCTATGATACAAATTTTTAAGTAAAGTAAATTTTGCTATGACGTCATTTGGTTGTATTACTATGGGCTAACGTGGGTCATTACTACGGAGTCCACACCGAATGACATCACGAGCGTAGCGTAAATACATAAAATTTGATTTGTTATATCTCCGGCAATAATAAGTATTTTTCCAAAATTCAGATTTTTTTAACGTCTGAAATAGCATCTATGAGCATGATAATTAATTTTGTTGAAAGAGAGACGGAGTACAGCAACTACCTCGTGTTTGGACTCTATGATTCATGTTCACTTTAGACTGACCGAATGGTGGAGTGGTCAGAGACCCTAACTGCGGATCCAAAGGTAGCGGATTCGATTCCCGCCCGAGACAAATATTTGTGTGCATGATTATGTTTATTTAGTTTTGTTTCGAGGTGTCAAATATTTATATATGGAATATGATTTAAAAAAAAATACTTAAGTATGTACTCGTATACCAGTTGTTTAGTTCCCATAACACAAGCATAATATTTGCTTACTTTGGGATTAGATGGCGCTGTGTGGGATGTCCCATGTATTATGTATTACTTGGATTCTCATCTGTGTTTTGACTGGCATCGAGGAGGCTGCAGTGATGAACAACAACGGAAGCGGAAGAGGAGCGTGCGCAGTTATTTGTTTCTACTGCTTCTCTCCTTCCACTATATTCAAAGCTGCGGCGAAGCTCCCGACCCTCAAATTATTCTATTTCTATCCCTCTTTTATGACGACAGCTTTTTCGTCACTAGTTTCCTCCGAATAGCGTTTTCTTATTCGAGAAGTGCTTTTAGTAAGCCTCCCCACACTAATTATAAATAACCTATAGTACACAATGTTACTTACCACTAAAATGTGAAAAATAAAGTTTTTTTTTTTGTTGGGTATGGATTTGTCAAACGTATTTAAAATTCTAGCAAGAGTTGAACGCTGGTGTCATCGACAGGGGTGTTACGAGTTTTAATGTTATGCAAAAACGTAAACCTAGTATCGTAGACGAATTCTTATATTTATTTAAGTATTACGTAAATTATAAGTAATTTACTGTAATTTTACCGTTCACCATTTATTAAAATAATGATACGTAAGTAATTGTTGAGCGAAACTAATTGTAACATCTTTATCGTGACTTATTTTACGAAAAGCTCATCGTTACTTTCAAAATGGAAGTGGTTTCTAACATTATCGATAATTCACTATAGGATACAGTATGGATAGCATCATTTTTTTGTCCCAAATTTAGCGTGTTGTACTGATTGTTTTCTTGACCTTTAGACAACAAGTACAAGAAAAATGTCATAAATGAAAAACATGAAAAAAGTAATCAATTCCCAGTCTCGTCGACCCTGTACAGCGCACGCGTAACGTAACGTAAACCGTATACCTACTAGGTACGCCGCGTCCGCGCGCGCGCGCCCAGTCAGCAGCGACATGCTTATTTGTGAATAATATGCTTTATAATACCAAAAATCCTCGGTTTCGTAAATCACACCAGGAAAGATGGATGATTCATTCATAGTGGTGTACCAAGGAGGCACATCAATCCACAGAACATGCGTCGTCGTTCGTATTAACTTTTCGGGTGCAAATTTTTAATTTGTTTGATAAGGTGAACATTTCCAACTCAGAAAAATATTAAATGGAATAAATGTTTAAGTTTTAATTACACAATAATGCAAATCATTTTTTAATATGCCGCGTGAAGTAGGTAATTAATCGCTCTTGAATTTTCTACGTGATGTCCATTTTGCTCTAGACATTTAGTTACTCGCCTAATTAGCCTCGTGCACTCTTCTCAATAATTCACCTTCACTATTTTATTCACAAAATTAAACTACCTCAAGAAATAATATCATACGATAAACTGCAAACAGCTGTTGTTCGCGGGTGTCCACCATCCGGATACGAGTCCCATTAAACAAAGCATATTTGCATTTTCAGTAGCACTAAAATAAAGCGACATTTCGAAAAATATCAGCGCTGACGATATAATCAGTCTTTACGAAAAGAAACTCGGTTCATACATGTTCATAGGTACGACCTATGCAACGTCACGGTCACGTCGGTCATGTCATGTGAAGGTCCCGATGGCGACTAATTAATTACGTGTTACGCAACATACAGTAAGCCGCGCCGCGCCCGTTTCACCCCGCGCCGCCGCCACCCGCCTTGGTCGCTGCGAATTGCGACTGTCGGTAAATTTAAAACTAATTTCAAGGTTGTTTTTCTGGCTTTTCGGCGTGTGCGCCAGGTCATAATGCAATTAAAGCTGCGTGTTTATTTGTAAACCAAGTAGTATTAAAAATTGATTTTTCCGAAAACGGCTACAAATAAAAATATCTTTAGTTTCTTTGGCGAAATTGTTATTGAATACGAGCAGATTTTAAATACAAAGGGACTCTGAACGGTTGGTATCCAAACTGTATATTATTACATAGTGCATTCAATATCGACCAATAATGTACTAGCAGAAAGTGAATGCATCATTTTATTCCTATAATCAAGAGACAATAATAGCCAAAAAACGAGAGTTATTTTGATACATCGAAGTACAAAGCGTGTAAATGATGTAGCAATGAAACAATAAGTGTTTCATGTAGAAAGTGACGCGAATTCCTGTCGACTCATGATGAAAAGACTAGAATTTTTTTACCTAATAGGCCACAGTACGGCTGCTTTTGTTGGTGTCGGAATATACCTTGGAAGTTACACGTTTTGGAGCATGCAGTAAGTAACTTTTGGTACAAAAAAGTTTTCTAATTATAAAAAAAAACTATTAACGTATTAAGTGTGTAAATTAAATTAGTAAAGTTTATTAATATATTTCATAGTATATGAATATTTCGTTGGAAAAAGAATAAGGAGTTCACAAGATAGATCAGGATCTTAGAATGATTTAAAATAATACACCAGAAACTTCCGTTAATGGGATAAAATAGGTACATTATTTTCTTTATTAAACAAAGCTTAAAGTTTCTTCACCTTAATTTTAATTTCTATCGCTTTATTATATATAGTTACACACGAACATTGCAGATGTGTGCCCTGCCCTCATTCATTATAGTTGTGCCCCTCATTCATTATTACTTCTAGCAACCTCAAAAGGGAACATTTTCGTGATGTGTGCGATGCGACGAACTGTTGGAGTGACCGATCGAGTGATTGGAGGCCTCGACTGCAGACCCAAAGATTGTTCGTTTCCCGTCCAGGACAAATATTTGTGTGCATGATGTCTATTTATTTCGTCTCTGGATGTAAATTTTTTATACGAAAGTATTATAAAAAATATTTGAGTATGTATATCAGTTGTCTTAGTACCTTTAACACAGGCTCTGCCTGAGTATGATGTTATTATTATGAACATTACCCGATTATTAATATTACTATATAATGTCGTGTGCATGGTCGAACTTTACGGTTTCATTTGGTTGACCTTAAATTAAATAGGATACCAGTTTTTTAAGGGCTTTTGACATTGACATCTTGTGATTTCTTGACACTAGAATAGATGAGGTTTAGGTTTTATTGTTTAACAGAAAGTGTTCCAGTTAACATGATAATGTGTGAAACTTTGAAATTGTGTTAAATAAAGCAAAAATTCGTTAATCGATACTTGTAAAATAAACAAGGATACTACGCTATTAGAATAATAAGTGGTATACAACGACTGACAAAAATATTATAATCAATCAAATAAACATGAAAGGTCAGTTTCAATGGTTACTGAGTTACATGTTAAGGGTACATGAAAACAAATAAACAGATTTTAGAAACCGGACCACGCCATAGATATACAGCACCAAGTATAGATCGCTTGTCAACATAGCTAAGTATGGACCAAATTTTATTCAAACAAAAACAAAGAGAGGATGTGAAAGTAACTAGAACTCCAAAATTTGCGGACCGTGTGCAACTATAGTGATGTCTTAGATACCATAATAATCAGGATGGAGCATTTATACTTCAAAACGATCGAAAATAAGAGCAAAATTTCTAACTTCGGTGATTAGATAGACTGTACCTACATCATTGTCATTGATTTACACATAAAATGTAATTTCAGAATCTTTATTTTCTATCCCATGCCAATTTTACATTTTACACATAAAATTTTTCACAGTTAATATTTCAAAACATCAGCTGGTGTATATTTGGTCCACGGCGTATATTTTTTTTTTGCTTACATTTTTGTTGTCACAACGCAATATATCTATGAATATCCATGGGTTTGGCGCTTCCATGTAATTATCTATCAATGGTTAATGCACAATGAAGGATTCCGAGGTTGGCATGAACGTTCACGATAAAAATTCAAACAATAAGTTTAAAAAGAAAGCTCTTAAAAAGTACTCAAAATATATTAATCAATCCAATTGTTGTTGAAAGTCTTTTTAAGTCGCGTTTTTTACTCGGTTCCACCCTATAGTTGAAAAGTTGAAGTTAGGAGTTAGATTTTTAGGAATTTAAGACCGCATTTCCCTGAATTGGATAAAAAAAGTCCTTTGAAAACCTTTGTATCGTTTTTAAAGACCTATTTATAGATACACGTGAATATGCGCATATTTTTTCCAAAATTTTGAGCGTATCAATTTCGGAATGAAAGGGGGAATTGTCCATTTTCGTATATTTTCTTTAAAATCTTTTTAAACCATGAAATTTATATTTATTATTATATATATACATTAATAACAGCATAACTTTCTTTTATGGATACCAATACCCAGTCAACATGGTATTTACTTTTCATATATTTTTTGTTTTTCTCAATACGAGTATCACGACAAATGCCATGATTAAAAAAAGGTGAAGTCAAGAGTTAAGTTCACAATTTTTTTAAAGTTTTAAAACCATTATAATAATATGTGATGTTTCAATAAAAATAATCTTAGTGTGTGCCTTCTGGTGGTATTGTTTTTATTTTACAACGACACGTAGGACATCGTATAATATTTTATTAAAAGTTTTTAATTTCTTACTTAACAAAGGGCTATCCGCCTTGATCTTTCACAAAACCTTTGACCTAGTTCGCACGATGCAAACCAAATAAGATACTCGTAGGGCAGGTGTTTTTCCTTTAGTTGCGGTCAATAAACACAGTATCTTCACCGCAATGAATAAAATATTATTTAAAATTCTTAAAGTGCTTACCATCTATGTTAGTAGGTGTGAGATGCATCTTACAATCCGGTATGAGTTTAATGGTTTAACGTAATGTTAGAATCCTACGAGCGCCAGATGTCAATGGTACAGTCAGCATCAGAAGAAGATAAGCAACTCAGATGTTCACATAGTTCTACACATTCAAAGTGACCATAATCATCTAAATAACAAAAGTTTTCAGATTGTTAAGAGCACTCAGTGTTTCAAATATAACTGAGCACACAAGTTGTCAAATATTTCGAAGCAAACTGAAAGTCGTAGATGTAATATAATATTTTATATCATGTATTGTAGAGTACGGTAAAAATCGCTTATTGTGGTTTTGTGGAAAGATTCCAATTCATGAATTGATTTACATTACACTGTAGGTAATAGGTACTATACCGTACTGTTGATTTTTATGCAAGGGATGCGACTAATATGATTTTAAGTTTAAAATGTTAATTAACATTACAAAAAAACCTAAAAAAGAATCCATAGTCACTATCACCAGCTTACAAGGAATATCTGATATTACTTCAAACAAACTAACAATCCTTCACTTTTCATAATATTAGTGTAAAGGAATAGAGTGAATTAGAAAAGTATACAATACGCGTCAACGATGTAAAAGACCACCGGCTGTACACTTCTCTTTTACCGGCACAGCGGTGCCTCAGGCGATTTTGAATTTTGAACTCGCCTACGATCGGCGAGTGTATCGGCGTGGATCGGCGGACGTACAGCCGGTGGCCATTTACATCGGTGGCGCGTATTGCATATATGTTCTTTTTTACTCATTTCTCCCATATTATATTTCTTTTGAAATGTACCTGAACACTTTGATGTAGCTATATATTAACATTTTTAATTTATAAAAATAATAAACAATAATTAATTACATTTCAATATTAAATGATAATGTTAATAATGAAACAAATCCTCAAAGATTCTTTTTTGCCAACTGCTCGAATACATAGTGTATTCCAACGAAAACATTCATTTCGTTTAAGATGGCGTTCAATACATAATTCCAGCATTGTTAAAATCTGGATTGCTGATCAGAAAAGGGAACGGACTAATAAAATCTCTTATCTCTTAATTTAATCCGATAGAAAATTTGTAAAACAATATGATTCAGGAATGGGATGGGAATCGAGCTAGAACGCGAGATAATTTGAGGAGACACGTATTTAATTTATGGGAGTCCTTTAGGGGCCGACCATTTTGTGATAACACTGTTATGAGAATTTTGTGAACTCTATGCGAAGGTATTTACAGGATGTGCTGAATGCTGAAGGAGGGTATACGAGATACTGAATCCTATAATGGAACTCCACAAATTTCTAATTTACGATTATTTCTAAGAAATAAAGATATGTCTATTTTTTGTTACAAGAAATCTGATATTATTTTAAGCTAAAATAAAACAACCTAGAACTATACTCAGCTATGTTATTTATTACTAGCTTTCCGCCCGCGGGCTTCGCTCGCGTTGACCACAGTTGTACTGAGACAGTTAAAGGAACGCGATGCTCCAGAAAATTGTAACACTTTCTAGAACATTCTGAAACTCAACTGCCTAAGAATCTCTATACCTAATTTCATAAAAATCTATTAAGTCATTTTAGCATTAAGAATAGCTATCCCACAAATCGGTCTTAAAATCTGTCAGTTGTTTTGGAGATTAATTGGAACAGACAGATAGACTAACAGATACTATGATTTTCTATATGTAGGTATATAAAAAAAATTGCTTTTCACTTTTGACAACGCCTTCTTTATATTTGCAAAATTTAAGTAAAATCGGATCAGCTGTTTCGACAATTAGGCCTAACAAACATACAGACAAACACACAGACAAAAACCAGCTTGTGTCACTCCTGGTAACCCCCTTTACCAGGTACCCTGGTAACTGGTAACCTCCTTTTTATGTCTGCGAAGATTCATAGAAGTGGTTTAGTCGTTTTGGAGATAAGCCGGAACAAAAAGACAGACTGACAGCCACACGGACAAAAAGTTTCCTATATAACTCTTGACAACCTATTTTTAATGTCTGCGTAGTTGCATTAAAATCTTCAAAAGTTCAGCTTGAACTATATAGACAGACAGACAGACAGACAAACGAACGAACGAATAAACAAACATACTAACAAAAGCTAGCGTATATCACTCCTCTCACCCGTCTTTTCACGTCTGCGAAGTTTCATGAAAATTGGTTAAAATGTTTTAGAGTTTAGCTCAAATGATAGAGAGACGGCCAGACAGACAATCAAAAAGTATTGTATGTCACTCCAGACAATCTTTTAATCACATCTTTGAAGTTTCATTAAAATCGGTTTAGCCGTTTCGGAGATTAGCTCGAATAGACGGACAGACAGACAGGCAGATAAAAAAATTTGGTCATGTGATCACATACATCTCGTCAAAACATCAACTTTGAGTACAAACACGATAGGTCTACGATTGATGGTTTCGAAAATATAAGCTTTTGAAAATTTGGTCACGTGGTCACATAGATCTCGTCAAAACATCAAGTTTGAGCACAAGCACGATAGGTCTGCGATTGATGGTTTCGAAAATATAAGCTTTTGAAAATTTGGTCACGTAGTCACATAGATCTCGTCAAAACATCAAGTTTGAGTACAAACACGATAGGTCTGCGATTGATGGTTTCGAAAATATAAGCATTTAAAAAATTTGGTCACGTGATCACATAGATCTCGTCAAAACATCAAGTTTGAGTACCAACACGATAGGTCTGCGATTGATAGATTCGAAAATATAAGCTTTTAAAAATTTGGTCACGTCGTCACATAGATCTCTTCAAAACATTAAGTTTGAGTATCAAAACGATAGGTCTGCGATTGATAGATTCGAAAATATAAGCTTTTAAAAATTTGGTCACGTCGTCACATAGATCTCTTCAAAACATTAAGTTTGAGTATCAACATGATAGGTCTGCGATTGATAGATTCGAAAATATAAGCTTTTAAAAATTTGGTCACGTGGTCACATAGATCTCGTCAAAACATTGAGTTTGAGTATCAACATGATAGGCCTGCGATTGATAGATTCGAAAATATAAGCTTTTAAAAATTTGGTCACGTGGTCACATAGATCTCGTCAAAACATTAAGTTTGAGTACCAACATGATAGGTCTGCGATTGATTGATTCGAAAATATAAGCTTTTAAAAATTTGGTCACGTGGTCACATAGATCTCGTCAAAACATTAAGTTTGAGTACCAACACGATAACCTATGTCACCCCCGATAATGCCCTCTGCATGTCTGCAAAGTTTTACTGAAATCGGTTCAGCCTTTTTGGAGATTAGCCGGAACAGATAGACAGGCAGACAAACAAAAAACAGCTTATGTCACCCCCGATAATACCCGTCTACCAAGTTTCATTGAAATCGGTTCAGCCGTTTCGAAGATCAGCTCGAACAGACAAACAGGCGGACAGACAGACAAACAAAAAGCAGTTTATGTCACTCTTGATAATTCCCTCTGCACGTTTGCCAAGTTTCATTGAAATCGGTTCAGCCGTTTCTGAGATCAGCTCAAACAGACAGACAGATGGACAGACAGACAGACAAAAAGTAGCCTATGTCACCCGCGGTAATGCCCTCTGCACGTCTGCAAAGTTTCATTGAAATCGGTTCAGCCGTTTCGGAGATCAGCTCAAACAGACAGACAGATGGACAGACAGACAGACAAAAAGTAGCCTATGTCACCCGCGGTAATGCCCTCTGCACGTCTGCAAAGTTTCATTGAAATCGGTTCAGCCGTTTCGGAGATTAGCCGGAACAGACAGACAGACACTCCAATTTTATTAATATAGAAGATAACAATGACGCCCAAAAGTAAAATGGAGAAATTAAATATTAATAAATATTATTGTTGATATGTTTTTGAACAGTTTGGGTGCTTAGTTACATTTGATTATCTCTGTAACTACATATACGTGTATATTATATTATGTATACGTCTTTGACCTCAGTCGATGAGATTATTGTGAAGATTTGTTTGTGTAGATATATTTGATAAAAGAGTGTTTAGATGATATTGACGCGAAGGATGCTAACAATAATTTGAATACTATTCTTGTGCAGATGTTATTGGTTTTTCATGTGTGTAGAATTATTTGAATAGATGGCATGCTCCTATATATCTGATGCTGACTGTACAAACAAAACAGGCAGTGCCTGTATTATGGGTTTTAAGCAACTGATACTTAGATATTTTTTTATAATATAAGAGTATGTAGACATTTTACATCCATATACGGAACAATTAGACATAAACATTCATTCGCACAAGTATTTGGCCCGAGTGGGAATAGAGCCCGCGACCTTCGGTTTTGCAGTTAGGGTTCCTATCTAACCACTCGACCAATTGAATTGCTCAGTCGGTTTGTGTTAAGATTCACATATTAAGGATATAGTCTTTCAATCCACGGTTACGAATTGGCTTCAATCTCGATTTGAATCCATCTTCCCTGACCTATTCCTGAGTGACAGAGATGACAAGAACAAATTCCCAAAAATACCTGCAAAAAATACCCATCGAAACAGCTTGCGGGCCATGACTGTTTCCACCCCTGAAATGTGAATGAATTGAAACCAAAATTTGCAGGGTCATTAAGAAAGAATGTCTCCAGGGCAGTACATTTTTTTTTAATTCGCATTAATATGGAATTTACAGCTCATTATTTTCAAAAACAAATAACCAACGGGAACCATTGTTTTTCAGGAATGTATTCTAAAGCAACTAAACAAGTTATCAAAAAAACAAAAACGTACCGCCGTATGACAGTATTTCTCCTATTGCATAAATGTTTTCTGTACATATTGATACAGAAATACAGCGAGGATTAGACTATATACTGGTCGAACCCTCTTTTTTTTTTGTATGAAAGAACTACCCCCTTATAACTAACAAAACAATTTTGAACTCCCTTTTACCTTATTACACATCTAACGGAAAACGATTCTGTAGGATTTGGTGGTACGGGCTTATTTTATAGAATCTTTTCTAATGCGTATATTCCTGGAAACTTCAGAAGTGATTATAGATCAATCAGCATGATAGACCACAGGTAATCAAATAAAATATAGAACGACGTTAACTGTAAATAGTACCTTAATACGTTTAAAAGTAAATATAATAGTCATTCAATATATTTTGCAAAACGTGACTTTAAAACATGCAGCGCATACCCGAGTAAATGAATAAGATTTAGGAAAAAATTTAACTTTTTTATGATACTTGATTTTTTAATCACTTTCCAAATTTTATCTAGGTACTAAACTAACTATATAAATTATAAATATATTTAATTATAACATTAAATAAAAATTCTCAACGAATTATCATAACAGCGTGGTTACTAAGGCAAGCTTAAATACTGCACACGAAAGGGGCGATCACGTAGCGGGGGGAGATGTATCTCAATGACGGCCGCTGACCGACATGATCGTCAATCACCTGCGTATCCCATATTTTAATGCTGATTGATATTTTGAAATTTGCACCAAAAATGAAACATATTGAAGTTGGGAAGATGATGAATACAACACTCCGTAAATCCGAAATTAAAACTCCGTAGTTCGTGCAGATCTGCTATCACCGGATACTTACCGCTAATCTCTTTTCGAAAATTAAATATGTTAATCATATTTTTTTGCTATCCAGCTTAAGCTAAACAGGCTTAGATTTTCTATGCATAATAAATACAGCAATGTTTTCTTTGCATGTAAAACACTAACGGACCGCAAAAACTGCGTATTAAACTTTCCATTTATTGCATACTAGCGACCCGTCCCGACTTCACACGGATAGCAGAGCATATAAGCCGTAGTGTTTTTTCTGCGTAGTTTCCTATCAACTTGTTGCGTCTAACATGTCGATTGGATTTAATTATATTTAAATGTAACGTAAATTCACCCTACTTGGAGTATTTTTAATGTATTTTATTTTCAAATCTATAAATATTTGAAAAAGTACAGAATAAATACATAAAAACAAACTACAATAATTATCTGTATACTACACTGATAACTTCAGCCTAACCAAGCCGCGCCGGCCGGTGCGCGGCGGCCGCGGCGCCCAGTTCTATATTGATTTTAATTGTATAGTGTAAAGGGAAATCATAATATGCATGAAATGCTGAAGGTAAATAACGTATTTAATTTAATAAGGATGAATACTGTATCCGTATAAATTGCTTTCCAATTACCTCATCATATGACACCATTTTTGTAAATATTAAAATAGGTATAAACTATCTATAAAAGATAGACCTATACCATTGTGGACTTTTTTTAGTCCTATAAAAGAGACACAATTCCTCCATACATTATTTTACTATATCTCAAAAGGATTAGGCAGCGTTTTCGATGAAAGCTCTCAGCCAGCTTGATTTTTTTCCGACTTCTTCAACAATAATCGTCATATTTCAACAAATTTCCCCAAAACATTAATAAATTATACACCTAAACTTTCCTCTTCAAACACTCTGTCTATTGGTGTCAATAATATGCCAATGCGTTCAATAGTTCTTGAGTTTATTGCGTTCAGACAGACAGACTGACGCGGCGGAGGACTTTATTTTATAATATGTAGTGATACGATAATTATCGATTTTTATTTTTACAAAACTGTAAAATTATCCCTATGAAATCATATCCACTAAATTGTTGGATTAATTTTTCGTCTTTTTCTTTTGCACAAAAAATAAAGTCACAGTCTATAAAACGGGTTTGAAAATATCGTTTTAACATACATATCGAGTTTATAAGTTTAAAGATGAGCCGAAGATTATGAAGATTGGACGTTACATGCAACTTTGGAAATTGTGTTATTAAAACTACGCCCATCGTGTCTGATCGGATAGATTTTATAATTAATATAATTTTAACGGCACAGATGTTAAATAGAGCCATCGATTATAAAGTACATTAAAACCATTTTTTTTTATGCTATTTATTTTAAATGTCCACAAAAACATGTTTTTATAAATATGCTATAAATATCTGAAAAAATATTGTAAATATCTATACATGATGATGTTGTTATACATGTTAGCTACAACACATTAATTTTATGTAATTAATATCACTAATTAATTAGACAAGGTGAATAGTTAATTGAACGGATGAAGATGAACAGACAAGAAACTTATGTATTAATGTATTAATTAAGTATTTAACGAATTTTTTAATTCGTATTTTGTGAGATATTGCCATTACAAATATTTAGTGATTTATTGTTCATTAGTTTTTGCTTTTTTTTGTTGTGTTTTAATATACCTACTTACGGGCATCGGCCGTCGTCTGAGAGAAAGGGGACTCGACCCCCGTTCCGGTTCCTTCCTGGTGCAAAGAATTGCCATAGCAATTCAGCGCGGCAATGCGATGAGCGTTATGGGCACATTTGCGTCGGGGGCAACGAGGGGTGGATTATTAGATTAGTTTTATTTGATCACCATTTTTAAGAGTTAGTTATAGTATTTTTTAAAATTTTTAGTTTTTGTTCGTATTTGCTGGTTAATCGTAGTATTTTCATTTCAATAACAAGACAGTGTTTTTTGCTTACTAAATTACTATTTTTATACCAGGTTTAGTTTTCATTTTCTGCCAAAGTAATGCATAAAATAGTTTTCCGATAACGGTAAAAATGCAATCATTTTATGAAAACAATAATGAATTCAATCTTTAGCTTTAGAATTACACACATACAAAAATTTAATACAATAAATACCTAGTAAAATATAAAATAAATTGTAATATAATAAATTAATAAATGTTTTGGAACATTGTCAATTCGACAACACGACGTATACATCCACATTGTATTAACGAGCTGACAACGTTTTCGTAATAAATCCAATTAGAGGTCGACAAACGGGTCTGTCCGGCCGTACCTACACAACTGCAGTGAAAATGCATCTCCATACTCAAGTCTTAATTACCAAGACAACCGATTATCACGGTGAATAATAACTGCCTACATCTTTGGAAACCATGTCTCTGTTTATGTACCTAATACTATAGTCTCCCTCGAGATCAAAGGAGTATCAAAATTCTACATCTTTTTGGCTTTCCATCCAACCAGCCCATTATATCCCAATGCAGAGGCTTACGCCTCCCTTCAGGGTTTGGAGCTTAATCCACCACGCTGCATTTTCGACATATTAATTTTCTACTCAATCTTGATTTCAATTTTACAAATATTTATGAGCCTCTCAATGATGATGAAGCTGGAAAGTGGATAACATAACCCTACAATGCCTACTAGTAAACCTATTTACTTTGAGTTCATTAGATTAGTTTCCACGAACACTTTTCATAAGACATGGTGACGAGTGTCTGATGATGAAGCTGCAAGGTGGATAACAAAACTTTTCAATTATGACTAGCAAATCCACAGCGTTTGGACTCAATAGATTTTATTCTTACGAACAATTCTCACACTACATGACGACGAAGATAAAATGTGGATAACAAAACCCATCGATAGCTACTAATAAACTCATCGAGTTTGGTCTCATTAGATTTGTCTTCATGCACATTTATAGCAAATGGTGACGAGGGTATGATGATGGAGCTGAAAAGTGGATAATAGAACCCTTTAATTGCTTCTCGTAAACGCACTATGGTGCTCTCGGCCGGGCTAAGTAAAGTAGGGCATGGCACGAGGGGAACTGTGTTGTCAGTAATCAAATACCAAGACTCAAGGTGGGATACGTACTAAGGAGTAAATCGCAGAGTATAGCAGGGCACTTGAAACATGCATACGAATTTTAGGTATTAAAACAAATAAAAAACCATCTGCTCAGACTAAAAAAAAAGCATTAAATAAAAATATGTAAAACACGATTTTAAAATAAGCTTTAATTAAAACCACAAAAGCTAAACCACAAGATAAAAAATATTGAGTTAAAGCCTTAATAAAGACGGATTCAAATTATTACTTATGACGTTTGACGATTCAATTTTTCAAAATGTATGTTTCATATGGTAGTAACTATACTTCTAATCTTTAAACGTTAATATTTTTTTTTTTAATTAGTATTTTTTAAACAAAATCTTTTTTGTTAAATTTATTTTACAAGTAGTCTTTAATTTTACTGTTGAAAAAGTTATTGTACTTAAAATTAAAACGATACGAAAGAACTCTAAATTTTATATTTGAAAGTCTGATT
Source organism: Luffia ferchaultella (assembly GCA_949709985.1). Classification (NCBI taxonomy): domain Eukaryota; kingdom Metazoa; phylum Arthropoda; class Insecta; order Lepidoptera; family Psychidae; genus Luffia; species Luffia ferchaultella. The sequence continues at coordinate 8,316,359 of OX453253.1, read as the reverse complement.
TTTCATCTGACAATATGTACGTTTTGTGCAGACAATATTTACTTTGTATATTTTGTCCATGTAGTTAGATAACTACTCTATTTAATTGGAAGTTTGGGTTAAAGTTTTATTTACTGTTTTTGTTTTACACGTAGTTAATGTATCTACCTAAGTAATACTAAGTTGTAATTAATTATAATTGATTTTATATATAAATATTATAAGGATTAATCATTTTTGGAATTCTTTTTTTAAAATAAATTTTCAAAATGCTGCCCATTGTTTGCTATGCTGCAAACAAACGACAGCCTCTAATAAAATTTCGCCTAACTTTACGTGGTCTATTATTAAACTATACCATTATAGTTATACTTAATTTGAATTTGAAAACTCCTTTCAAGCAATCCGTAATCCACAAGAAAAAGCAGAATGAGTGACAATAAGCGAAAGAGAAAATGCTTGCGTTTAGTACTAGGTTAGATACTAGTTTATAAAAATTGCCTGAAAAAATACTATTAAATAAAATAATTTGAATGTGAAAACTTAAGTCAGTCTGTATCTCGTTAACCAACCGTTTTCTCATAATGTGACGTGGTGATAAAAAAAACGCAGATCTTCTTTGATCCTTTCTCCTGCTCTTTAGACTTTTTGTTCATACTTATAAATATGCATGCATACATACTCACTAAATTCATAGGCGATATTCTAGTTCTATTCTAGTAGAATAGTATTCTATTCAGTATATAACGCGATCCTACAGAAAAATTGGCAAATAAATTGGTCAAGACATTTTCAAGTAATAGTTACCGCAACCAACAGAAAAAGTTACAAATATTGTCGTGTTTGTTCAATTGGTGGAAAAATTTAATATTTGACAAATACCTACGACTTAATCCCGTATATTTGACACGACTAGCTAATGGTGTAACAAATCTTAATTTACTTCCATAAAATGCAATATCATCAGTTTAAATGAGCGCCGTTTTCGATTCGTTACATAAAACACAAAAGTTAAATCAGTATACGTAATAAGCGAACAAATAATAAGATCGACTGTAAAATTATTGAACAAACAAAGAGACGGCTCTGGAAAATGAAATGGCGGAGTTCGCATCTCATTACATAAGAATAAAACAATGTTACATCTATTCTCATTGTACTGAGCACACACTTCGCGCGTTTTATGATCCGCGAGTGCACAACTGTTACGGATTTGTGGCACGTTGACTCCAAATTAGCTCCAAGATGAATGATTAATGCGTAGGTAATTTCAATTGTCAAAATCGTGCTACAGAGACTTTTTGTGAATTATCCATTGTAACGTATACTTGTTTGTTACTTATTCGCGCTTCAGAAACTCTTAACACAAGGCTTTTTGAGGATTAAGTTAAGAAATTTGAACCACAAGCCCGTCATGCTGGGCCAATGTGGGATGGGACTGTTAAACTTCAATATCGCACAAGTGACGCTATAGATGAAGCTTGTAATATTTATTTGATTTAAGTTATGATAATTAAAAACTCCTTGAAAACGCCTACGACGGGAATCAAACTCACGACTTTTGTATTAAAAACCACTACACCTCAGGGACTTACAGACGAAATTTAAGATAACGTCGAGCGAGTCGCGTTAAAAAACTACTTTCGTTTGAGAACTTTATATGCGATTATCACAAAAAAATTTAACAATATCTTATGCACACTAAAATCGTTTTATTTGCTATGCGTCCTATGGAGCGGACTATGCTCGGTGTTTCTTTGATGGATAACATCAGAAACACTGAAATCCGTCAAAGAACTAAAGTTGGGCCGGTCACATTTACCGTAGAACTGATAACCGATGGGGTAGACGAGGTCTCGAATGGAGGCCACGTACCGGAAAGCGAAGCTTTGGACGCCCCCCGGCCAGGTGGACAGATGACCTGAAGTACCATACCGGGGGTAGTTGGATCCGAAAGGCGGAGGACCGTGTGTTGTGGCGAGCTTTGGGAGAGGTCTATATACTGCAGTGGAGAGACACGGGCTGATGATGATGATTATGCACACTAAAATCATTTTATTTGCCTATAGTTATAGTCGATATAACAATTTTCTTGCTGTTTTGTGATTCGAAAATAAAACCATCTCATAAATATTTTATATTGAGCAGTCACCTTTTGTTTGTAATCGCCTATTTTTGAATCGATTAGCTCGTTTTACCGCACCACGAAAGCTATAATATTTTCTGCCATACTTTCTAAAAAACAAATCACCAGTCATATTTGTTTTACTTTTTTTGTGCTAATAACAAAATCTGTTCCGATCTTATAACATAACTGGTTCTTCCAACGTAACAAATTTATACTATACATGACAAGTTTTCTACACCTGTTTGTTTAGCACTATTTTGTCAAATTATTCGCAAACGTGAAAAAAAATATTTTCTTGAACCCTATATCGATATTTAAACACTTTTACTTGTCACATGATTTTTACAAGGACAGAACTATATAAATGTTAAAGTTACGTATACTAAGCGATTGCATCATATAATCTAAATAAGATCGTTTTCATCATCATCATCATCATCATCAGCCCATTTTTTACCCCACTGCAGGGGTTTAGGCCTCCCCCAGGGTGAGGAGGGGGGCTTGGAGCTTAAGTCCACCACGCTGCTCCACTGCGGGTTCGGAACTGTAACGACCGCCATCTATTGACAACCTCCGGGACCGACTGCTTAACGTGCCCTCCGAAGCACGGTGTCAGTGATATTGTGTACTTAAGTCAGAAAAACTCATTGGTACATTGCTAAGATCGTCTTAAAAGTGTTAAAATTATCTTCACTTTACTTTATTACATATACATGGTTTCTATTAACTATGTTTACCCGTTCCCGTTCCAGTTCCCGCAGCCGTCCACATCTACTTCACATCTTGGATTCTGTACACTGTCCTAATCTAATTCACAATTCGTCTTTCATTTTGAATCTCGATTACTTTTGTACCTTATGGACCTTCGACCATGAAAAACAGTCGTAAAAAACAAGTCTGTTACTTTTCAACTATCTCTGTGCCTAAAAAAACATCGTTTCGTCGCTTCGTTACAACAAGAAACAAACAAACAAACTTTTAACAAACGTATAAGTTGTAATATAAAAATAATGACGTGAACCTATTACTTAACAGCATAGCGGTGCCTCTTTAATATTCTGACCAAGTTTTAATTAAAGGCACCAAAAGAGAACGCGTAAGTTTTTTTTTTATTCAAGTTAAGCATAGGAAGTACAAGTAGGGAGCGGAAAATGATTATCTCGATCCGGTCGTGCGCACCGCTTCCTGCTTCGTGCGATGAACAACGACCCCGGCGTCCTCTATTTTACTTAATAAATTTACCACAATCAACAGTTAATTAACGCCCTTGGCTATCTTAATTACATATTCATTTCATGACTATCGAATTGACTAAATCTATACGTTTAATAAACTAACTAATATATCCACGCACAGCTTGAATCGCTAGGTTTAGAAACTTGATTTTTTTTACAGAATTTTCTTATGTGACATAAACTTTACAAGAAAGGTTCCTTTAAATTTCCAACCTTCAGGAGGTTGACAACTACAAGTTTTATTATTCCAACCAAAGGGATATTAAATATTCGTGATAATTATCTACAAACTCAACCTAATAGGATATTTGGAATTTTTGTTTTATTTGTAACTTTAAATTTTACTTTACAATTGCCTAATTTTTTTTTTAAATAATGAAGTACATTACAACAACGTCTAGGCCCCAAACTAAGCATTAGCTTGTGTTTTGGGTATTAAGCGAAGACTCCACATACATATAACAATCAAAACCCGGTACCAGTATCAATATTAATTATATAAACACTGACCCGCCCTGGTATTCGAACCTGGGACCTCCAGCTTCGTAGACAGGATCGCTACCCGCTAGGCTAAGCGGTCGTCATTCGTAAGCAGTCAATTGTTGAGTTATGTGATAAATAGTCACATAGCATAGCTCCATAGTTCTATCCATTGAATCTATTTTCCTTTTTTCACAGCCTTTCTTTGTTTTTGTTCAATGTTTGCCGCATACCTGTTGCAGCTGTGGTGACAATCGATCTATACGCAGTATGTACATCTATGTATTATCACGTTTACCACAAAGTCGCAAACGGAAGTTATCTTAAAACAGAATCAGTGATTAGATTTAGAAAACAAAATCATGAAAAAAAATATTTACTGTGAAATTACAAAAAGTTTTTCTTATGCATCTGTAGGGTTGATAAAAGTTAAATCGATATGGAAAAATGCAACAGTCATTATTGCATTCGAATTTACAAATCGATAATTACGGAATGAAGATATACAGTAGTCCATTTCAATTGTTACGTAACAAGTTTTAAGAGTCGAAATTCCGTGACGAGCGGTGTCGCAACGTACAATACCGTCTCATTGATCTATCGGACATCGATAAGAAAGCTGAGATTTTCGCTGTGCGCACGAAAAAGAAGAAAGAGTTGTGGTCCCTTTCTGGCGCGCTTTCATTACGCTAGTCGGCGGCCGGCGCGAGAGTGAACGCAGGTTTTCGTTTTCAGTTTGCCGCGTGCTCCGCGACGCTGCGCTCTGTGTCACGACCTCCGACAGGTCATAATAAACTGGATTAGTCGCTAGTGTTGTTAAGTGAAGGAATCATAATCCCGGACAGTCTAACATCAGGACTGTAGCGGCGTGACCTTGTCTCGCGGCCGACTGGCAGGTGACTATCTTTGATTAAGGCTTTATACTCGTAACTCGGCCGCCGGGCCTGGCATCCTTGTCCTCAATTAAAACAATTTACGGCGACTCATGTTTGAATTATACATTTCTTAAGGCGATAAGTACGCCATTTAAGTTAAAAGTGACTAAAGTGAGAAGCTTTGCTGCTGCATCGTCGGGCCGTAGTTCGAACGCGTTGAACTCTTTTTTCTATGGGCTCTTAACAAATTGTAACATTGCGTCGTCGCATATAGAACGCGCCAACTATGTATCATTACAATGTGTTTTAACCGCAGCATATAGAAAAACCTTAGTGTTTGACTAAAAATGTATTGTGAAATACTTGTTTGTGATTGTAAAATAAATACTACAAGCATCACCTATGCTAAAGTTAATGCAATGAATTTATAAGTGAAACAAACATATTTTTGATGTTAACGAAACAATAAAAAAATCTATTGTGCTTTAATGGCGATTTTGCAATGAAATATAAATCACAGTTCGAATAGCATATGAAGTGGCAATTATTTAAAATATGCGTTAATATTGAGTCATACAAGCCGGTGATATTAAAAATAACCGGTCAAGCATGTTCCATCTCGTGCTATTCGGGTTCCGTATGGGTTGATGACATTTTCGCTATTTTGTTGGACACACTATTTCTATGTGGTTACTAAAAATGCAAAACATTACTACGATTTTATAAAATTAAAAGCAATGATTTTTCTAGAGTTTTACGTATCTATCAAGTTTTTTAACCTTTTAACTTGTCATCAATCATCATCAATCAATTGTATCTGTTAATTAAATGGCTCGTGACTTTTAATCTGACCAAATTTGGTTAATGTGTAGTGTATAGGTTAAGTGATTTAGTTAAGTAGAATGTCTTTAGAATGGTTTCTATGCAAAGAAACAAAGCTTTGTTGTAGTGTTGAAAGTTTAGTTTGGCAAATTTCTTGAAATCGTTGTGTACAAGTAATCGCTTTGATCGTATCGTATTTGAACTCGTATAAGCAGAGTAAAAAAAAATGCATGTATATGTTGTCCGTCATTTGTATACGTTACCTCCCCGCGTCCACTGTATTCATACCTGCGGCACAGGCTGCGGCCAAAAACGCAACCGACAAATTATTGCATTTATCCTTTTTTTTATGTAATCGTCCCTTTTGTCAGTATAGTTGCCTTCAAACGGCGCTGTCTCAATTGAGCAGCGCGTTTAGAAGGCCTACCTATAGTAAATACAAATAAGCTACAGTTATCTACCACTAAAAATTAAATAATAAAGTAAGCTTTTACAACAAAATTAAAACGTACTTCAAAACTTTAATAACAATAATAATGATAATAACACATACGATCAGAACAACGTCTAGGTCCCAAACTAAGCATTGGCTTGTATTTTAGGTACCAAGCGAAGACACCACATACATATAACAATCAAGACCCGGTGCCAGTATTAATATTCATCATATAAATACTGATCTGACCTGGGATTCGAACCCGGGACCTCTAGCTTCGTAGGCAGGGTCGCCCACTAGGCTAAGCGGTCGTCATAATACATAATTATGATTAGATTTTCTATAAGTGGGAACTTAAACTAATAAGTTTATCGTTGTGTTTTGAGTTCTTCTGGGACCTGCTATAATTTTGGACTTGTTATATTTTTCTTAACTTTTTTTCCGGAATAATAATAATAAGTTAAAAACATTAATTTTTATTATTTTAAAGAAAAGAACATTAAACAACAGTTTATTACAATTATTGGTACTTAAATATTTACAATATTTAATCAATTATTTTTGGAATCGATGTCAGCCAATCACAGACCAGTCAAACTATAGAACACGCTTTAATAAACGTCAGTACGAAAACGAAATCGCCAAAAAGTGGCGGGGTGCGGGGAGAGGTCGGCTAGTTTTCATTGGCTCGTTCAAAATTGACAATTTAATGGCTTCCGACGAGCTTCCAACTAACGGCTCACAAGAGACGTAGTTCTGTAGTGTCACTACATAGCCTTGGCGAATGCTACTCCCTGTCAAAGCGTGCTCTATAAGGTTGACTTGTCTGTGCAGCCAATGCACTACTTTTAATAACTTAGTACTTACTGGTCTTAGTACTTAATACTAGTAATTACTAGTTATAAAGACTAGAAATTTGGTAAATACTCTGTTCTATTAGCGTCCTTTTGCAGCCAAAGCAACTAGCTTTGGCTGGCACTTACTCTAAAAGTAACAGAATCTAGGTATATTGTTAATATTTAAGTATCAATAAATATGCTTATTGTGCTTTAATATTTATAGTAATAAAATGTATTCTTTTTAAATTTTTAGTTTAACATTTTATATATAGGCGAAATTTTGAAGCCGATTTTTTTTAAAATTGTTTTGATGAGAAATAATGTATCACAAAACTACTTCTTATTGTCCAATAAGTTATTTATTTAAAATTAGTAGGTATTAAAGTTGAAAGAATTGATCAACTGCACTGTTCTATTCAAAATCGTGTTTTACAAAATGAACAAAAATCGAGCACCTTGGGTGTTCTCACGTAAACGGAGATTTTGTAACTCAACCGCAAACTTTTGGCATGACGAAACGATCTTGAGCCATTGAATGAAAATAATGAAACTTGTAAGGAAATGCGGAATGTTCCCACTATAAATTGACTGATGATAACTTCAGTTTATAAAAAATATTCATTATCATCATCATCAGCCCATTTTTACCCCACTGCAGGGGCTTAGGCCTCCCCCAGTGTGAGGAGGGGGCTTGGAGCTTAAATCCACCACGCTGCTCCACTGCGGGTTGGGAACTGTAACGACCGCCATCTATTGACAGCGTCCGGGACCGACTGCTTAACGTGCCCCCCGAAGCACGGCGTCAGTGATATTGTGTACTTAAGTGAGAAAAAACTCATTGGTACACGCCCGGATTCGAACCATGGCCCTATGGGGCCCTATAAATTTGAGACAGGTTCGTTGCGCTTTGGGCTATCACGACAAAAAATATTCATTTCGAACATATTTGCTACCTAACAAAACATAATCATTTTGGCAAAGCATACTTAATAAGGTAATAACGTAAAAAAAACTGATCAAGTGCGAGTCGGACTCGCGCACCGAGGGTTCCGTACAAACCTGTAGGTATAAGTGTAAAAGTAAGTTCAATTTTATTACAGCTTAAAGGTATTATAGACCAGAGCATTTGATGTGAATTTCAATTTAATACGTCTACGCATTCGTGAGGAAAGGGGTAGTAAGTTTAAATTATTAAAAATATTTTCATTATGTGATGTATCTAAAAATTTATGCTTTTTGCAATTTTTCCTTTATTTGAGCTATCAGACGTTGCTTCGTACCAAATTTCAAAATTCTGAGTTAATGGGAAGTAGGTACCCTGTAGGTTTTGATTCCCTTGCGAGTATAGAAAATTTGCAGCATAAACGGCTGTATCTTTTGATTGCGTTGGCTTAGAAGTATGATTTTTTCACAGCTCTAAGGGACAGTAGACTTGAGTATTTAATATGAGTTTCAGCTTGATACCTTTACGCGTTCCTGAGAAAAAGGGTTTTGACAGACAGACAGACAGACGGACGGACAACAAAGTGATCCTATAAGGATTCGGTTTTTTTTCCTTTCGAGGGTCAAAACCCTAAAAAAGGAAATAAAAACATCATGACTCGCGTGTCATAATAGCCGTGTGGTGGCGAGCCTAATTTATATTTAAAAGGTCATGGTTCGAATCCCAGGGCATGAACCCATTAGTTTTTTCTGACTTAAGTACATAATTATCACTGCCTCTGTGCTTCGAAGAGCACATTAAGCCATCCATTGGTCCTGGTTGTCATCGTCAAGTAGCAGTCGCAAATCCGCCAAGCCACACTCTAGAGCAGCGTGGTGGATGAAGCTTCAAGCACCCTCGTCCCGAAGGGTGGCCTAAGCCTCTGCAGTAGAGCATAATGGGCTAATATAATTGCGTGTTGAAACATTAAAAAAAAGTTAATAATTGCGAGACTACCGTGGAGATCGTACGTCAGTTTATTTTAAAAACAATATTATTGCTCCACAAGGGAAATCGTGAGAACAATAATGGAGATTCCATACAAATAATGTATTGTATTAAAACGAATCATCACCTACAACACTAAATACCTGCACAATGATATTGTCAAGCACATCGGAGGCATCCAGCGAATGTTGCTAATAAAACAAGGTTCTATTGACTATGATCAGATTATTCACGATTATTACAAATTAATACACAAATGAAACGAAGTATTCATAGATTATTGCTTTCTCACTCATACTTATATTTTAGGACGTTCTTGCAAGTCGAGGAAATCATCACGTGGAATGCGGCGCTAGCTTATGTTTCCCATAGTATTACATTTTTATTCCACCCCCACCCTCGTTTTTTATTCATAGAAGCCATTTTTAAATATTATATACTCTGTCACTCCTACTATTAAGACAAATCCAAGGACACATCGTAAGATCAAATCCATCAAGCTGTTCAGGTTACAGGGCGTGCCAAAAAAGTAGATACTTGAAAAACATACTCTGCGCAGTCGGGTGAATAGTACGGAGAAATGTTTTCGCCATTCGACAAATCTTTAAACGCATTTGTTTCTAGTCAGGTGGACACCCCGGAAAAGTTTAAAATAAGTTCCAAGTATTACTTTCATATAAATAAATTTTAAAACCGAAAAGGTATTTTTACAGGTTAGAAAGTTAATTTGTTTTTAAGTTGTTAGACTTGATGAACTAAATGGAAAATATAAGTTTTATTTATTGTTGATAAATAAGAATGATTTTAAATTACTCAAATAAAAGAAGGATCTACTATTTTTTTTAAAGAAATTGTTTTAATGGAGTTTTTTTTAGTATCTACTTTTATTTATTTATTTTGTTATCTAAGATTAACAGCCTTTACTCACTTATGACTATGACAGCTTGATTTATTTCGCTGTATTGTGTAGTTTAATACCTAACCATAAGTTTAACCTAATCAATTCATTTTGACTTTGACTGAATTTTCTGGACTGACTCCTGCCCGGGACAAACGCTCGTGTACATGAACATGGCCATTTGTTCCGTGTCTAGGTACAAAATATCTATATAAGTATATATTATCAAGAATATTTGAGTATGTAAAGTCTATCCGTTATATTAGACCTCAGACGCCGGCGTCGGTATCCTTTGAGGCGCCAGCCAAGTGCTGGCGGCTTCCTTTGTGAACTTTTGTCGGTATGCGGTGTCCACGTGTCAAAAGGTGTGGGTTAATATAATGGATAAACTATATATCAGTAGCGTAGTACCCATAATACAAGCATAATATTTGCTTACTTTGTGACTAGATGGCGCTGTGTGCGTTTTCCCAGATATTTAATTATGAATCAGTATGATTCTGTTACTGAGACCAAGCCGCCATTCATTTATTATTGCTGTCATTAGTTTATGACATGCTTAGATTTATTAAGGATTAATAACCGGTACACACGTACACGTCTGGACTGTCAAGTAAGAATTTCGTATTACTTTTATGTCACACGCTTCCATCTTCACTTCACTTCATCAGCCAATTTTTACCCCATTGCAGGGGCTTAGGCCTCCCTCATGATGAGGGGGGGTTTGGAGCTTAGTTTATGACATGTACATCACACGCTTCCATACCTACACGTAATTAGTACCTATTTCTTATAATTTATTAAGATTATAACGTAAGTATATGGATTGTCATAGAAAACTGTTTACATTTCCCATAAAAGCATGGATTGACTAGAAGCCCTATTCTACGCTTAGTACCGTCTCACAACTCTTCTTCTAGTTAGCTGGTGTTTCTTTGGCAAGTTTCGGTTCGGTTTTAGACCGGAAGGTCCCCGCGCATATGTTTTCACTCCCGCAAAATTGCATTTGACAGTTTCGGTGGTTTCGATACTGCGAAATGCCACTTCTGACTCTATTAAAACCAAACGCTGCTGTCAAATTTATTTACTCTATGACATTTGTCCATCATTTGCGATTCCGGTGAAAGAAACATAATGACAGTTTCAAAAAGTCATGTCTACGATAATATCAGAGTGTTTTTATGGCTATGCGTGAATCTGTCTCTTTAAATGGATTTTTGTTGCTTTCACGATTACGTATATGTACACATAAACGTCTGTTTCTCGGGTAGGGCATAGAGAAATACTATAGAATTCCACTTGGGACGGTCCTCAATAATTTTCAGTTTCATTGACATTCATCATGATGATAATATATTGATGCATACCCATCGATTTTGGATTCCTAAAACTTGATATTGCTGTATGATGTCGCTAATTTTGTCGACACGCGTTTTCCTCGAGGTCTCCTCACAAACTCTTTCATCATTCAGTTTCAATTAATTCTTTCTATATGGCCTAATTATCTCGTTTGCGGTTAGTTTTAAAAAATACATAAACTTCGAGTACTCGTCTCAGTAACGACTGTGCCAATCGAATTAGCCGTTTTCTAGGCATTGAAGTTAGGTATTTGATAACTAAAACCTCTTTATAGCTTTTCCACTTTATATACCACTTATGATGTTCGGAACATTATTATTGATTTATTTATTCTAAGCGATTTCGACAAATATAAATGAGGCCAGTTTTAATACCTTAATCATTTGACGACCGCTTAGCCTAGTGGGCAGCGACCCTGCCTGCGAAGCTGGAGGTCCCGGGTTCGAATCCCAGGTCGGGTCACTATTTATATGATGAATATTAATACTGGCACCGGGTCTTGGTTGTTATATGTATGTGGTGTCTTCGCTTGGTACCCAAAATACAAGCTAATGCTTAGCTTGGGTCCTAGACGGTGTTGTGATTACGTTATAAAAAAAAAATTGGTGCCTTTGTGCGCGATATCTTTATATTTTATTACTGAGTTGATACTAAAAGAAAAAACTGATCAAATACGTATCGGACCTACTAGATTAGTAGTAAAACTCTATTAGAGTTGCATAGATGGGATGGAATTTTAAAAACAAATGTCTCTAAAAGAAAGCAACATATTTTATTCCAATTAATTTAAATAGAAAGTGTTTTTTAAGCTTTAAATTTTCACGTCATAGTTAAAAAATCAAAGGGAGACACACTTTTTAGGATTTTAAGACCGCATATAACAACCATTGACTTAATTAAAAAAATCGTTTTGAAACCTCTATGTAATTTCTAAAGAAAACTATCTATATGTCTTCATACGTTACTATGCACTGGAGTTTTGTCATTGAAAATGACTATCATATCCATTTCACGGGATACGCATTTTTGGCCATAACTCCGAGGGTATGGGGTCTAACCAAGATTTTAAGGTTTTAAAAGTTTAAGAAATTAGTTGTGCATTGTATGACATCAAAATTTTGGAAATTAGTTGAGTAGTTTTTGAAAAAAAAATTGGAAAATGTAAAAAAATCGGGATTTTTTCGGAATTTTTTTTTACTAAATCCAAAATATTTCAAGAACGGGGACCGATATCGAAAATGAAAAAAAATAGTATCTCGGCCATTAACGTAGCTACGATTTGAGACCAAGTTTTTGGAAATCGGTTGGTAATTGTAAGAGCAATTATTTCTGAAAGATGAGATTTTTTGGTCGATCGCTTGTGTTTGTGGATATCAGTTACTATATTTCAGAGGGTATTCGTCGGATTGCTTCAAAGTGGTATACCAAAGGTTAGAAGGCGTCGATAGCTACAGTTTGAGACCAAAATTTTGGAAATCGGTTGGAAATCGAACAAGAAATTTGACATCACATGTTAGATTTTATGGACGTAAGGGAACTTGTTAACATTACGGTCATCTCCTTTCGGCCTGTATTCGTTCGAATGCTTAATTATCGAGTTCAGAACGTTCAAGGATATCAGAGGCTGCAGTTAAAAACCTAAATATTTAAAATATGTTGAACTAGCGATCTGCCCCGGCTTCGCACGGGTAGCAGAGAATTTTTTCGTTGATTTATTTCTGAGTTTAAAGAGTTGAAAAGAATAGTGCCACGTTTTCGTGGCAATAAAATAAAATAATCTGTGAAAATCGGGTTTGGGTAGGTTCATTTTCAATGAAACCCACGGTTGCGGGGACTGCAAGATCTGTGGATTTTTTTTTATTTGGCTGCGGACACAATCTTAAAAAAAACACCACCAATCAAGAAATACTTGTAATAAGTACATTACTTGTCACATATAAGCAGCTCTGAAGAGTTTGACCTATTGCACGAGTCCGTCATATTTCCCGCCACAAATGTCTGAAAAAAAGTGTTTCATAATAAAAAGAATAAACTATAAAACCTTTTAAAAATCGCCGAAATAGATTCAGCTACTGATTCTAAACAAACTAGATAGTATTTTCTGATCGGAACCAACGCAACGTGTTACAATGAACCAGAGGTCTTAAAAAAACCGATTCTGTAGCGTTGGCCCGAGGAAGAATTTCGTGCAAGGCCGTCCGTGATCGATGTTTACTGTTTAGGTACGCTTACGCAAAACCTATCTGCATCTTCTATCTTGGTTTCAGATTTTCGCATTGTCGCCTTTGACATTCCACAATTACGACTGACGAGTGTTAATATGTAGCAAGTGTTTTCTGTAACTTTAAGCATTCTTTGAATAAATTACATCTAAAATTCAGTCATGATGTAGAATAATTTTTATTCACGAAACACAAAATTTATTGTGTGATAAGTATACTTTTAGATGGTTTGTTCTTCACTTCTTCACTTCACTTCATCAACCCATTTTTTACCCCACTGCAGAGGCTTAGGCCTCCCCCAGGGTGAGGGGGGGCTTGGAGCTTAAATCCACCACGCTGCTCCACTGCGGGTTGGGAATCGTAACGATCGCCATCTATTGACAGCGTCCGGGACCGACTGCTTACCGTGCTCTCCGAGGCACAGAGTCAGTGATAGTTATGTATTCAAGTCAGAAAAACTTATTGGTACACGCCCTGATTCGAACCATGGCCCTATGGCCTTATAAATGGTTTGTTCATAAGTGAACAACTGTAATATTAGTAATAATAATAATAAACGTTTATTTGTCCCAAAAACTTCCGTTAAGTATTACATATTATTAAATAATTGTGGCGTGATAGCCCTAGCGCAGTGAACCTGTTTCAAATCTATAAGGCCATGTGGTCGTGGTTCGAATCCGGGCGTATTGGAGCAGCGTGATGGTTTTAAGTTCCAAGCCACTTTGAGGGGAGGCCTAAGCCCCTGCAGTGGGGTATAAAAAAGGCTGATGGAACGGAAATTATTAACATTGCGCAATTAATAATCTAAATAATTTCATTTTGTTGTAACAATACTACACCTTACTAGTGTGTTAGAACGTTCATTAACTATACTATGAGACGTTTTCCTTAAAAAATAACAATCAATCAATTTCAAATTAAACTCGGTTTTTCGTTTTTGTAATTGTCTCTGTGAGTTTTAAAAGATGCCATAGTTTTCTGGTCTCATCTTGTAAAATTATGCTATTAAACCCTTTATCGTAATTACAAGTATTTCGCTCATATTAGGGCTGATTCTTGTTCTAGTTCATGCACTTTCAATAATAATAAAAAACATACGTAAGTATAATTATTAACTTAGATATTTGGTGTTGCATTTACTAAACCGATTATTTTCTGATATTCCAAGTGATATTCAAGCAATGGCCGTGCTTTTGCACGTAATCGAAACCAACTGCATAATAGTATTGAATAAGGTTATTGCAGTGTTCTTCTTAGAGTGGTCGCGTACGAATCTGTTTATAGTTAGCTTTAGACATCCCAAAGTGACAGCAGAGAGCCCTAATTAAAATTCGTAATTATTTTCCTAATTAAATGATGCCATTTATAAGAAACGGTAACAAACGAGAAATTTTTTGTTTAATGCCATAGAAGCTTAATGTCTGTTGCTATTTTGCGGCTTTGCCTCTCCTTAAAAGCTTCTCTGATTTATATTTTTATGTCGCTCGATGTCGCCCTGATTTCATTTAATTTTAAATGTTAAATAAAATATAAATTCCTGATTAATCTTTTCAGTATTCTATTCTTCACATACCACCTCAACCACATTAAGTATATATATCAAAATAACACATAATGTCGAAGGTTTTTTGTACTTCACAACATTTCCCATACAGAACTTAGTATTAATTATAATTCTAAGGTCGTAAAATTATAGAGTATCTGATGTACATAATACTTACTAAAGGTAATATCGTTTATCGATTCGAGGTCATTCATTCATAGAAAATAAAATAAGATGGACTATTAAGTCGTGACACCGTGGCCTGGTATTATGTATTAGAGTGTCGATATGATTAAAACTGTTGTGTCGATCACTCTATATAATGAATTATTACTAATATTATAAACGCGAAAGTTTGTATGTATGGATGTTTGTTACTCTTTCACGCAAAAACTCCTGAATGGATTTTGATGAAACTTTTCAATAATATAGCGCACACATCAGAATAACACATAGGCTATAATTTATGAAGATATTGTATTAATTGTCCAAAATATAACGATAAGTGTCAATTAATTAGGAAAAAATTCTGCCATCTGCGAGCGTGCGCTGCTAAAACCGTTATAGTTACACGTATGTAACGTGCGATATAAATGTTTATCTTAAATAGTTCTACAAAAAAAGGATGCGACAGCATATATCTTTTATGGGTAAGCCAATATCGCCAAAATAGTGAACCATAAATACAATGAAAATTGATAGTTTATTTCTGATGCACATTCGGTAGTAACAAATTGACCCTTATATCGAAATAAATACTTTTATCGCTTCTGGTGTATAAAGTAGATAAACTTTGTCTTTCACAATATTTTAATATTTATGACGATAACAAACCGCATGCGCGATACTATGGTGTGGTCAGATCCAAAGTTCAAACTGAGAATGCACACCCTAACTCATATATGTACGAATTGACTAGAAGCCCTCTTCTTCGTTTACCGTCTAACCACTCATACTATAGCTAGCGGGAGTAAGATGGCGGGTTTTAGTCCGAGTTCCATTGCGCAAGGACCCCGCGCGCAGCTCTTCAGAGATCCCCGCGCGCCGGTTTTAACTCCCCGAAATTGCGTAACGTCACTTCGATACTGCGAACTGACATTTATGACTCTATTAAAACCAAACGCTGCTGTCAAATTAATTTACTCTATGCCCTAACTAAACCATACACGCTGCTGTTTCGTTCCTTTATATATATAATTTATATTTATATGATCAACAATAAACGTGTATTCGTTCTTATTAATTTTCCAGAAGTTATACTAATCTATGACATCAACTTATATTACATAACAAAAGACTGAAGAAAAAAATATAAATATAGTATAACAAAGACCTTATGATATTTCCATTGCCACTATACTCGCTGTACAGGATATAAATGTTAGTTAGACATATATTACACTACAGAGAATTCGCTATTTTGTCAATGACTAGCTTTTACGTGCGGCTTTACTCGCGTTAAAAACCATGTATAACGTTTCTTTAACTGAAACGTTAAAATTCATTAAACACTCTTAGAACTAATTTCGCCATACTTTCTTAGTTTCATCATCATCATCATCAACCTGCGTCTCTCCACCGCTCCATCTTTAGATTTCAGTATTCCTGATTTTGTCCACCAAAGAAATACCGAGCATAGCCCGCTGAAAATGAATGAACGAATGAATCGGTGACACTGCTAACCGTGCTTGGTTTTTGTCATGTCTAGTTTTTTTTTGGCAATTTTTGCCTAAACCAAATCAAAATTATAAATTAATAGTCGGTTAACAAATCAACGATTTAACTAGCAATGTAAAGCTCGCCTGTTAATACACTTGTGGCTTTTTCATTTCGTATATATAAAATTCTTATGGATTTCGATATTTAGATGCAGTATTCTATAGTGTACAAAGTTTTTATACCTATGACAGATAATCGACAGCTCTGTCTACCGCATAACTCAAATCTATGTCTAAAATTGCAAGACAGAGAAACGGTGCGGCAAACGGTGATTTGCAAAACCTACTTTCAAGTAATCTATTTAAATGTAGCTAGTTTAAAGTGAGTCACAAACAATAGCCTTTACATATAGCGCATGTTAAATTGATTTTCAATCGTACCAACTTGTGGGATAATTATTTCATTTAAAATATTTAGTGGATCATGAAAATTTTAATGTATATTCAAAATAACTGAAATTTCTCCAGTTAATTCCAAAATAAGTAATTAATATAAAAATAATACTATTCGAAATCACTCTACAAAGTGGATTATTTAAACCGGATTCTATTACATGTCTAATAAATAAATAAATAAATAAATAAATAAATAAATAAATGTTAAACTGTGATACAACAAAATTTTCTTTTGAAGCTTATCTTTTTTTGATAAAAATTAAATTGGCATTATTAGTTTTTTGGTCACTTTTACATACGTGCAACATAGCCAGTGTAGTCACTGGCTATAAAGTTCTAATTATTGAATACATAATAATATTTTATTCAAACTAAAACTAAAATATATTTATTTCAATTCAAATTCCATTTTAAATTATATTGTATTTAATTACGTATCTCTTTAACGAATATAGACTTTAATATACATTTATTGGTCAGTTTCTTCAAATATATTCCTTCTACGTGTAGATACATTCGTACGTAAAAAGAACTATCGTCCGTTTTAAAATTTTCTTCGGAATGAATTCACTCAATAACATAACTTATAATCCATTATAAAATTGTTCACTGTTTTTTGTTACATCATGTTCGACCCGAAAGGGGGTGGGCAGGAAATGGTTGGTGGATGCTAAGCAAAATAAAATAAATTTTAAAAGATTAATATATTAGCATTAAACATAGTTATCTTTATGAGAGATGAAAACTCTTTACTATAGCGCAAACGGCGGATTGTAAAATTTCGTACTGACGTACCCGCCCACGTAATTATGTACTCGTGCTGAATAAACATGCAGTTATCCAGCTTGAACATTTCTGTTGGGGGTCAAAACACAAGGACGTATGCGAGCCACAAATGTCTGAACGTCATAGCACCGGGTACCTACACACCGTTGGTGCCGTAGAGTTTTGTGTACCTACGTAAAACAGCGGCGATATTCCCGTCACATTTAGCGTAACATATGAATAATAATTTTATTTTTTTAAAATTATTTTATTATGCTTAGGAGTATCTACCAACCACTTCGTGCCCACCCCTTTCGGATCGAACATGATGTAACAATAAACCGTATATAATGTCATTCCTAACCATAAAAAAAACTTCCTTGACTTCTTTTTCCAAAGACGTAAATCACATTCACCGATTTAATTTAAATCGAGTAGAACCTACAGAAGTTAGTCAATAAAACTCAATGTAGGACTAGGTCTTTGTCTAAAGTGCTTCTCACGAACGCAACGCTGCTGCTATTAGGGTTGTCAACACTTGAATTTGCTAACATAAATAACTATATAATAATAAAATGATCTCTAAAAGGTATAATTTTTTAATGGTATAAAATTACCTACATTGTTCACATTCAGTAAAGTATTGTGAACTATAATAAGACCATCCTAATAAATGCCAGGGATCTGAGTTTTCTAAGATAAAATTTGTGAGGTCATTAGTTTGCATTTTATTAGATATTCGATTGCACAAAATAAAATAAATTATTTTGTATTTTGTTAGCACAGACCAGTCAACCTATAGACCACGCTTTAATAAACGTCAGTATGAAAACGAATTTGCCAAAAAGTGGCGGGGTGCGGGGAGAAGTCTGCTACTTTTCATTGGCTCGTTCAAAATTGACAATTCAATGGCTTCCTACCAGCTTACAACTAACCGCTCACTAGTGACATAGTTATGTAGTGTCACTACATTGCCTTGGCGAATGCTACTCCCTGTCAAAGCGTGGTCTATAAGGTTGACTTGTCTGTGTTTGTTAGATAATCTATTTATAAATACACTCTAATTTAAATATCGAAATAAATAACTAAAAACGGATGTTTTTTTGAAAACGGGTATCAGTCCCAGTATACATCACTGCGTATAGACCAGTTGTCACCATATCTAGGTATGGGCCAAATTTTATTCAAACAAAAGCACAGAAATTGTTGTTTTGTTTTTTGTTGTTGTTGTTTTTAAAAAATGTATTAAGTCGGCATTTACTGAAGGAGATAAAGATTAAGGTCAGTTTATTTATTTGTTTTTCTGTCGAGTAGGCGGACCACGGCTAAGTTATTTATGTTAATTATATAGGAAACTCTAGGTCTATATTAAGTTCTTTTTCTATGAACGTAGACATAAATGACTGTTTGTTTCTAAATAAATTTTAAAAAAAAAGAAAGGCTATCAAAAACCCTATTACATAAAATACATAGTGTATGTGCAGGCTATGTGCAACTATGGAGACGATATATCAACGATGGCAACCCTGTAGCTACGTGAGACACGACAGCATGTAATAAGGTTTTTACATAGTTGTGTTCTAGAAATATCGACAAAAGCCTATAAAATATATCGACATCCTGTTACCGTATTTACTTGGTTTCCATTTAGCAATATTCGCTATTTGTCTTGGTATTGCCAATTTTCAATCAAAGTTCGTACTCGTAGTTTCGCTGTAAGGCATTTGCACATGAATAGTATTGTTACACAGGGCAAATTATTACTGTGATATTTATGATTTATGTATCTTTCTGAGATTCTTCCGGAAAGAACCGCCTCGAGAAATAACATGAATGTAGAAATGACATGAATCAAGCCACAGCCGATATATTTACAGCCCATGGTATATATAAATACATGAAGGAAATTTGGCATAGTTAAAGTTTATGTGGAGTAGGAGTGCAGAAAGCTAAAATCTATATACAGGTGAGTTTTCGAGATGTGACTATATGGCCGAATCATAAACTATGAGAAATAGCGAAAAGTGTTCAAAGGGGTCATGAGCTCGATTTTTGAGGAAACTAAAACTACATATTCACATTTTTGAAAAATCTATCACTTTAACAGGGAATCATACCACTTGTTTTGATAATCTATATATTAATACGTGAAGAGAAAACTTTGTACCCCTTTTAAAGCATATTACGGGTACGGACGGAGGTGTGTGAGATTTGTTATAGATAAAGTTTATATGAAAAAGGAGTGCCAAAAGGTAAAATTTATATACACCTAATATGTGTTACAAATATAGGAGTTAACAGTTTGTCGTTTGATGTAGTTTGAAATGACTGACTCTCGCCTATTTATTATTGGTAGTTTCAAAAAGTGAGTACGATCGAACTTCGACCGCTGGGTGACCACTAGTAAAAGTAAAAACTCCAACGAACTCGATTTTATTGGTTTACTGTTTCGAATTCGCATCGCCTTTCAACGACCTCATTTCATCGACTGTTAGTTGATATTCAAATACGAAAGGGCATAGAAAATTATATCATATTACGAAATACAAAATTTAGTACACCGTTATTTCTGATTTATATCGATTTGATATTTAAAGTTACGTATAATTTTCAGAACATGAAAAGCCAATTGAAGCTCCAGGTCTTGTAGCTTTAATATATATATAATAAATATATATTTAAAAAAATCATATATGTTATGAAGGTGTTGGAGGGAGGGGAGGAGGTTTTTTCATGTCATTTCTTTCAGTGGGAACCTGTAAATGGTTGACTGTTAACCACTCACTGCTAATTATTTTCATTAGTATGTAACTGATGGTTCTCCTTAATATAATTAAATAAATAAATACTATCGTACTTACGTTTCTTGGTGATGATAAAGAAACGTAATTTTGTTACGGATTCTTAATAATTTATAGAGTAAAATTTTTTATGGAATATTTGTTTCAAAAGGCAGTTGTATTTTTTTGGGTTTAAATTATTTTTTTATTTAATACTGTCACACTTGTGCACAGCAACTAAGTATAATTTAACCTTAGAATTTAACGTCATGACAAAAATGTAAAATCTATATGGGTATGTAACTGCTATACTGTTTGTATTTATTTGTACAGAAAATTTCCCAAAGTTATTTCTGTTGAGAAATAATTGTTATGTCAAAATAGTCAAAAAACAACACACCTGGTCCCCAAGATGATACCATTAAAAATCTTACACTTTTACCGTAACTTTCCCTTAAAAGAAAATTATACATTTTGTAATATTATTCAAAAAAACTATTACATTACCATCCACAAAAAAATGTCATCTGAAAAATAGGTTATGTACCTTAAAAAGTTAGTCCTGAAAAATTTCTTGAAACCTCCTATATCCACCAATCTCTGCACAGCAGATGCTATGTTTTAAAAATAAACTCTAAATATGTAAGTATAAACATAAACTAGCTTTCGATATACCTTAAATTCATTTCGACATCGATCATTTTATTCGTTTCAATAAAATGAATTTATAGCAAAGCTAACTTAATTTAATAACAAGTTAATAGAATTCTATTGCAGCGTTATGAATTCGAACGCTTTGTCGAGCTAGGAACCCATGCCGCAACACTATTTATCTGTTATTGTAAATCAGTGTTGTATCCTTCAAAACATAATGCACTCTAGGCCGATCGAACGTTACGAAAATTTCATGTTGCAACTGCTATATAGGACATGAGCGTCTAGAATTTATTTTGTCTTCAGTAAAGTTCGCCTCAAACTTTATGGCGGATCGGAATCCAACACTTTAAGCGTTCTTGCGCAGGTACAGTCATGTACCCCTCACTCCACTGCGTCCCGCTATACCTAAAACTGGTCACTGCGACGCGACTTGTGCCTATGTTCACATCCGCCATAAGCTTGATTGGAACTATAACTGGGCGTTATTTACAGGGAGATTTTGTCATCACTTTCCATTTTTTTTTTAATGATTGACTATCATCTAAAGATTTGATTTGAAAATAAATAGGCAAGTCTTTTTGCCTTTAAATATTTTTTTAGAAATATCAATCATCATCATCATCAGCCCATTTTTACCCCGCTGCAGGGGCTTAGGCCTCCCCCAAGGCTTGGAGCTTAAGTCCACCACGCTGCTCCACTGCGGGTTGGGAACTGTAACGACCGCCATCTATTGACAGCGTCCGGGACCGACTGCTTAACGTGCCCTCCGAAGCACGGTGTCAGTGATATTGTGTACTTAAGTCAGAAAAACTCATTGGTACACGCCCGGATTCGAACCAGGGCCCTATGGGGCCGTATAAATTTGAGACAGGCTCGTTGCGCTCTGGGCTATCACGACATTAATAAGAAATATCAATATCAAATTATCAATACTTCGTGGTTAATAAGTCAAACATAAATACTACGCACGAAATAGAGGCGACTGCAGGCGAAGCGGAGATGGGTATCCCGTCGGTGGCTGTCGATCGACGTAATATGATGACTTTGTAACACCATATTCTATATTTTCGTGCTGAATGTTACATAAAAGTAAAATACGTATTTTATTATTTGCATCGACGATCATAAAATAAAAATTTGGAAGGTGACAATAAATTTGCCCTGTATATATTTAAAAGATAATGAAGTCTGTCACAAAATCATTCCTCAAGAACAACGATTCTTCGTTATCAAGATTTGTAGTTTGCCCTGTTTATAGAAATCCATATTGCATCTGTGTGAATATTTCATGAGTAAAAATATCGACACTCAAATGTCGACGGTGATGATGAGAATTCTCGAAATGAAATGAAAAAGAATTCTCCGTTGTTTATAACTGCTACATAGGTACTAATTACCCAGTTTGTCTTTTATGCGTTCCTATTACCGCTTATTCGATTGCGATGATACTTGGTACAATTCTCACCATACAATTCTTTCAAGAGTTCTGCGTACTACGCTCATGAAGATGAATAAGACTCAAAATGTGAGGAATTAATAGGGTTACAGGCCTGTGTTAAAACGTTGTGGAAAAATTACAGTTAAAAAAGAAACACGATTAAAAATTAATAAAATTTGGGTGTTAGTCTGTTAAACTTTTCATGAAAAGTATATCGTTCTTAATAAAGAAAAAAATTATAGTTACGTAGCACGATAAACGAGTGAATTCTTTTCAGAGTAAGTATTTATGATTAATATTGTCTCTGGGCAGACAGGGTAGGCGGTCGTTGGGATGAAGTCAGTAATTAGACATCCATCTAATAGTTATCCAATAGTTCTAATCTTTCACCCACCTCGTGCATGTACATCAATCAATGAATCAATCAATTCGTTCAACCTTCGGCCAGACGCAATGTCTGAAAGGGACAAGTCCCGAAACACCGAATGGAACGCAATATAAATATTTTACACCCACACATGGAATATATAGACATACATGTTTATGCACACAAATATTTGTCCCGGGCGGAAACCGAACCTTTGGTTCTGCAGTGAGGGTTACTAACCACTCAGCCACACGGTCAGTCCTGCAAGGTTTAGGTCTTGCAAAGGTATCAGGCCACCTTTATAAAACGATCTGCAACCGTAAGGCAATAATTATAACTATAATGTCATTATGAATATTTGTGAAGCGTAAGCGTATAGCGTGAAGGTGAATCAAAATTGAGTTATGAAGATGCCTAAAGCCTGACAAGGTATCATATAAAAGTGGCCACAAACTAAACAGTAGCGATGATTGTGTAAACATTTTAAAATCGTATAAATCGGTGTTGATCATATTTGCACAGATTTTTTAAACTCTAGAATGCGGAAGGACAACCAATCGCCCTTGAAGTGTTATGGCTTGTTTAATTATTTGATAAACGAGGTATTATTCAATGTATAATATTTATGTATGTGTTTTTTAATCCAGGAGTATAATATTTTGATTCGTTTAAGAAACACCACATCGATGATAAGGCATCGACTAGCAAACGAGAGAAATTTAAAATAATAAAATACCTGTTATTTTTTTTCGAAGTAACGATTTATGGTTATAACTTTGTTTCTGTACAGCCAATTACTACTAGTCTTGTATTTCTCATAATAATCTAGGTTGTAATATCAACAATACTCAGTAGAGGTATTAATTTATGGTGAGCGGCCATTGATTTAACAAGTTAATAATAAGGATTTGTACTAAAAGCGAAATGAAGCAAAAGCGTCTGCAACGAACGTGGGCTGATGTGCCCGCGGCCCGGCTCCGTTGTGCGCGTCAGTGCATGCAAATACTTATTACGGTTCGGACGTGTCGCACTGTTTACGGGAATGTGACGAGAATTAAATCGTGATAATGTTCAAATTAAATTAAAAATAATCGAATAGCCGTCTGTAGGCATAAACTTATGTTAAATTATAATGTTTACTTACTGCAAATACGATATTCAGCTCTTTTTTGCGTCTTTGACGAGTAGTTTTACAAGTTTTTAGGACACAAGTCGGCATCGTTCACGTTTACTCGGCGCTAAGCCATTACACCGACTAAAAGCCGGTTGGAGGACTTATTGCGTTTTGGATGACTTCCTGCGCGGACACTTTAGAACGCGGACAGCCCATCCAGTTAAATTAAGTTGCCTTTGCAAAGGAGACTTTGTACAGTAAATTAAAGCTCATAGTTGTAGACCCCGAAGTATCCTTGGTTCACGTAATGCATCACTGACGATAACTTCAGCATTTGAAGATAAACCGCTGATTGTGTCCATCGACAGCGTGAAACTTGCATATTGTAATACTATTGTTTCGCATTATTCATCGAACACCGCAAGGTCGCCCCGCTCTCCACCACAAGCAGTTGTTACTAGACATGGGAGTAAAGTGTATTTCCCTGAACGCCATCAAACGTTGTGCTCTGAAGAACGCCTTCGAGAGTCTGAGTAAGAAATGTATATTTTCAATTGTTAAATTTATTATCAATTGTAGAAATTCACAATATATTTTATTCTAATCATAAGTATTAACGCGTAAAAGGTAGTCTGATAATATTAGCAAATAAACATAAAATTTTTGGATTTCATTGGTTTACTAAATAAATTCGTAAAAAAATCATCCATGAAATTGAAACTACTTTTAATAAGTAATGGTTGCCAGTGTTCAACTTTATAAATTTTTATATCTGTGTAATTATAGATTAAAAAACCGTAATTATAGTTTTAAAAAACCGATACCCATCAATTTAATCTTTAAATATTTGACGAGAGATCGCTCAGTTGTGCAATCGGAAAACCATACAAGTATTTTTTTTTCTTGTGTATTCAAAACCAGTAGTTTACAAATAACAAGGAAAACATCCGCATAATTGAGAAATTTCTGAGTACGCGTCCTCGCCGATGTGCGAACGAGGCGATGTGTGAAGGCCGAATACCTCGAAATCAATCATAAATTGTACACATAATTTCGAAGGGTTTAAATTCTTTAAATCGACATTAGCTTCTGTTTGAAATACATATATGTATGTCAATAATAGATAGGTATATTTCGAACGCAAATTGTCATACACTTAATTCAAGTGTAGTTCAGGTAATACAGCTTAAGCTAGTCTGTGTTCTAATGTCTACCTTATATTTTTCTTACTTCTATGGGTTAAAAGGACACAGTTTAGAAATCTATCCTCTTCATACAAAACAAGTATTATTTACTTATTAATATAAGGCTCATATTAAAAAATATCTAGTTTCTGTTAATCGTTCACAGATTTACATGTTTGAATACGATCACAGACCAGTCAACCTATAGACCACGCTTTAATAAACGTCAGTACGAAAACGAAATCGCCAAAAAGTGGCGGGGTGCGGGGAGAGGTCGGCTAGTTTTCATTGGCTCGCTCAAAATTGACAATGTAATGGCTTCCGACGTGCTTCCAAGTGACCGCTCACAAGAAACGTAATTATGTAGTGGCACTACATAGCCTTGGCGAATCCTACTCCCTGTCAAAGCGTGGTCTATAAGGTTGACTTGTCTGTGGATACGATTTAGACGACTATACCTGTTAGGTTTATTGTGTTCCAACTAAGCATAGCACCTAAATATTGTTATCACAAATAAACAAGCACGGAACTAATAACTATTAAGTACACAGCCATTTTTAATTATATTTGTAATGGTATTACTAAATTAATTACTTATGTTTTATTGTAATAGGAGCATATTTTTTCAATTTTGTTTGATTTTAAAATAAAATACAAAGTAATTTCTATTCCTCGTAAAATCTTTTTAATTTTGACCGCTTGAAATTTTTTTGTAAAATCTTAATGTATTTTGATCACATCTGTGCACCACCTGATTTAATCCCATTCGATCCAAATGAAAGTTTTAAATGTATAATCCAATATTATTGTATACATTATACCTTATTTACGTAGCACTAACCATTGATTATAGTGTGCGTTTATTTTCTATGGACTGAGAAATTTCTCCTCTGCTTCTAAAATGGGCTCAGAACACAATACAGGTACCTATAGTACTTGAGAAAATAATGAATATCTCCAGTTTCGTCAACATGTACGCCGTCGAGTCGTTACTCTGTCAATTTATAGTGATGAAACTGTACGAATCAGATAAATTTCGATCGTATTTGGTAGCAGAATAGGCCCGCCATGTTATCGTATCATGGATGGGTCCACTAATGACAAAGATGTATGTACACACGAGATGAATAATTACGCAACGTCAAATGTCAAACCTTTAGCTATTTGTTTATCTTCTACGACATTGCTGTCGCTTTTATGAAAATAAGACATCACCGGTATATTAAAAATTTAATGATGTTAGTAAAAAGTATCAAAAGTTCATAACGGTGCGTTTAATGCGTAGTGAATAAAGTAAGAAATTGTCAATAGTTTGAAAATGGAATATTTTATATTTAACCTTTTCACTTATCATCAATCATTATCAATCAATTGACTATGTCAATTAAATGGCTCGTGACTTTTAATCTGACCCAATTGGGTTAATTTGTAGTGCATAGGTTAAAATGGGATTTTGTCTAATTTGAATCCACTGAGCCAAGATTGACATTCCGATTAGGCGTACTATGTTGCCATTTTATAATTTGATGTCCTAGTCTTGCACTAGATGACGAAATTTTAATCTCCAAATTGACTCCGAGTTTGGGAGTATACCAAATGCTGCTTTTGGTAACTTTATGTTAATGATTTAATTTATCTTAATGTCATTAACCATTTTATTCTTTGTAGATGTTGTAGACATCCTCAAGATAATAGTTATGTACGTTAGGACATGTTGTAGATAGATACATTTATTTCGTCAGATACTGAGTTTTTGTTTTTATAACGAAAAATATGTTTTTATAATAGGTATATCAATCTTCTCAAAACTTTAACGATTGTGTGTTTCCTTTGACTTTTATACCTACGTTTTTTCGTTCTGTATGTTTTGAGTTCGTTCTCCTGACGGTCTCCTGTCCTGAAAGCCTGTCCTCTACCGAAATGATATCCAACTGTCACACTTTTGTTTACTTTTTTATATTTGAGTGAAAACTAAAAAATCGTCATTTTAATATTTAATGTTAATTTCACCATTGGAGCAACCGACACCTAGAAATGCATCAGTTTCTTTTATTATTATTACTCTAAAATAACTCTTGCCACATACGCGCCACATACTATTTCACGGGTATAATGATATCCGCTCATCAGAAATGGATTTTGCAGTATCCAACATATCTACAAAAGTTTTATTTAATCCATATAAAAATATAATTATAATAATAATATATAATAATAATAATAATGACGTACACATCACAACAACGTCTAGGCCCCAAACTAAGCATTAGCTTGTGTTTTGGGTACCAAGCGAAGGCACCACATACATATAACACCCAAGACCCGGTACCAGTATCAATATTCATCATATAAATACTGACCCGACCTGGGATTCGAACCCGGAACCTCCAGCTTCGTAGGCAGGATCGCTACCCACTAGGCTAAGCGGTCGTCAATTATATTGCGTGCGAATGTTAGAGCATATAGGCTAACTATATGAGCAACTTTAAGCTAAGTTCTCGTATTTACTATATTGATATATATTTTACACAATAATAATTTTTTTCAGGCCGGGAGTGTCAAGAAGTTTCCACAGTGACAACACCCGGAGTAAAGTGTCGTGTGCCCACCTGTAGACAAAGTGTTAATTGGTGTTATGTAATGGACGCGGTCCGGCACGCCCGCTTGTGAAATGACCTGTGACCCACCGCTGCAAGTACGCACCTTGAAATGAAAAGAGAAAAGTACAAGTTCGCCTTCTCACACGGGTGAGTTTACGGAAATTAGATACTATAATGTAACATTACTCACAATGGCTAAATCCTACAACATGCTCTGGGCGAGGGTAATTTTACGCCATTCTTACGTGATGCGACATCCAGGTGTTACTAGGCTGTATGGCTCAGTGCCTTTGCCTTCCCAACAAGGCAAATCAAACAACAATAAAAATCAAGTGTCACTCAAATCGCCCGCTATTTCTTATGGATGACCTTCGTATGTATACAATTTATAAAATATATAATGTATGTTTCTCGTTTCGCTTAAAGCTGGATTTCGTGCACTATAGGTGTACTGGCACTTATCAATATTACATTTTTTTTTAAATAAGTGAACGCTATCCACAACGCCATGACACAATTTTTTGTTGATTTTCTCCGATTAATCATAGTTTTGTTGTTTTTTCAATAACAAAACATCCATTGCCAATGTTGTTTCTCGTTCGCAACATAGATAATATTACAAATACTTGCTACGTTTCAAAATAGTATTTATAATACATTTCTACACTAAACGGAATGGCAGAATATGCCGTGTTTTAGTCGTTAAAATGGAAAATTTTTTTTGGTTGTCATTTTCTTTCATTGAAAATATGGCACTGTGCTGACGCAGATATATGTGTCCAAACTTACCTCAGAGATATCATTTTAATTGGTTAAGAAATTTCAAATAAAAATACTACTACAATTGTATAAGAATACCAGACTTTCTTACCATCCTTAATGCTCCATCTTAACGATGAATTACGTATTAATGTCAAAGTAACGGAAAGATATCAAAAAAAAATCAAAAAATTTTTATTCAATATTGTTCACACACACTTATTGAAAGTCAAAATGAATTGATTAGGTGATTAGGTACCGGTTCCAAAACTAGAAGGAGAAGAACCGGCAAGAAACTCCTCCCTGTTTATTTTATTTAAATATATGTTTTTATTAGTTGTTTTTTTTTTAATATGCTTACAACTATTACAATGATGTCCATATACATACTCGCTAATACAAATAGTAAGCTTTTTTCACGAGTTGGACTTTAACTTGCTTTGTAAATTGATTTGAATTTAAGTTCAAAATTTCTTGAGGAATTTTATTATATAATAATAATAATATCCAGGACATCCCACACAACGCCATCTAGTCCCAAAGTAAGCAAGTATTATGCTCTTATTATGGGGTACTAGACAACTGATATACATACTTAAATATTCCTTATAATATATACATATATAGACACTTTTAAACCAAGACACGGAAACATGTTCATGCATACAAATATTTGTCCCAAGCGGAAATCGAATCCACGACCCTTGGCTCCGTAATTAGGGTCTGTAACCACTCGGCCAATCAGTCAGTCATGATATGTGAAGATATGTGAACCAAATATTAGTTATATAAATAGCGAAAAAGTTTGACATAGACTGGGCATCATCCAACAAAGATACGCTTCCCTAAACCACTTAGACTTTACTTTCAAGCTATATACTTTTTGAACTAATATGAGCCATGTATTTGCCACGTGAAATTAAAATATAAAAAAAATGAAAAATCGCAGTAAACTGAATTAAAGACAGAACTAATAAAATTGGTACCAAAAACAAGTGTTTGATCTATACAATTTTGTTTTAATGATTCGATGTATTTTACATGTTATGAATTAAAATTTTAAAATAATCAAGTAAACATTTATTTCACTTGCTCAATGCAATAAAACTCAATAATATTTAGCAACTCGTGCTCATATAGTATGATCTTGAAAGATATTGCATTGCTGTGCAATGTGCTTATGCACTTTAAAAACAAGTACACTACTTATAGTTTTATTTTCATTGACTGAATCTAAGGTCGTAATAAGAATTACATTTGACTATAAAAAAGAGTGATATTAACTATAATTGAAGTTAAGTAAAACGTTAGCTTTTGCCTGACTGCCCAGAATTTGGGTTGGCCATGCTCTGCTGCCTAAACGACTTAATGGAATTCAATATATGAGGTTTCGATAGATTCGTTTTTAATGTACAAGTGAAATAGGGCTACAATATTTAAATATGGCTTCCGTGAATCAAGGAAGAGAGGGAATTAAAAAAATATTGTTATTTTAACAATATAGCTGTCAGTTAAAAACTAGTAAATAGCCATTACCAAATACGCATTATATAACATAACTAGCGACCCGCCCCGGCTTCGCACGGATAGCAGAGTATATAGGCCGAAGTGTTTTTTTTCTGTCGTAGTGTCCTGTCAGCTTGTTGCGTGAAACATGTGGATTGGATTACGAACGTAAGTTCATCCTACTTGGAGTATTTTTAATGTATTTTATTTCCAATTCTATAAATATTTGAAAAAGTAGAGAATAAACATAAAAATAAACTAGAATATTTCTTTGTATACAATATTGTTCATTCCTGCCTAACCACGCGTGTAGCGTCGCGTCGTCCGGTATGGCCGCCCGGTGCAGCCCCCGATAATTTTATTTCGCGATAGCTCCTAATATATTAATTTAAATTGTATAGTGTAAAGGGCAATCATAATGTACATGAAATGCTGAAGGTAAACAACGTATCTAATTTGATAAGGATTAATACTGTATCCGTATAAATTGCTTACCAATTACCTCATCATATAACACCATTTTTTTAAACATAAAAATAGGTATAGTAAGCTATCTCTTAGAGATAGACATATGTTAATCCGGACTTTTCTTTAATCCTATAAAAGAGAAACAATTCCTCCGTACATTATTTTGTTATATCTCAAAGAGATTAGGCAGCGTTTTCGATGAAAGCTCCCAGCCGGCTTTATTTTTTTCCGACTTCTTCAACAATAATTATCATATTTCAACTAATTTCCACAAAACATTAATGAATTATAAATATATAGACGTAAACCTTCCTCTTGAATCACTCCGTCCATTGGTGTCAGCCCTATGCCAATTCGTTCGGTAGTTTTTGAGTTTATCGCGTTCATACAGACAGACAGACGCGGCGGTTGACTTTATTTTATAATATGTAGCGATAAATGTTACAATTTTGATGCAAAGTACAAAAAGCTGCATGTAAGATACGAACGTTAATTCTTTGTTGGGTTGTAACCGTCCACAACCTACTAATACCCTATATGGGCTGTTGTGGATCTAAGCTCAGATTTCTTTAAAAACATTAGGTTTAAGGTTATGGTTCAAATGGGAAAATACAGTGATTTGAAAAAGTATTGCATGCGGTATGTTCGATGGTGGTTTATTAGTGAAAAACTATTTTCATTTTCACCGCAAATAATATGTTTTGTAATTTTTGCTGTTCGCGCTTGCAAAACTCGTGCCTTATACGCATAAAGTAAATTAATTTGACAGCAGCGTTTGGTTTTAACATGGTTTTAATAGTCATAAATGTCAAATCACAGGTCTACACGGGGGTGTAGACCGGCGCGCGGGGACCTTGCGCACTGAAACTCGGACTAAAACTTGTCATCTTGCACCAGCTAGCTAGAGTATGAATGGTTAGACGGTAAACGCAAATGACGGTTTTTAGTCAGTTTATACTTTTATGCTTGCTTATACGTAATATTCAAATTAGATTTATATTATAGCATATTTTATTATTTATTTAATTAAGTATCAAACAAAAAAAAAACATTGCGTGGTACATTCTACATCGGTGAAACAGAATTTTAGAGATTATAGATCATGCTTTTCTTTTTTCTGTAAATTATTTTTCGTGCAGTCAGGTTTTACTATTTTTTTATACTGATTTTTTCCCATATATCAAAATGACCTATTCACTCAAAGGGTATATACTAAATGAAAACTGACCTATGGCATACGAGCCCTACTGTGCCACATAAACGGCAGCTGATTTTGTGACATAATAATTGCTCTTGCGCCGATGACGTAAGTTGTATCAACGGTCGGCCATCTTCGGGTCCGATCGACTTTCCTCGGTGAAAGTGTCAACTATGCCATGACATCGCAATTCGCATTGGAATACTACAGCCAATATTTTATTTCACCATATAGTGATAGTAATGTTTATTAACAAGATATTATGATTTAATACTTATGAAGTATTTTGCACATCGTTGAAAATCCAACATTAACTCGAATTTCAAAAATATAACCAACGATGTCCCATAATAAAGACTTTTGGTTTACAAAAAAACATTTCATGCTTGTTCCCCGAGAAAACGCTTAAGAATATTAAAATTTTATTTCGACTATCAACAGATTTATCTTGCATAGTTACATAGACTATCATACTGTCAGGTTCAGGTTTCGTCATATTTTAAGGATTTATCAATTCGTTCAACTAGCTATTAATGTAAACTAGTTGTTAGTGTTTAATCGACTTATTTTTTTATTTAGAAGGTGAATCATTTATCCTCTGATTTATTGATAAAGTTTATTGATGACGATGAATTATTATCAGAGAATATTTCAAAATTAAATAGCAAAACATTTATATTTAACTTATTTTGAAAAATGCTTACAGTTCCTCAACATTGATAATTTGGATTTCGGCTCAAATATTGTCTTTTGTATAGTCAAAATTAAACAATTTCATACGAGCAATAGGTACCTCGAGTTTCACTACTACCATCGCCAATTATAAACGTATATTCGTACATAAGGTTCTAGAAAATTTAAATATATTTAAGTTCTAATTCATGAGTTATTAATAACAACCACATACCTATATTTTTAACCAAAAATTTAATTAGTTTTTATTTCAACATTAATCCTTATTATTATTATTATTATTACATTATATAATCGTGATATATGAAATATATATAAATAATATAAAAATATTCTTATACCTTTTTATGTTTGTTTGGTTTTAATTCTATCCATATGAAGTATCGATTACCGAACAAAATATTAAATAGTTTCAAAAATAATCGATTTTCCGATTTCACAGATTTATGTATCGAAAAATCGATGCCTAAATAACCGAGGTAAAGTATAAATACACTCGATTCCATGAGCGCGGTAGTGTACGTCGAGCACATACGGGCGATCTCACATTTAACTTGTTCCGGCATGAAAGCGTTTAATGTTCACTTGCCCTTTTTAAAACCGCATTTTCCTCTCGGCTAATGTCAATGGCCAAGAAATGTCAACCATTTGTAAGCGAATAAGAAATTGCACAAATAACGTTTTACCTTTTGTATTTTATGTATTTATCGATGACACATTCGTTTCATTCATTTATATGAATAAAAATTTACTATTTATTTCTGAACCAAAAAGAGAAAATTATTTTAACTACTTTAATCAATTAAACGAACAATACAAGGGCAAAACTTTTCTTTCTGACTTCTCATATCTTTCTTTATTAATACAGTATTTATAACTAGTTATCAAATAAACCATAACAAATACTAGAAGTCCCTTTCTGCGCTTACCGTCTAACCACTCATACTCTAGCTAGCTGGTGTGTTACCGTCGCGAGATGACGAGTTTTAGTTCGAGTTTAGACGGCGAGGTCCCCGCGCGCCGGCCTTCACCTCCGCGAAATTGCGTTTGACATTTTCGATACTGTGAAGTGACATTTCTGACTCTAGTAAAACCAAACGCTGCTGTGTTTATTTACTCTATGAAATAGACCAAGTTATCTCCAAATTGGAAGTGCATCTCCAAATTACACACACACATTTTAAGTGTCTCATTCATCATCTTGCTTTAAGTGTTGCAGAGATTCAAATATGAATTTATTATATCCTAATAAATATTAAGTACACTGATGAACAGGTAGTATTTTCCAACAAAATCACTAAGATCACGGTTTTAGTACCTATGGTGTAACTTAAAGAAAGTCTGCTTTCTAGAAGTTACCCAACGCTCGGGCTTCGCAAGGTCGTCGTTGACGGGCTTTGTTTTATTACCCGAGCGAATCGTGTGGCCTCTCCGAGGACGGTCATGACCATTAATGTAATTTTTTTTAAATTTTCCACATTTTATATTAAATGAAAATATGATTGGATCCGTCACAGTGTTGAATTCGGTGGTCTTGTAAGCAAAACGTGAATTTTCAAGTCAATTTCAAATTACGAAATGTTATAAGCTTTTCAATAAGTAATGTACAATTTTTATTAGTTTTTTTTTAGTCCTTTTTCTCAATATACTGCAAGATAGAAATAAACTACTTAACTTTTGTAATGCGATGATTAAAAATGGATTCATTCGATAGAAGGAAATTAGTATTTTTATATAAATAACACACGTCAATTCACGAAAATCTGGTCTAAGTTTATTTTATTCTAAATATAGGAATGACAATCTGCTTTAATCTAAGCGGATCATAATGAACAAAATAATCATGGAGTTATCTCAAATTTATAACAAAATTAATTTAAGCAAAGTATTACAGGTTTGTTTATAAAAAATCGATTAAGAAATCGTTCTAAAGTTTACGTGAATCATCAAAAATACGTCTTGAATGACGAAAGTATTATTAATTATCATTAGCAGGAGGTCACTAGAGGGATCATGACCTCTGCGGCCTCTTCTTCTAGATCCGTGAGATTAATTCCGAAATTTAGAACCTGATTTAACTTCACCCGCATAATTTTCATGTTTTATATTAATTAGTTTTTAAGCTTCATGAATACTAACACATATTTAGAATTTCATAAGCTAAACTGTTTTTTTTTTCAAGCTCCAACAGTTTTGCAAATCTCTGTTACTTAAAATAGCACAGTAATGATATCACTGTGCTATAATAAAATAGCACAGTAATGATATTACTGTGCTATTTGTTGTTTTGCTATGTGCTGTAATAATGATAGTATCGGGTCAGTTGTTCTCGACATAAGCTCTTATGCGTAATTATAATTTCCATGTAATTACCTTTCATTGTATAATGTCTGGATTGTATAATGTATGAACAAATTTATGATAATTAAAGTTTACGAATATAAACTAAAAAATTTTATCAAAAATCTTACATTTCATCCTAATTTATAAAATTTAAATTGATATTTGAGATGCCTACAAGGGTTTTTGTTTTAGGCCAAAATTCTGGAGGACACAAAATTTATTTGGGAATTTAGTTTATTGTAATATTAATTTAGTTTATTGTAATATTAATTTAGTTTTTAACGATTTACTGCGTAATTCAAATATTTTAAGTTAAACAATGGCGGAAATTCCTTTGTTGTAGGTATTTTCATGTTTTTTTTTTTGCATTTCCTCTAAAAACATCTGATTGGAGTTTCTTCTTCCATCCATCCACCTTTCCCCTAAATACATATTTTCTAATTTTTCAACAGGGCATAATGGAAAGCGCTACCTTCAATTTTAATGCCATTGATATAATTTTATTAGCTTGCTCAATGATTTTTGTTGGATCAGTATTTTGTCCTCTGTTTACTTCAGTTATTCTTGTTCCCACTGTATCTGCTATTTCCTTTTTCGTGCTTTTTATCAGGCTATCTGCTTTTTTGAGATTTTTCGGAACTCATTGTGATTAATTTTTTGTAATTTTTAAAGTATAATTCCACCAATTTCACCTTGTCTTATTAACAAGTCTTATTTTTGTGCTGTCATGAATTACTATAAAATAACATGCGTTGCCGTGATAACGTATTCAAACTTCTATTCTTTTCTTTTTATCTAACTAACCAGTATTGAATTATCACTAATGTACAGTTCCAATCAACTTTATGGCGGATGTGAACGTAGGCACAAGTCGCGTCGCAGTAAATAGTTTTAGGTGTAGCGGGACGCAGTGAAGCGAGAGGTATATGACTGTATCTGCGCAAACACGCGTATAGCGTTGTATTCCGATCCGCCATAAAGTTTGAGGCGAACTATACCTACCTAAATACTTCATAGTGCATAAGGTTTTGTATTTCCTGACATGTTATATTTACTAATACTGTTTCTGAAAATACTTGTGTTTTGTGTGTTGAATGTGATTGTTCTTGGAGTTTTGGGTATGTCTGACTTCTGATAATGTATTTTTGTTTTGGATTTTGCTTTGTTAGTGTTGTTTTTTGGGTGCCATACTTTTGGGAGTATTATTTCTGAAGTATTATTTTAGGGAGCATTTGTTCTCGGGAGTGTTTTTTATAATAATAATAATAATAACAATAATAATAATAACAATAACAATAACGTATACATGAACAACAACGTCTAGGCCCCAAACTGAGCATTAGCTTCTGTTTTGGATACCAAGCGAGGGCACCACATACATATCACAACCAAGACCCGGTACCAGTTTCAATATTCACATATAAATACTGACCCGACCTGGGATTTGAACCCGGGACCCCCAGCTTCGTAGGCAGGTTCGCTACCCACTAGACCAAGCGGTCGTCGGTTTTCTTAGGAACGTTTGTGCTTTATATGTAGATACTTTAAGTGTTTTATTGACCCGAGTGTGTTGAATGTGCCGGTTTTTGTATAAATTTAATTTTAAAGCTTTACTAAAATAGTAGAACTATTTATATTGCATAATATTTAACTAGTTAGCTTTTTATTTGCTTAATGTGTTTTTATGTTAATCTTGTGACTTATTTCGGGTATTGTTCTGGAGAGTTTTTGCACTTGGGTGATGTTGTGGATCTGGGTATGTTTGTTTCTAGGAGCAAGTGTTTCCGGGTGCGTTTCTGGGAGCATTTGTTTCCGGGTGCGTTTGCTCCCGGAGATGTTTTATATGTTATGTACTGAGAGCAACTTGTTTGTGTCACTTTTAGATTTCTGTGATTTTGATTCCTGTGTATGGTGTAAGTGTTCCTTGGGAATGTTTATGACATTATTTTAGTTTTATGCTAACAATATTTAAAGGTTTTTCTGTGTTTGTACACATTTGCTCTTGGGAGCATTTATCTGACTAATGTCTTTGCTTAATTTGGTTTGGGTGTTATGGAATTTGTTTTGAATTTTTCTTGCCCTCTGTAAATATTTTGTTAATTGTCATAAAAAAAAATTATGTACATAATTAGACATAAGACCCCATAAACTTAAATAGGTACATAATGTATAGTATCAATTAACTTATAAAATACGGCAAGGAGTATCAAATCGCACCTTGTCACATTCTATGTAAATAATGTATTAACTAAACGAGAGAATATATTATGTGGTCTGTTGAGTCACACACACACGAATGTAAAAATTGGCCTGTCATTTTTATTGACATTGTGTTGCGAGGGTTCACCTAAACATTATATAATCAAACGTATTAATTAATATCACTACGTTACAATTTTATAATAACTTCGACTTTTCGCGAGACGTCTTTGTTCATTTGCCACGTTATTTATATAATATTTCGTTCTTCGAAATAATGCGTTTTTTTTTATAAGAAACCTAGCTTTGTTGTATTGATCACACAAATTGAATGATCTGTCAATTTATTTAAATTTTCCATTCGGTATTTTCCAGATGTAATTCGAATTAACACATATTTTAATATCTACTGATTTTCAGTTTAAATTTGAAATATTTATTACGGCCAAAAATCAGTCTTCGAAATATTATCGTAACATAGACTTTTGTATGAGTTTTTTTTTCTATATTTGCCCTAATTTCTAATAAACGTGGCTCTTTTTTTAAACATATAGGTACATCATATCTATACACCTAGTTGAAGAAAAGTTACCATTTTCCAGTTAATTTTATTACTTTTACAAAAAAAGTAATTTTCTATTTTACAATGAATTCCATTAAAATAGGTTTCAAGTGAACAATTAAGTTCAATACAAAACCGAGTCTGAGGGTGTACATTGAGAAACATTGCAATTAGTTACGTAGGGTGCCGCGATCTTGATTCAAGCCCCCGGCGCTCAATCTTGACCGAGTTGTGCGCGCAGCTTGACTTCACACGGCTGCAATAAAACTACTTACACTCTATAATTAATAGGTACCAGATAAATGCATTAAAACTTCATGATAAGTTATTTTTAATAAGCCCAACTGTAGACTAAATCTAAAATTAGACCTACAATAAATGGAAGATAATATACTGGGCAATACCCTACACCGTATTACATAAAAGGGTGAAGACCGAATAAAACTTGAATAAAATAATAAAAGAGTTCTTGTAATGTTACATTATTAAAATTTTAATTATCATATATTAGTATTGATTAAGATTATTAACAGCCAGCAAGGATCAAAACACACTGACCAATTTTTTTGACTAAATATTTTGACTTCATACCAGTTTTAATTTAATTCGGCTAACATTATAATCATATTTTCTATGTGCACAAGTGGTTTAAAAATATTACCTACTGTAAATATTGTTTTCTATTATATTAATAGATATATCTATTAATTGGCAAGTTGGAAAATTGTTGTAATTATTTCGCGGTAAAAATTATTTAATTCATAATTAAAACTTTCATGAATTTTAGTTATAAATGGTCACGACCAAAGCCACCTTCTAGCTTTTGCGATGTTTATTTCATTCAAGTAACTAACGCATCGTGTCCAAGTTTTTAGACAAAAATTAAAGATGGTAATGTATTTTAAAAGTTCATTAAATTAATTCTGTTTTATGATGGTTAAATGTTTTTTTTCTAAACCACACTGGACTTTTAAATAAAAATTTCATATTCAATAGACGCTTCTTTTATTTTTAAAACCGTTAGATTTGCAGGAATCTTATTAGCGAATGCTATTTTTATAGAAGCGGATTAACATTTGTTTTACGATTCTCGCTAAGGTAACGAGTTTTTGAGCGTTCCCATATGAACAGAGTTCACAAGAAATAGTTCAGTAGACACACACCGTTTTAACATATGGATTCGATTTAGTTTGGAATATACCAGTAGAGTGTCGTGATAGCCCAGAGCGCAACGAACCTGTCTCAAATTTATAAGGCCATAGGGCCATGTTTCGAATCCGGGCGTGGTAATGAGTTTTTCTGACTTAAGAACATTAACTATCACTGACTCCGTGCCTCGGAGAGCACGTTAAGCAGTCGGTCCCGGACGCTGTCAATAGATGGCGGTCGTTACAATCTTTGTGGTCACCTTCTTCCACAAAGTAATAAAATTCACTCTTATGACGTATGTCAAGATTATGTTACATTACTACGAAATAAAGATATTTTGATTTGATTGATTGATAATCCCCAACCCGCAGTGGAGTAGCGTAATGGATTTAAGCTCCAAACGCCCTCCTCACCCTGGGGGAGGCCTAAGCCCCTGCAGTGGGGTAAAATGGGCTGATGATGAATACCAGTAGAGATAAACATTGTTTTTTACAAGGTTATTCTACGAACAATAATACTATAAAATAATATTTGTCCTCAGATTGGCACTCTGAATTGTTTGTCCCAAACGAGCGTTACTGGAATGTTATTTTATAGATAGCCATTTGCTGATGCGAGAAGCCTGGTTGGCCAAATTTTACTCTTCAAATAGAGATACTGTGTCTTGTACACTGTGACAATCTTCTCTAATGGGCATCGACCGAACCACAAGTTGACGTCACATTAATGTTTCCCGTTTTCTTTTTATATCTCTGTGATGTTGCCTCCAAAAAATTTCATATTTTTTCTGTTGAATAAAGACACCTTTTCCTGTAAATACACCATTTTTTGGACATTGTTGCAAAATTTTGTACAATGATACCATTCCCATCTTTTAGTGGACAATCATGGTTGTTGAACTTTTCTTTGATCAAATTCATGTAGGTGTTACTTGTGCATATAATTGATATTGCACGCTTTAATGTAAACATGACAATCACTTTATTATCTATTAATGTACATGACGTCATTTCTACCCCTTGTGCTTATTGTTGTAATTCTAAGCATTTTTATTCCGTATTTATCAATCTGAACAGTCCTTTAAAATCTGAGACAAAAAGAAACCTATTTTGTTAATGTGAATTTACAAGCATTTCGTACATAAAGGGGCAACTTGTGGTGATTATTTCATACCATCCAGGTTCTATGATAAAAATACTTAAGTTTCTGCCTATTCTAATAAATTTTAATGTAATGTACCTAATCAGTGAATTATTCCAATTTTCTAAATTCTATGTCAATTGTTTTGGAAAGAACATGTATATTTTAATAAAAAACATTAGTTTTTTTTTTAATACTCGTAACTAAACCACACAAAGTATCAATTACCACACAGAAATTTTAAAAAAAATCTTCATTGTCATCTCGGTTTCATTACACCGCAGAGATGAATTCGAAGCACGTCTTTTAACTAATTACGAAAATGAAACTCTATGTACGTTTTTATTGTATATTCTTGTGTAAAATCGCAACTTGATTCGCCTGACCGTTCAGAAGTTGGAGACCCTCATCCAGACTGATAGGAGTCCAATCAATGTGGTCTCCCAATGTGGTGTTTATTAAATCACGTTTTTCAATATTCTAACGCTAGAACCGAATAAGTGTCATTCGCGTGGAGAAATCCGTAAATTTGCGCAACACGTCAGCCAGCCATTCGACGCGTTCTCACGCCTCGCGCATGCGCATGCACTTTCTTTGTTTAGTCAGCCTTAAATACATGCTTATCATTTATGTAGTATTTACAACTACATGAATGTACAATTTGTGGTTTTCTCGCTCTCCCTATCTATAGATATTCAGTAAAGAAATTTTATACTGTCAACATACGAAAACCTTATGTAAGAATAACTAGTGTTCCGCCCGCGGCTCCGCTCACGTGAACTATATATACAGTTGTACCGGGACCATTTACTCCGGAAAAAAGTACTTAGTCTATGTCACTCTTCAGTTTATAAACTGTATCTATACAAAAAATTAATTAGAAATTATAATATAATAAAATTAATTAGAAAGCTAGTTTTAAAATAAAATTTAGCCCATGTTGTGCTTAAATGTGCATACGTCAATGTGAGTGAAAAAATTTATAAAATCAGTAAAATTTTGAGTTTGCTCGTAACAAACAAACAAACAAACAAACAAACAAACAAACAAGAAATTAATTCCATTTATAATATTAGTATAGATAGTGGGCCGTTCATTACGCTTCCATCAGAGCCTATGGTCGCTACTGATTACTTTACACATCACATTGCCACAACGTTGAATACGTCTATACTTCATTTCTTCAATTGTGTATTTTGCTCATTCACATTCAGTTTCTTTTCGGATTAAGTTTTTTTAGAAAATGTACCATGTTCTTTATGAAAATCCTGAATAAATTAATTTATAGCAAAGATATTCTACAGATATTTTTTGTCTTGTAAAAGCTGGTAAACGACACTTCTTCTAAACATTTGGTGAATTTTCGCGTATTATAATTTATAATGTGACATGGTGTCTCTGATTTCTAAACAAATTAGATTTTCTTTATGGTTAAATCAATCTAAGAATAACATACAATAATTACAAGTTACAATTACAAGTTGACGACCGTTTAGCCTAGTTAGTAGCGACCCTGCCTACGAAGCTGGAGGTCCCGGGTTCGAATCCCAGGTCGGGTCAGTATTTATATGACGAATATTGATACTAGTACCGGGTCTCGGTTGTTACCCAAAACACAGGCTAATGTTTAGTTTGGGGCCGAGACGTTGTTGTTATGTATACGTTATTATTATTTATTTTATTTTTAATTAACTTACAAAATAAAACCTCAAATTATAAAATGCCAGTTATTGAAATTGGTTTGCCTGCATTGATCGTGTTTTGCTTTTATAGTAACGATATGAAGACATTCCACAATATACATGGGATGCAGTAATAAAACAAAGTTTGTCTCTCAATACTTGGAACATAAAATTCGTAAGTAATGAATTGCTTTTATTACTTAATAAATGAAATCTCTGTCTATCTGAAATACCTAAATGCAAATTTCATGTAAAATATTGATTTAAAATTTAAAAAAAAATCCTAGAACTAACTAACGAACAGATGATGACAGAATTTAAGATTTTCGAATTGTCCATGGAACTAATCTAACTGTTTGTACATGCCATTTTGTAAAAACTGAAATTGTCAATTTAAACCTAAAGAACAACTAGACTCGTTGAACTCTTCTGTACGAACTTTCATTAGGATAACGGTATACCTCACATATAATAGGGAAAATGTCGTGTGTACATTTCAATAATACTATGTAGATAATAATTTCTTCCTACAATTGCATAAACAATGCCTTACAAGTGTATTGGTTGATCTATAAGATAAAATAGAAAATTGGCTCTCAAACATTGCGAAAAACTATTACTGAAATTCTAAAGAGTTATGTCAAAGTAAACGTAAGTCTGTGAGGTAAAACTAAACAACGCTGTATATTAGCAGGTCGTGTTGTCTGTGACGTCATAACGCGTGACCAATCATGTCTTAGCGGCTTTGGAGACTGGACACAATCGATGAATTTCGATTGTCGATAGTTT
Organism: Luffia ferchaultella; assembly: GCA_949709985.1. Classification (NCBI taxonomy): domain Eukaryota; kingdom Metazoa; phylum Arthropoda; class Insecta; order Lepidoptera; family Psychidae; genus Luffia; species Luffia ferchaultella. The sequence goes on along the minus strand of OX453253.1, from coordinate 8,274,106 downwards.
ATAGTTCGTAGTCGAAATAATTATGTAACTTTAAATCAATTTAAAAAGTTACGAATAATATGCGTAGATACTTGTGGAGTTTATAAATACAAATTTAGTTATCAAACAATATTTATATACAATATATAAAATCGAAATACCACTCACTCATAATAAACGCTGACTCGAAACCGCTGAAGCGAATTACACGAGATATGCAAATTATGTTTGATATGTGACATAAGCGTCCACTGAGAAAGGATTTTTGGAAATTCTACTTTTAACGGGGCAAAATGCAAGCGGTAAGTTTATATGAGAATCCGTTATTTTTAATCCGTTATGCATGTTAATTAGTATTTGACCTTTGGGTCGCAAACAAAAAATGTCGTGTTTCAAGATTTTTAGAAGTTTTATCATTAAGGAAAGCACAATTAGGATGAACGTTTGCATGAGATTTCTGTAAATTTTTAAGTTAAATGCATGAAAATTGGTAGGTGTATTTAGCCTTTGGGTCAGAACTAAATATGTTGTATTTCAAAAATATTTTAATATTTATTCCTTAATGCTCTTAAAATAGGCGACGAAAATTTGTACGGGTGCTTTCATTATGGCATTCGTACATGCTCCAAATTATAAACCATGGTAAGACAAAACGAAACTAAACTAAAAGTCAAGCCAAAGAACTTTTTAAATGGTCGCATTCAGTAATCGATACTTTGGCCTAATTATATCGATAGTTAAAAATGTCGACAATGGTGATTCACTAAACATCAGTAACAAGTGCAAGTATGCTTTGCCATTCGCCTTGGTCTAGACGAAACATACTCGATCGGACGTTCCTTTTACGAGAAACAAATATTTTGTATTATTGGAACTCAAAACCTTAAAAAAGATGGTTACAAGTTAAGGTGAAAGGAAAAATATAATAAATTTTAAGTTTACACTGTCTAGAACTCGCAATATGGACGAACTGCGCATAAAAGAATATAGACGGTAATAATGTTGGATAAGCAAACACAATGTACATGTATAATAGGTATATTTTTTTATTTATTATTTCATATCAACTACCAAAGACTCATTTGTTACTAAAACATGTGCATTACAACCTAAATGTTAGTAACATAATATAATAATAACAGTCAAAATTAAAACAAACTACAAATCAGAAATCAACATCAAATTGTAAAAATTAACCAAGTCATACACAAGATGTCAATACTATATCTATCCTATATGAAATGGCTATCCGAGAAAGAACACAAGTCACAACAAGTCACAATTTGACGAAATTTAGTAAGTGATGCTATTCTTTTGATGGATCCATGCCCTCTCCCATGCGACCATTTCACACTTTATGAAAGCGGCAATATGGTAGAATATAATATGTAATAACGTATCGAGTGTTCCGCAAATCAAAATCATGCTTTTAAGGATATTTTAAATTTATCATAACTTGCTAATAATGAAATACCAAAGAGTAAATAAATTTAACAGCGGGTGAAATATAAAAGTTAAAAAACATAAATAAATATTTATTAACTTTTTTGAATTTTCTATATTATATAATAATATAGACTTTGTGTCTTTATACAAAATCTTTTTTAATGTGAACTGTAATGAGGTATTTTTCCAAATTATTTTCTGCAATCTGGCCCCCTGTAATATAATAATAAATAATAATACACATATATAGATAAGTAGGAAAAGTATAATTCACGAACTGCTTGCTATACAGTGATGTAGTAAAATTACGAAACAAACATTTTTTGGGGCAGGTCGCCGTACTGAAGGCCGAAATTTATTTTTTTTATACTAGGTGTGAACTTCTTATATTTTAATTGATTTTTATAAATTACGTAGAGTGTACTGAATGACTTTTATTTAAGTCAATAGTTGCTGAGATATGCATTTCTGAAATCCTATAAAGTGCCCCCCAGTAACTTTTCGAATAGGTCCCAATAAGATATGTCTACGCCACAGAAACCTGGCAACACAGTGAGCAAAGTAACGCCTCGTATCTCAGTACGCGCCCGTTTTTTGCTCTATGACTCTCTACTGCTCATTGTAAGCGAATCAAGCGCACCCTTTTATTGTAATACAATTTTTCTCATATTAAGATAAATGTTTTAAAGACTATTATTATAATTATGCTATTCCTTCACCATAGTGTTTCTTTACAAGCATTGAATTCAGTCTGTCTATTTCAAGACATGTGTCATGATAGCCCAGAGCGCAACGAACCTGACTCAAATTTATAAGGTCATGGGGCCATGGTTCGAGTCCGGGCGTGTACCAATGAGTTTTTCTGACTTAAGTACATTAACTATCACTGACTCCGTGCCTCGGAGAGCACGTTAAGCAGTCGGTCCCGGACGCTGTCAATAGATGGCGGTCGTTACAATCTCCAACAAGTAGTAGAGTAGCGTGGTGGATTTAAGCTTCAAACCCCCTCCTCACCCTGGGGGAGGCCTAAGCCCTTGCAGAAGGGTTAAAATGGGCTGATGATGATGATTTCAAGACAGATATGTTAAGCAGTTTCTGAAATATTTGTTTTTATACTTATTATTTGAATTTTAATAATTAACGTTTATTCCGACTACAAAACCCTTCACTGTACGTGGTTCGACGCGTACTTAGACGGTTTTTTTTTGACCTACGATAAATAGCAATAGAAATTTTCATCTCAGAAAACTAATTACATAAATTCCGTTCCGTTCCGTTCCAATGACTCACCAGCCAGCAGTTCTGCTGCAAGGACGCGGAGGTCCGAGACACCAATGAGCCATAGTAAATAGAACTGAGTGTAGGTAGGCTACAGTCTGGAGATAGGAACGACATTATAAACAATTTCTCTACTGTTTTCGCTATATGCACTCTCTACATATCGATACAAGCATGCGCACGGAAGTGTCCGGTTTCCTATAGCCGAGCCGTGAGGTCACACTGAGGCCGTCGGTCGGGCTGCCAAGGCTGCATAAGCCGGTTGCCTAGATACTGACACGCTATAATATAAATGTTGCCAGATGTTGCCAGATAACCAGAAAAGCAACTTTTTCGTAGAATATTAATTGAAAAAATATATTTAAGATGAAGGAGTAAGATTGTAATAAAAGCTCGAAAATTATCATTGTATATAGGAGAAAATAAATAAAAAACATTTCACAACTGAATACTTCTACGTATGCAATGCAGCAACAGTGACCACTGCTACGTATGATAAAAACTGCTTTTTACCTATATCTTAGTTTACAAAGGCAACGTTTAGCCTACGATATTATTTTAATGGCATACAAGAAAATAAATTTTTTTTTGTCTTTAAAGTTATACTTACTTTGAAACAAAATATACAAACAAGTGTTTCGTGCCATTAACTTTCACTGTTCCTAAGGAAAAGGGGTCAAGTCCAGAGTACCCGGAGTATCCGGAGAGCGTGTATGAGATGAGTGATGAGTGTCGATGAAGTAAAAGAAGTATGCCAGGATCGTACTAAGTGGAAATCTGTAGTCTCTGCCTGCTCTAATGGGAAGCAGGCATGAGTATATGTATGTATGTATGTTCCTAGGGATGAAATGATTGACATTCGCTTACAAGGTGCACGAAGCAAAAGGTAAAGACTCAATGTCCGGCGAAGACCAGTAATCTAAACAAGTGTTTTCGGTTCCATTTTCTTCATCCCAAGACACCTCGGCAAAATGTTTAAAGATAATCTGAAGTTCTTTCCTTTGAAATAATATTAATAAAATCTACAGATTTCTTGTAATTATCAGAGGACATTGAAAATGAACATCAAAAATAAAAAATTATAACACATTTTTGTCAAACAATTTTATTAAATTTTTCGACAAAAGTTATAAACCCATTTTCGAAAATTTGATATTATACGATGCCCCGTGAGCTCGTGCATTTTTTAACACTACTGCCTTTTGTCTACCTTTAAACTCTCTGAAATATAACCGAATCTCGTTCTCCGGGGTAACTGATCTGATAATCATTCGATGAAAAGGGGGCGTGCCCAGCCCACAGTTTTCGATCGAATCCAAAAATCCAAATACTATCATAAATTTCGGAAATATAGCCGAATTATAGTCCCCCACTAAAACGATCTGATAAATATTTTCACTGTTAAAAATATTTTCGGGTGATTTGGGTGGTCCAAAGTTCATTAATTGATATATTCCTATTGGTATTCTAAATGCAAAGGTGTATTTGTTGGTTATTCATTCTTTCGCGGAGCAACAGAGTACAGGATCGCCGTGATTTTTTGCATTGAGATTTATATATTATGAGTTAAATTGGAGAGTGACACAGGCTACTTTCGATCTCAGAGAAATGCACGATTCTTGTGGTAATAGGGTAACATTTTTATACTGGCGCTATTCTTTTATACTGGCCACTCAGGCAAAGCCACAGTCGAAAGCTAGTACGTGCGTTCCAATTTATTTTCTTCCCGTGTCAGATCTTCAGTAACTTATTACTTGGTCAAAAGGTTGTGACAGACAGACGGCCACGTGGATGGTCTGTTGGGAATATTGTTTTTCCTTTTTACAAGCAGGATCCTAAAAACGAATCATAACTATTTATATCAACTAAATATCTGCTATTAACTCTCTATTAACTATTCTAATATATTAACTCTCTAACTAACTATTAGCTCTATTTAGCTACAGCTAGTAGCTATTTAAGGAAGAACTCAAATTGATTTACGTCATTACAGGAACTAGTAAAGGCCGTGAATGCCTGACTGCAATTCTCTAGATTAAAGGTATTATTAATACGAATGTATATTGTTTCTGCATCGCATATAATTTTCAGCGTATGCTGAATAAGATTGCAGATTATTTTACAAATCTTTCGGTATTGAAATATATAACACGAAACAAGATTTGCACGCAATAAGCATCTAAGTAGAATTTCGTGGCACCATTGAATAGACACTTACATGTCTACCTACCGTACCCGCCTACTGTGATTATAATGTTTTGTATAGATATATTTATTTATTATTCGAGTCATAATATTGGTTCAATCGGTGATGTAATTTATCTACAAATAGGTAGTAATATTTTATAATAATTATAACGTAAATCCTATACCTTATTCACTAATTGTGAGATATATTGAATATTTAAATTCAAAGTAAAAACTATTGTATGACCCTTGTATTAATAATGTAAACAAGTGATATATAATGTGATACCGTAATCTATCGTGTATACAAAATAATCAAATGTAAACCGTTGAAGAAGTAGCGGAGATTGTTTGATTCCCATTTCCATTTCGAAATTAGTTGCAGATGCATATTTTCTATAAAAAAAGATAAAAATTATAAAAATTAAGTAACAGATTAACACATAAGTAAAAAAATTAAAAATAATAATTTTTCGATATACAGAGTAAGATTTTAATGACCAGCCAAATTTTAATATAATAACCTTTGATAAAAATCCGTTGGCCGTCTTGTTCCTTCTTAGTATCGTTCAATAGGAAAATATTCAGTTAAGACTACGTAAACCTTTCCTAAAACTACCATTATACTCATCACCATTCACGAGTACACCAGAGCACGTGCATGCGCCCCGCCCACATACCCCATGCCCCGCCCTTTCGTCTATTTAAGTAGAAGGTAGCCATATTTTGTTAAAAAATATTTAGAATATAATTATTGATTACGAATATTTGACCTATGTTTTTATTTACGTAATGAGGTCTAATGGTTATACCTAATATCTAGAAAAATTTTGGCTGGTTACTAAAATCTCATCCTGTATAACACAATACTTTGCAATTTTTTTTATTTATAATTTTTCGTTAGTACAGTTTAAAATAGATTTTTGCTTTAGATATACTTTACACGATAATGCATATTTTAGTTTCGATTTAATTTAGGTTTTTAGCGATTGGTGATACAAATATTTGTATGAACCCATTTTACAAAATGAAGAAATATCCTAAACATTTAATTGCCTAACCTTGTAATAGTAATTAAATGCTCGTGAAGAGAAGTTTAAAATATTTTTTTGTTAGTTACAACTTAATACAATTAGTCTTAAATATACTTTTCTATTTAGTTAACGAAGAAATAAATCAACTGCTCGAAACATACAAAATTAAGATACCAAAGATATTCTTCATCAGCCCATTTTTACTCCACTGCATGGGCTTAGGCCTCCCTCGGTGTGAGGACCGACTGCTTAACGTGCTCTGCGAGGCACGGAGTCAGTGATAGTTATGTACTTAAGTCAGAAAAACTCATTGGTATACGCCCGGATTCGATCCATGGCCCTATGGACGTATAAATTCTACCGCATTATACCAAAGATATTCAACAAAACAATATTGATTTAGCCAGTTTCGTGATGTTTTAGAGAATAATTCTCAACTCGGCTACATACAGTCTGACCGTTGATATCTTCTTAAGTTCTACTGACGCTTATGAATAATATTGCAGTTATTTTTTTCTCTCGAAAAGTTTTTTTGTTTGTTCCTTTACGAAGTTCAACTTCGGAGAGAACCCCACGAACTCTAGAGCTTAAAATGATAGAGTAAATAAAACGAAAACGACTGATTTTTTTTATTAAAATAAAAACGTGTGTAGTTATCTTCGCCAATTTATTTGGCTAAAAGTTTTACCATTAACGGATTTTAAGCTCAATAAAATCTACAATCACTATGATAATCATAGTCACGTTCTGAAATATCTATTTATGACAGTGAATTTAAATATTAATTAAATACAATCTAATAAATGTTTTAAAATTCAATTTTTTTTTGATTTATTTTATGTTTAATCACCTGCACATTATTTATTCTGATACTTATTAGTTTACTTATACGAACCAAAAAAAAAAAAGATATTTTGATGTTTCATTAATTTAATTTTAATTACAACAATTTCATGTTTATTACCAAACATTATATCAATTGGTAGGTAATGAAAATAAACTTTTTTAATATTGAGTTTGTTATTATATGTTTGAAATTAAATTATTTACGTGTATTATGTAAGTAACTAGGTCTGTACAAGTATAAAATTTATATTATAAAATTTTTTAAAAGCATTATTCATATTGTATTATTTTAGTTTTTGTTTCTTTTAGCAGTCTGTCGATACTTCTGTTCGTTTATTTTGATCTATGTTATTATTGCACTTTGCCTCAAAATTTATGTAAACTAAACAGTGATTTCTTTCGTCGAGACGATTTAAATTGCTAAAATAGTGTTTAACATACTATCCGTAATTACTTCAAAACAAATTACCCTTTCAGCGGCCGCACCTTAGAATGGATTACACATACTTATCATTTAATGATAGAATTTGACTTGCAAATGTGCTAATCTTTGTTCTCACGGTCGGCACTTAATTTCAGATGTCCGAGGGCAAAACTACAATCAATATTGATAATAATATATTTTTTATTAATGTATGATTCTTCACTCTAACATTAAATCCAATTTTCTGATATTGTAAAATATTTTCAGTGACATTACGAATTCGGCCGATAAATCCGATATACGTCTCTTATCGTCGCCGCGAATATAAACACGATAATCGATTCTTATTCTACTGAATGATTGTTGAAATATTCGATTTATATATTGGACCAAACCTTTAAATTTCGTGCAAGGCAAAACCATAACGGTCGTGTAGTATTTTATAATAGGTAGAGGAGAAGATTTCCTTCTATTTTCTATACAAAATCGAGATCAAAATTTTAAAATTTAATAACGATAATTCACGCACGTTAAACATATGCCATTATAATCGTTGACACGTTGCTATCTTGTAAATAGTATCCTGATCTTATTGTTGCAGAAATTTTGGGACTTTTAGTCAACAAGTAATTTTAATCCAATATATACATATAAAAAAAAATTTCATAGATTATTTACACTTCCAAAGTATGTGATTTTGATCAATTTTGAGTATAGCAAGCGGCGGGAAGACATAAATAATTCTTCTTAAAGTAAAGGAATCTGTTATATTTTATTTTTATATGTTTCACCCAATGTTTCTTGTATTTAACTGATACAATAGGTAAAAGCTATTTAAGTTAAAGAATTTTTTTTCTCATAAAACATTATGTTGATTTATTATCAACAACAATAAAGATATAAAGAAAACACGCTTGTGCAGCGTTTTTTACAGATTTTACTAATCGGTTGACGCATTTAAATGTTCCTTGAGTATGTTTTTAAAAACGTTTATGTCATCACAATCTTTGATGCGGTCTGGTAGCTTATTGTACAACTGTGCTCCCTCAAAGCATGTAGATTCAGAATTATGTATAGGCAGCTCAAGAAAAGCTGGTACAAGCGATTTGCTAACACATATTCGTTTCTTTTACACACATCTAAATCGCTTGTGATAGCTTTCGTAGAAATTCTTATAATTCACTCTATTTTATTAATACTAAGTGAATTGAACTCTTGTAGTTTTGATCCATCTGTACTTACGTCTTATGTAGTTAAGTACATAAATACTGCGAGAAACTTGATTTATTTATAAACTTAACGCGTTTTAAGGTTATCACTACATACTTTAGATTGTCATTATGTTTATATTTCATTTTGTTTATTATTCACCAAGTAGGGACGCGCCGACGCACACGAGTATTTAAATCTCTCGCAACATCTTAATTGAACAAATTTTTACGATGCTTCGCTTAAGGTCACTAACTACAAAAAAACATAATCTCGACTCAGTGTTACGTTCGTTTGGGCCTGCTAATGTCGTCTTTAACCTTCAAAGTTGTTCATAATTCATCATATACGGCGGTAGTTCGACATTCGGATATGTTTCATAGCACTGTTCATAGCATTTTAAATTATTCAATTTTTCGAAGACCTAAAAATTTATTTGACTGATTAAACGGAACGTATCATGGAATTAAATAGTTTTTTTTGTGTTTAGTATATTGTGGTCGAATTTCATTTTATTAAAGGGAGATTGAATACAGAATTAATAATAATTTAAAAAAAATGGGTGGATAGAACTCGGATTACTCCGCTAGTTTTTTTTTTTTTTTTTTTGTGAATTCAATGACGAAATAGCGTTTAATACTTCAATCTGTTAATTTTTTTTTTCGTTCAAATCCAACAAGAAGTCCGCCTTCACATTCGCCATTTTAGTTCGCCTTCGTTTTATATTTCAAACTAACGTTGCAATCTCTATTATACAATAGGCTGTTGTCAGTTTTGCTATTCCATTTTAATACTGTTTTGGATACAATCATCTTCATAAAATCTTACATGATAGGCGGGAGGCCACACCAGAAAATGTGTCAAAAGCCTAGCTGGTCAATGAATATCATGATAAAATGTTTCATATGTTCAAATGAAATTTATTAAATATTTGTGTTTTAAACTGAAATGCCGTTATGATTAAAAACTATATAACAATATTTGTCGTCAACATCATCATCTTCCCCTACGCTCAAGACGTACTATCGCGGATTTAACTTTCTTAACTAAAATTGTCTCAGGAAGTGTCGACTGTTCCGATCTCCTAACCAAACTCAACTTCATCTGTCCCGTTAGGTTGTGTAGATCGTCCTTAACCTTTTATTTACCAAAGACATCCAGCAATTACAGGCAAAATAGTTATCTTTGGCGAGCGAGTAATAATGTAATATTGGAAACCACGAAACTCGATCTGTTTCATTCAAGTAACCCTTATGTACGGCGATTATTATCATCAGCCTCAGAATAACCAGAAGGCGCCTGTAAGCGTGAAACTGAAGAAACAAAAACCACTCTTAAACAGAGTGGTTTCACTTTGTTACGATTAGTCACTCCGTTGCACTTACCGCGTTATAATGTACAGTACAAGTGTCAATTTTAATTTTAAAATGTCGTCTTGTTTCGTTCCTACATGCAAAAATGCTGCTGGGCTTACGAAGAAATCGGATGGGATCACATTTCATCTGTAATTAACGTATTCAAAAGTGGATTTATTTAATTATTGAATTTGTTTTACATATTGTGATTGACTTAAAAAATGGCGCGTTCATTTTGTGAGTGTTGCCAGTTCCATCGAAAATTTTATCTACTTTTTATTTAATACCTGTTTAGAATACTCTATTGTTTGAGTAATAAAGCACCTGTGTGAACAACAAACAACAAAGAAAATTGAATTGGATGAAAGTCATACAAAGAGTACGGCTAGATAAGTTTTTGAGACCATCAGAGCGGAACGTAATTTGTTCGATTCACCTTGACAAGCAATATTTTTGTGACGCGAAATGTAGTTTAAAAAAACTAAAGAAATCAGCTATTCCGACTAAGGTAGTAGTCAAGATATGTTAGTTAAATATTATTCATATTGCACCTTTCCTGTTCATTATGTAGGTCATAATTATATTATGAAATAATCCAATTTCATTCCATTCCATCATTCCTTTAATACCCCACTACAGGGGCTTAGGCTTCCGGGATGAGGAGGCTTGGAGCTTAATCTACCACGCTGGTCCAATGCGGGTTGATGGCGGGTAGGTGGTTGGTGGGTAATCCAATACCGTACTTCGGTGGCTATTATACCAAAAATTTCATTTTTTCCCAGAAAATACAAAGGATATACCTTTATGAATACATTGTATACGTGTTATTGAATCTTCTATGCATTCCGATTAAAATTAAATTTTGGTGAATGGAGTAATATATGAATTATCTAATAATGGCATGCTATTTCGGGATTTGGTATTGACATCACAATTGTCTGAGTCACATATAGAAACATCTGGACCTTCGATTTCGGAAAATGTGCGTAGGTACTTACCTACCTAAAATTTTTATGTTTAATTGATTACATTTGATTTTCTGTTTTTGATTAAGCATTTTGCTTTTTCATTTTATGATAGACTTAAAGTTTTTCATTTCAGGATACACAGCCACAATCGCCTACACGATCAAACTCAGAAATTAGTGATGTCTATATTTCTGATTTGGATTTTCTATGTGATACAACGAAAAAGCTACTCAATAACGATCTATAATAGTGAAAATGGTGGTAGCATTGCAAAATTATTGTCTTAAAATCGCCTCAGCTTCATGATTTGTCAAAATATATCGTAGGTTATTATCGGGAACTGTTGCTTATTACTTGTCGAAATCAATAAAATATTCCTTTTGTGTAGAAGCAATTGGCCTCAGATGTGCTATGGATTCACAAGCTTATTGGTTTGAAAAATAATGGAGTTTATTTCTCTTCCCAAAATTTTAATTACTTAAATACCGTATTTGTGAAGCGCATGTCCGAAAAATTTCAAATGAAGGTTTTGTTATAAGTTCAAATATCGAACGATTAGCAATCGTTCTTTCAATTTTCAAGAAATTCATTGAAAAAAAAAATATATTCCTTGTAAATGATGACCACATAAATGGTGAAAGTCATAGAAACGGCGGTTATTGAAAAAGATTTAGATATAAGATTAGGTACCTACATTATTTATCTAAACGTAAAATTCTGCCAATCAGTTCAAATTCTAAAAGAAAATATTATAAAAAGATTACTCAACAAAAGGGTACCTAATAAAAATTTTACTTGCCTTACCTTACCTTTAAAAAGGTACTTTATTGAAGCCGGGTTTTATTTATTGTAATAGGTATAAAAAAAGAAATGTTCATTTCCTTTAGGTATTTAACTAAAATGGTATGTATGCATTTCAAGTTGTAGTGAGTAACTTTCTATTAAATGAAGAACACTTATGTCAGAAGGTCATGCTACTTCCTTTCTATAATTATACTCGTAGTGTACCAAAAAACTCATTGAACTCAAGTAAACACCTGGCGCCTGAAGGAAATTTGAATGTTGTGAGTTTTGACCTAGTACCTGGTATAGTTAAAACTTACTATGAATGAACAAGTACGCAGCGACCGTGCGGCTGCCCCGCAAGAAATAATTTGTGTTATATAAACGCGGCCTAAATATACCTATCTGTTAATATTTTTATTAAACACCTTTTTTCTGATTTTATATGATTATCCCAAAAACAGTAGGAAACCTCTCCCGATCTAGCAACATTACGCGGGCGGGAAGTGAGGCAGGCGCGGGACGTACGTAATGTTTTTGGACACAGTGCGGTATGTGTAATCATAATTGAGCGCGCCACCTGTGTCATCAGCATTTTTTTGAACAATAATTAGTTGAACTAGTTGCCTGCTGTTTGATGTCTATATTAGTATCATATGTAGTTTATTCTAGTTGAATTGGAATTTTAAGTAAGTAGTTCGTAATTCCTAAGTGTAAAAAGTAAACTTGTAATAGGCTAGATTTTGATTTTATTTTCAATTAATATTGTATCTTCAATACACCAACCCGCACTGGAGCAGCGTGGTGGATTAAGCTCCAAGCCCCCTCACCCTCGGTGTAGGCCAAAGCCCCTGCAATGGGGCATAATGGGCTGGTGGAATGGAATTGTATCTTAACAGCTGTTGGTTTTCCCACAATAAATAAATAAATAAATATCATCAAGACGTTTATTGACCTTGTAAGAAAAACGGAAAAGTACCAAGTAACATGTAGTAGTGCTTTTTTTGAATTGGAATCCGAATTGTTGTTTTGATAAGATATATGCATGTGTTCATTATAATATTTTTCAACTATTTCATCTTTAACGGGTAACATTAGGCCTGTAATTTCGATGCATCGCATTTTCAAAAGAGCATCTTTAAATATAAGTCTGATAAGCGCGGTTTTTAATTTATCGGGACATATTCTTGTGAAAATACTTGTACTGACAAGTTTGTGGTAGCCCTAATTACTTATACTATCAACAATATTCTTAAAGTTCATTGCTTTAATTTTTTCCAGATGATTTGTCAATGATAATGTTTTTAATTACAATATTTCATGTACATTTTAATTTGAATCGCAGTTCGGTATAAAGTCTGTACTTTCTTTTTAAATGCATATACAAAGTCGTCGGCGATAGTTCAAAATTTGAAAAAGCTACGAGTATAGTATTGTAGAGTTGTCAGATGGTAAATAAATTAAATTATAACTCTTTAGTGGTTTTAGAGGCGTTTACTATTGGTATAGCTTTTATGCATGGGCTGGGGTAAGATATCACTCGATCAGGGCCGATCTTTAACTCTTTTCTTATATTGTTCTATGTTTTGAATTTCGATCTTGAATCTTCTTTCTTCTTTATGGGTGTGGTCAGTGTTACCTTGCTTTTATTGGTGTAATCAGTGTTACCAGTGTTACGTTGATTTTTTTTTCTTTGTTCGTGCGGCCAGTAGCCGCTCTACAGTATTTATAATTTATATAGCGTGTGTTTGCCAGATATTTTATTTACAATTTGCCAGAGGTTTGCAATGTCATTTTTACTCATCTCTATTTTTTTGTAGTAATTAATTCTGTTTGTGAGAAGTATTTCGTTGTTTGTTGTAAGTACTGAAGTGTTCAAGTCATATCTCGTTTGTCTTTTTTTCCATTCCATGACATTGTGACAGTTTTCTTATATGCGGATATTAATTTTATTACACTTGTCCATGGGTTACACTACGTTTTGATGTAATTTGTCTTTGTGAGTATTCAGATTTTTTACAGCATGCGTTGAAGCCATGCTTACTATATGTACATATCATTCGTACATTGTATGTCATCTACTGGGTTCCAATCGATTTCATGCGTATATTTAAGTTTCTGAATATCTTTTTTTTTTTAAATAAAAGTAGGAGCTACTTATAAATGAGGTAGGCTTCGCAGTGCCAGCGTAGTCAGTCTGTGAATCAACAGTACATTACACAGTGCAGCAGCATACATATCTTTTAAGCGGTATCGTAGAAATATGTGATCTATGTAACTTTTAGTGTCTTTGCCTTTTCTACTTTCTATTCTTGTGTATTCTGAGATCGCGCATACAAGACAGCGGCTTTACATAGTATAAATATGATTATCCAACGAAGTTCGTCTCATTTATACACCATAATGCCGTATCATTGTCAACAATGATTGTACGATTATTTGCATGTTTTTGATAGTTATCTGCTCGTCGAACGAATAATGCTCAATAGGTTCATTTTGAGATCCATTACGAATAGAATACATAATCACTTGACATTTACACTCACCTTTTATTCGGCGTCGCTCACCAACTAGGAGGTAAGTATCAACAACCTGTTGTATTGCTCGAAAGCTTGCGAACAGGCTTAAGTCGAATTTCACATATTCGAATTCACACAAAGCACATATCATTCCTAAATTATAATATTTTGTTCTGAATCAATTCTTTCTTGGATTTCACGAAAATTTAGCTAATAATATGGTTCTAAAAGAAAACTTTGAATATGAATTCCTATGTATCCTTGAATTTTGCACCTTACATATCATTTATAAAAATGAACTCGACTCTGGAATGGACTTATGTATACGTAATAGATTTATATAAGACGCTGAAAATCATATTTAATATTCTCGTATTTCAGAACCACCAGAAGTCATTTTAAAACACATAACTTTATTTTCTTCATTTTTATCTAAGTTTGTAAGTAATTTGTCATAAAAAAATCATTCTAATTTTTTTAACTTTTTCAACCCACCAAGGAATGTGATTTTTAACTAATTTTATGAATGACTGTAAAGTTATGTACACGTCATGACTCTCTATCCTTGTGCCAATTTATAACTTGATATGACCAATCGATATAAAGGTAAGAAACCTGTCACAGATACGCATGAGTCAGCTCAATAAGTCCCTTAACACTTTGAGCTATGAAACCTAAAAAAGATCTAGTGTTTATACTAGAGAACATTCATGTATATAACTATATAATAGTTTGTTTACCTTTTTTTTTATTCGAATCCCAAATTCTAAATTATTAATTCCATTTAAAACGTCTGTTCTAAATAAAAATGTAATAATAATAACGTATACATCACAACAACGTCTAGGCCCCAAAATAAGCATTAGCTTTTGTTTTGGGTACCAAGCGAAGACACCACATACATATAACAACCAAGACCCAATATCAATATTCATCATATAAATACTGACACGACCTGGGATTCGAACCGGAACCTCCAGCTTCGTAGGCAGGGTCGCTACCCACTAGGCTAAGCGGTCGTCATATAGTTGTTCGTTCGTTTATATATATTGTCTTTTAACGTATCGATTGAAAACTAAAATCTGTTTAAAATTTCCTAGATTTTAGTACGTACCAAGAATCACAAATATTCTATTTTCATTAAATGAGATTATTGTAGGTTCAAATTATCTTTACACGTCTCAACGGAAACCCCGGCAATATATCATACGCGTACATATCTGTTGACGTTTCAATAGAAAATCACCGCAACTCAAAGCGAACGTGAAGTATTCCATTACTATACTATATTATAATCTAATTGACTAAACGTTACAGACCCGGACATGTATCATAATATTATATATACATATATGTACATACACAATGATGACCGCTATTTGAGTTTATTAATAAATCCATTATTCTTTTACGTCAATCGAAATACTTAATTGGTTTTGTCGAACCAAACGCTGCCGTCAAATTTATTTACTCGGTAGTTTTTATTTTAAAATAACTTGATGGACCTATGTCACAATATGGAATCGCCGATCTATAGCTATTAGGCATATTGAATAACAATAAAACCTGCATAGTGTAAGTTATTCATTTGGAACTTTTCAAATAAAAGCCACTGTGTTCTAAATTCAAAATTATTGGAGCAATTTAATGGTTGGTTTTAATTGTATTCACGATCGGTTCAGCGCTCAGAAAATTTGATCCATAATAAGTATACTGTGCTTCGAGGAGAGATAACTAAAGCATGCACAGCGCATTCTGCAATCGCTTTTGAAGTAAAAATTTTAACTTCCAAAATAAACCTACAGGCCAACAGGTTAGATACTATAAAGTCAATAATAAAAAATAGCAAGCTCTAATGAAAGTTGACTTACTACCCTATTTGCGACGGTCAATTGATTTCGTCATTATGGCTTCACGGATAGCGCGAGACCTCATACTGCCCTACACAAGGGAACATTTTGGTGTTACAGCAGCTACGGATGATGCCAAACATCTTGTTCCCTATGAAGTAGAAGTGGGTGCTTCTTGCGCAGGTGCGCGGTCCGCTCACGCCCCGTTGATACCCGTCCGTCACCTTGCATAGTTTTCGGACTTGGCCCCAACCGACTGCCATTTTTTCTGCAATTTAGACAACCATGGAAAAAAATTTAGTTCCCGAGTAATACCAAAAACAGCCTTTAGGAACTTTCTTGAGTCCTGCTCCTCAAAATTCTATCGCAAAGGCATTCTTAATCTAAGCAGAAACGCGTCGAGATTCTGAGTAAACATTGCATTAAACCTAGAAAAATACATTGTGTATAGCAATTTCAAGTTCAACTTTTTCTATATCAAACGACAATTCCATACTCCAACCCCTGATATCGAAAACACCCTTATTGACCTATCTTCTTATGCATATTTCATACGATCATATTTCCAAGCAAGCCTTTCTGTTAACGAGACGACCACCCGTCACTGTACATTAAATAAGGTTTCAACTAAAAATCAGTGTTGTGTTCTTGTGACACAGTTTTAAGCCCGAGGGGGGGCTCGTTTTTTAATACAACGTTAATGTGGGCGAAATTTTTTTAATTTTTTTGGTAATACACCATATAATATATAATCTTTTAAGGGTGAATTTGATGGTAGGACATCGGAAGTTTCTGACAACAGCTTACCATCTTATTCTTTCTTTTTTATTTTATGTTGGCTTTGAATGATTCCATGACTCGCTTTTGGGAGGATTCCTTCATCGTTACTAATACATATATCTAGTTTTTTCCCTGTGTATGTAGTTGAGTTTCTGTGTACTTCAAATAATTGTCTCTTCTCGTTAACGTGAACTTTTATGCCATCCTATTATTGAGTGGAATGTATTAAAACATTATCGATCATTTTTTGTTGTTATCGTGTGTGTCATTTTGTTAATGTTTACATCCTAACAAACAAGTTGAATAGAAAAATGTATTCCAGTAGGTATAATATTTAAAATAGGATCCAAATATTATAATAATATCTGGGACATCCCACACAACGCCATCTAGTCCCAAAGTAAGCAAGTAATATGCTTGTATTACATAAGGTACTAGCGACCGCCCGCAGCTTCGCTTGCGTAGACTACACATTCCTGTTTTAGGTAGTATTAACATTCGAAATAGTTTATGCGTACTTTTTGCTGAAACTAATATTGGGTACACCCATTCAAACTTTCAATCTTCATTCTCCCCACTCCTTTAAGAAAACCGATACTCCCATACTTTTCACCTCCCATTTCCCACCCTTAAAATGTGGAAATCCAAAAACCCTGAAACGTCTTTATTTATTTATGTTAAAAATTTTATGTTTCTAACTTTAAAGAACAAAGACTCTCATACAAAGCCCCTCCATCCCTCCCTCTTTAAATTTAAAATTTCCAAATATTCCTTTCTGAAAAAATTAATACTCACGTTATAAAATAATCCACTGTTCCAAATTTTGGCTTCCTAGACTTAGTAATTTTGGCTTTACCTACGCTGATAGCACAGTGAGGACAAACGACAGACAGCCACAAAAAGTACCTGATGTCACTCTTGACAACTTTCTTTCACGTCTGCAAAGATTCATTAAAATCTGTTCAGCCGTTTTGGAGATTAGCTCGAATAGACACATAGACGTACAGACAGACAGACGAACAAAAAGTAGCGTAAGTCACTTTTAACCACCTCCTTTTCATATCCGTGAAATTTCATTAAAATCGGTTTGGCCGTTTTGGAGATTAGCTCGAATGACAGATGGACGTACAGACAAACAAAAAGTAGTGTATGTCACTTTTGACCCTTTTTTCCATATCTGTGAAGTTTCATCTAAATCCCTATAGCTGTTTTGGAGATTTGCTCGAATAGACAGACAGACAGATAGTATTATTTTATACATATAGCCTATAGTCTTTCTCAATAAATAAACTATCCAACACAAAAAGAAATTTTCAATTCGAACCAGTCGTTCCTGAGATTTGCGCGTTCAAACAAACAAACTCTTCAGATTTGTAATATTAGTATAGACTATTCATGCACACAAATATTTGCCCGGGCGGGAATCGAACCCGCGACCCTTAGCTCTGCAGTTAGGGTCACTAACCACTCGGCGAATCGTCAGTCCTATATATATTAGTCATCATACTGTCAGTCTTGAAGTGGGAAAAGCTATTTTGAAGCAAAATATGTCGGAAACGAGAAGCTGATATCGGAATTTATACACAGACCTTCTATTTTATGGAGAGCTTCAAAGATAAATAAAAGACCTTTCTACTGAATCCCATGTGATAGAATGTAATAAGCAAAAAAAGAGATACATCCTCGCTTTCCAACTATGAGATAACTTTAATATATTTAAACTCATTTTTTGAAGATTAAACAAATATCAGCTCTGCTACTTCTATATACTTAAATACAAAATTTCATTATGTCTGTAAACAAATAACATAACATACGTATACATCACAACAACGTCTAGGCCCCAAATTAAGCATTAGCTTGTGTTTTGGGTACCAAGCGAAGACACCACATACATATAATAACCAAGACGCGGTATCAGTATTAATATTCATCATATAAATAGTGACCCGACCTGGGATTCGAACCCGAGAACTCGTAGGCTTCGTAGGCAGGGTCGCTACCCACTAGGCTAATCGGTCGTCATGTAGAAACTATGAGCGTGTGACAGACAAGACTGATGGACAGACAGACCTAACGAAACTATAAGTCTTCCCTTCTTTGGTTTTAGTTGTGAAACCCTAAAAAAACCACTTAGTAATTAATAAACATTAATCGCACCCACACAAAAATTATATATAAATTGTTATATATATATATATATTTAAATAATTATTTTCTTCATTAATAATACACGTAGTATTCACCTTCGTTATATGTTGCAATACCATGAAGCATGTGCCAAGGTAATTTTTTGTTATACATTTTTTTCTATACCGGCAGTAGTAGATTTAAAGTTTAACTTGACCTTGCTTGAACAGGAAGTACAATAAACTTTGTAATGACGATAATGACAGAATGAAAGGTCAGTCTCTCCCTTCACCGAGTATTGGCTGTAATAAATAATATATTACTTCCGAGTGGCCAAGAGACGGCAATTAAAAACATAAGCCTTGATATTAACGAATACGATAATTCACAAGTGAATTTTCTTGACTATAGTAACATTTTGAAGACTATAAATTAATCAGTGAAAAAAAAACTTGGAGATGTACGTAACATAAATGTATTTTACGGTTGACATTACCATAGATTATCTAGAAGTCGTGGAATAGACTGCAATACTCTCAGGGATTAGCCTGTGTGTCGTGTAGTCTGAAGTTTACTACTGGTTTTTGTTCATATCATATCGATCCTATTTCGGTGATATGTATTTCAAAACTGGACCAAATATCTTTATATATTTATTTATTCATTTTATTGAAAATTATATATTATCAATAAAAATTTAACAATGACACAATTAATTTTCTTAGCCGCTTTGAAAAATGTAAATAAAGAAATATACGTCACAGCCTAAATATACGCCACTTGATGTTTTCAAATATTCACTATGAAATAGAATTTTGTGTGACCCACGTGAAAAACCTTAACGGAAAAGAAAATAAAGATTCTGAAATTTTATTTCATGTATAATTTAATAAAATGTTTAAAACAAGATAATGACGTCACTGAGTCTTAAATTTTGCTGATGTTTTTGGTCGTTTCGAAGTACCTATGAAACGGTCCAATGTTGATATTTATACTGTCTGAGTGTCCAGTTCTTAATACCTCACTGTTTTATATATAAACATCGCTTCCAATATATAAACGACTAACTCTTGTCAATTTGTACATTGCCTTGCACATAGATACAAAATGGTTAAATCTTTGTTAACCATTAAACTATGCAACGCTCTCTTTTCGTATAATTTGTCACGTTTAACAAGATAATAAACAATAAATAAAAATGTAGTTATTTGTATTTATAATAGTTATTTGTGCAACAAGAGAGCAAAGTTCGTTTTTGTTGCGAAAGCAGTCCCGAGCAAACGACAGATTCTATCATATTATTAAAGAACGAGTAGCCAGTGTTTCTACGTTAGAATCCTAGTAATAAGGGATTCAAAAGCACAAAAAACAAAACACTTTGTTCTCGTGTGACACATAGAACTTTTCCCCTCACTAGCGAGAAAATACAAGACGTAAGAAAATTGATTGTCACTAGATGGAACATTACATTTTACAAGTCTCCCGATAGGTTTTTACGTCTTCAGCAAGCCTCCAGTCACTAACTAATTGATAGTGAAGATTTTCATTTTTCGTAAGACTTTTCCAGAAGTAAATTTAATTCAGCATTAAAAACATGTTGTTTTAACTCTGTTGGTGTTAATCAAATTGCAAATTTCATCACTAGATTCACTCATTTCTGAAAACTTTTTAAATGTTCGCAACAAAAAACAAATAACCTAATTAATGCTGACTGACCGATTGGTCGAGTGGTTAAAAACCCTATCTGCGGGATCGAGTGTCGCGGGTTTGATTCCCGTCCGGGACATATATTTACGTGCAGGAACATGTCTGTTTGTTCCGTGTGTGGCTGTAAAAGTATGTATATATGTGTATATTATAAAGAATATTTAAGTATGTATATCAGATATCAATTGTCTAGTACCCATAATACATGCATAATACTTGCTTACTTTGGGAGCAATAGACAGATTAGTTTCTTTTCTGCCAATTACATTACATTTTTTTTATTTTGTACCTAAGTAGGTAGGTAAAATTTCATGTTGTTTTAGCTGATTAAATGATATTTTCAAACAGATTAAGTCTTAACAACACAAACTGACCAAAAATTTGGTAGCTTTTTTTTTAATTCACACAGCGTATAAAAATATTGCTTGTGAAATAAATTTTAGAATACTTTGCTTCACTGAGTAAGCAAAACTGACTGTAGCTCACTGATTTTAAGAAACAAAGGCCCTTTTGCGAGCCAGTGAGGTAAAAATAAGGGGAAAATGTACATTTTGTTCTTTTTCAGACATATTTTTTGCATTTCAATCTTTAGATCATAGTTACGCGAGTAATGGAAGCATTAATATGTTTAAAATTCGAAAAACATGTTTACAACGAAAACTATATTTAGTACGCGCATTTCCAGAACAGAATCTGAGCACGATCGCACAATGTCCGGAGTAAGGCCATTGCAGCCGCCGCAGTCGTGATTATAGCTCCGATTCACAAAGCGGCTACGAGATAAGCCAAGCGACGTGCCCGCCTCCGCTCAGTCCGAACCTTGAAAACACGCGGGCTGCAGAACAGACTTAATATAAGTCAGTCCGGCTCGCGCCATCGACACGATACGACCGATTTATGTCGGACAAATGACCGACACACGATAAACGTCCGACAATGTTAAAATAATCGGCACCCGCCTGAAAACTCATACGTCCATAGTGAGTGCAGTGCATGTGATTATCTGTTTACATGTGATGTTCCGTGACGGACACCCTTGTTCCATAAAATTGTTTTTGGTTTTGAACAACAAAGGTGAGTTTAGGGGTAGTTTGATTTTTTCAATTTATTGTATATTATTACTTGTGTATCGATAGTGATTCGTTCATATATACCAAATAATTATTTGAATTTCATAATTTAATCTCAAATACGCTGACCTCGGTAATTATTAATGATCGAATCTATTCATGCTAAGTCTGTATTGACCGCGAACGTTTGAACTTCTAAATAATTAATACGTTATTACTTCGACGCGACGTTATGAGAAATGTAATGGCGGACAAATTGCATAAAATTTTGAGTAAGAGTATTTGTACGTGGTTTATAGTGTTTTTAACATACAGTATTTTTAAAAATACATACCTAATATCATCGTTAAAAAGACCTGTGTCACATCGATTGATAAAATTTTTATTACTCTTCTGCAAACAAACAATGTGTGTCTGCTTTAAAAATATAGGCATTGAAAACAATGTACGCTTTGACGTCGCACAGGGCCGTTTTAATTATATTGAATTGTGACTGTTACACTAACCTAGTTATCTATTTTACACATATACATTATCGGCAACTAAATTGATAAAATTCATTTGAATGATCATTATACGCAAGTGAAACCCGACCTCAACCAGTACTGTACATATGATTATCATGCAGTTTATATAAACGCGATCGTAATGCTACGGTGAACAATCGACAGTGTTTAGAAAATCACCTTACAATATGACTTAAACAGGATATAAACCAGTACGACCTTCTTTACGTAACTTCATTGCAAACGAATGATATTAATATTGTAAATCTTTCACGTAGGCGTTAATGCGAAAGTTAAACACACGTAAAAATTAATGTTTCTGTTGTTTTTGGGCTACTTTTATAATTCGACTTATGAATAATTCGACAATGAAATCAAAAGAGGGAAAAGGTTATTAGAGAAATACTTGTAATAAAAAGAATGAAGGATAGAGAGGGAGGAGGAACTAATTGATAAATAAAAATGCGACAGAGGAAACAGCAACAGCGGAAAGACGGTGAAGAGGAAAAGACAAGAAGGCGAAAAGACAAGAAGGCAAAAAAATGGCGAAATAGATAAAGAGACAAGAAGTAGAAAGGCAAGAGCAATGGGAATATGATAGGATAATGGCGACAAGATAATATAAATCTTATTAAGAATTAAGGGTAAACAAGAGGCCTACGTGCCTGAACAAAAAGGGAGAACACGTAATTCATATGAAGATGACAAGTTTGAGATGTGAGAATGTGGAAGAGAAAAATTGAAGAAAGAAGTTTGGATACCAGATGAAAATAGGAAATGCAAAATCAGTGGGAAAAAGGAAGATTTGGTGCGCTTCATGGAGCATGTAGGGTTAGAGAAAGAAAGGGAAATAGGATAATTACTGGAAGAAAATGGTGAAAGAGGAGCAATGGAATGGGCGCGGATTTTAGAAAAATTAAGAAAGACAAAAGAAAATGGAAGAGGATAAATGGAAATAGGAAGTAAGTACCAAATGGGAGATAGAAGTGTAGAGAAAAATGAATATGGCGAAAATGTATGGAACCAACTCTGAGTACCTGTTCTATAAGCAGTTTTGTAAATAAATAAAAACAACTAAGCTCATAAATTAATATAGATAACCAATTTCAAATTGGCGCTAAATGCCAAAGTAATTTTATGATATTGATTGTTTGGCGTTGACTCAAAATCAGAATTCCCTGAGTTGTATGGTGGTATATATAAAACATCTGCCGAGACATGAGCCTCTGTCGTACGAACGAACAGACAGACAAACATGACAAAATTATAAAGGTCGTTTTTTTTTTTCATTTGACTACGAAACACTCAAGTACGAGTTCAGCTCAAGCATTGAGGGTGTCGTCTTTTGATGGTCTACATTTCACGTACTTGTAAAAATATTTTAATTGTTTTGTGACCAGTTCTATTAAATGATGCCCTACATAATCCCAAAAAAAAAAATTCGTGACACTTGTTTCTTTCAGATTTTACAAAATTATTAAATATTTTATAGATAAGCATTAAAATGTAGCCATTAACTAAAATAAAATCAAATATTAAAAATATCTTTTCATTCTATGTGTAACTCATTAAACCCATTACATTATCTCTTTAAAAATAATTCTTTGGTAATTTTACAGTATAAAAGAAAGTATTTTTTTTATTATCACACCGTTACTAATATAAAAATAATGACGAAATAATTTGACCTTTATTGAATAAGCGATAAGCATTCAAGGTGTTAATTAACATTAGAGCGATCTAAAATTTAATTTTATGTTATTAATTCAATTAAAATTTCAACAATCGTAAACAATGTTAAGAAAATGTAAGGCCGGGCGGAAATAAAATAATTTTGCAAAAATACTTGTGCAAAGCCGGACGTGATATTACAGTTTTACGATCCAGGTTAATACGTCAGTCAGCATTACGCAAGACATCCTTGTATACCCAAATTAATTCAAAATATTTGTGAATTTATTTTTAATAGAAACGTACAGATATTGTCGGCAGTTATACTCTTTTTCATGTTCAAGAATCGAGGATATCTATTTATAGGTATATATTTGTTATGCGTTTCTTTGAACTTTGTTATTATGTTTTTAGTACAGATAGCGACCTCCATTTTTTTTATACGGCGAGGTCATGATCGCAGCAACGTATATGTTTTTTTATCACTGCGGCAACTCAATATATTTTTGCTTGGTCGTGCACTTATTTTCTAAACATAAATTTTCACTTGTATTTTCTTGTGTTTTAGAAGTACTCTCTCTAATTTACGTACACATACGTATGTAGTTCGAAACAGTGAAATAAATACAACCCTGTCCACAATCCCCAGCACCACTAGCGTTTCAGATTTACAAGAGCCGTTTTAAAAAAAATATGAGAATGTATTTCAATGACTTCTTTAATTTTCAAAATGAAGTGAACGCTCTGGGCCGCGGATCTGTTATTATAAATACATATAACCCGTGCTATGGCAACACACTATTAATATTGAGACATTATTCAAACTAAATAAAATAAAATCGTTACCATTTCATCCCTTTTGCTGTCGAGACGATGGGTCCCTGGTCCAAGGATACCAAATCATTTGTCCACGATTTGGGTGTCGCGCTGTGTCTGTTGACAGGGGATCCTTTGAGCAAGAAGTACTTTGTTCAGAGGATCAGTGTCGCAATACAGCGCGGCAACGCGGCAAGCATCCTTGGTACCCTGAACCCATCGTCTCTTTAAAATTTTGTCATTCATCATAATTTACATAGTATTTTTTAATTTGTAAATACTTTTAGTTTTACTTTTTATATAATTTAGTTATAATTTGGTTTCTTCTTGTTGTCTGAAAAAAGTACAAATAAAAAAACATTCAAACTAGCAAAAAATGTATAAAAAAATATTTGTAAATTAATGTCACAATTTAATAATCCTAATTTAATAAAATAAAATTTTATTTATAATAAAGCTTTTGTTTTTAAAATTGTGATCATATAAAGATTTGGCTCGCCTGGCTTCATTCTTCTAACCTAGACCATATTTCCTGCTCTGTAATCCATATACCTCACTTCCTCTTTTCGTTTGTGATCCCGATCCTGTTCCTGTAACTAAAGCTAAGTTTGTGAGCAAAATGACACTATTATTATCGTATTTTCGCGTGTTATTACTTACACTATATCGATGATAATATGATGTAAGTTAAATGTACTATTTCAATTTTTCTTCGGGAACCCAATAGTCTAAATAACTAAAGTAACATCACGACTTCTGCATTCATCTACTCGGAGAATCGGATTTCGTTAATACCTATACTTACTTTAAAACGTTCTTTAATGATTATGAAGTAAATTAAAATTACTTCATTAATTTTTCTGTTTTTCAGATATTCAACAACTTGCAGCAATAGGCATAAAAATTTGTGTAAAAACTGTGATATTCCAATATTTTTGATCCGTAGTACAGATTTCAAATAGAAATAATTTTGTTAGGTAGACGTTAGGTTTCATCTAAAATACGTTTTTCAAAAAAATAGGTGAGTAAATGTTGACATCAAAATATTTTTCTCGAAAGGATTGTCGATACAGTGTGGTTACTAAGTCAAAAATAAATAGAACACGCAATAAAGGGGCGATCGGATCTGTAATGAGGAGTATCCCGCCGGGGCGGCCGTCGATCAAGGCAATAGCTGACTATTGCAGACTATGCGCAGATGTCTGAACATCTGCGCATACACAGGGTAATACGATACTTTGTGGTGTCATACGTCACTATTTTAGGGCTGAGTGATGATAGAACAGAGGAACAGTGCTAAAAAAGAATACGTATTTTATTCTTCACT
This sequence comes from Luffia ferchaultella, assembly GCA_949709985.1. NCBI lineage: Eukaryota > Metazoa > Arthropoda > Insecta > Lepidoptera > Psychidae > Luffia > Luffia ferchaultella. The sequence continues at coordinate 8,248,221 of OX453253.1, read as the reverse complement.
CTCAGATATAATAAAAAGGTAGTTAAGAGTGATATACGATACTTTTTGTCTGTTTGTCTGTTCGTCTATCTGTCTGTTCTAGCTAAACTTCTAAACGGTTAAACCAAGTTTAATGAAACTTCAAAGATATAATAAAATTATTGTCAGGAGTGACATGCGATATATTTTGTCAGTCTGTCTGTCCGTCTATCTGTCTCTTTGAGCTAAACTTCTAAAATGTTGAACCGATTTCGATGAAACTTTACAGACACTAAAAATAGGTGGTCAGGAGTGACATAGGTCTCTTTTTGTCTGTGTGTTTGTCTGTCGGTCTGTTTGTCACGGCTAATCTTCAATACGATTAAACCATTTCAATGAATCTTCGCAGTCATAAAAATAAGATTATCAGGAGTGACGTAGGTTCGTTTCTGTCAGTCTGTTTGTGCGAGCTAATCGCCGAAACAGATGAACCGAATTTAATGATACTTTGCAAACATAAAGAGGGCGTTGTCAGGAGTGAGAAGTATTTTTTTTATATTCAGGAATAATCGTATTGTTCGTTAGTCTGTCTGTTCCGGTTAATCCTTGAAACATCTGACCGATTTTGGGACCGGTCTGTGTATAATAAGTATATATATTTCTAAGATATCAAAATAATCGTCACGTTCCTTTAGCTGTCTCGGTACAACTGCGTAGCCCACGAGGGCGAAGCCGGAAAGCTAGTATTTAAGTATACAGAGTGATGAAAAAAATCGTGAAAACCGTAATTAAATAGCAAATTTATGCTCAAAAACAATGCGTACCGATGAAAGATTATTTTTTTTACTCATATAGTTGCAGGTTCTAAGAGTTTCCGCTTATTTGAAATAAACACAGACAAACAGTTTCACTTATGTTCGTAGATGGTACGTATGACACATTAATGTAAAGCTGACCAAAAATTATAGAACCGTAAATATAGAACGAAAGGATCAATTAAAATACGACCTCCAATCTATAAATAAACATAGCATTTCCTTGCGAACAAGTTATAAGTGGACCTACTTAAATTAGTATGTGCGAAATGTAGACGTGTGAATTTTGTTTAATTGCATTACAGAGTACAGACACAGAACTTTTAGCCTCGCCTTTCCAGAGCACATGGTTCTAAGTTAAAATCAGGGGTTACAGCAGTAGTCCTGCCGAATTGAGCAAACGACCGCACTGGGAACCTATTTTACTAATTCAAAATTATAAGTATTTTTTTTACCTATTTTCACAAATTCAGTTTTTTGGATTTTTTTCTACACAGGTTCATAAACTAACAATAAATATAAATAAAACGATATACCTATATTAGTATGTTAATAATCTGAAGTGATTTTTCAATAGTTTTGCTATTAATACTATATGACATCGAAACTTGTACCGTAATGTTGTATTTTACAGTACTAGGCCTTTTTTACTTTACACCAATCACAAACGAGTAATCTGTTTGTAACGCATGCGTAAACCGCAAAAAGCAACCCGCTCGCGCCCTTAGCTCTCGCCATTACTACATTTGAAGTATTATTTTAGTTATTTTTATCGCAAATATATTGAAAAACGTGTATGATGCTTGTACTTAGTAAGCTGACTATTATAGTCTCGGCTTATTATAAGCATTCGGCTTCGCCTCGTGCCTATAAACACCTCGACTGTAATATGCAGCTTACCGTACCTACTAGCATCATAATGTACTATAAACTACAAATAAAGTCATACTTATCATAAAATAAGAAGCAAACGATCGAGGATACGAACGCAACTGTATTTGTGTAGTATATTTGTATTAGTTTTGTTTAGTTAACATATTATGACAACCACCCATGAAAATACTATAACTAAAAAAACTGTAAGTGGCATCCAAAATATGTAGAGCCTAATGTTTGGAAGTACACATTTGTATTACAAAACGATTTAAGAAAAATTTCCTCTCGACATGACGTTTATTTTCTTATTTTTAATATTTTTTACTGATATTATTGTGGTATAGTTTTTTTTTATTTATTTGAAATACACAAATGGAAATGTGTGTCTTGCAAACTAATTTTTTTTTTTCAAAATTTATGAAAAATTAACAATACTAAGTATTAAGTAAACTTAACTCATACGCAGGTAGGAAAAAATATACTATCGCAATGTATACACAGCTGGTAAAACGTTTTCTTTTCAATTCCGAAAAGTTACAACACCTATTGGGTACGAACAGCATGTTTTATGCATGTTTATTTCTATTATGCACTTAAACATCACCACTGATAATCCGATGGTTAAAAAAAAAATGAAACCTATAATTTTGTTCTTACTACGATTCCGTTATTGCACTCGATGATTTGCATTTAAAGGTCAACCTCGCCTACGTCATTCCATACTAAATTAATTTGCCGACTGGTCTAGTATCGGAGACAGCGACCGTAGGCATAAAGGTCGCGCATTCGATCCCCTCCCGGGACAAATATTTTTGTATATAAACATGTCTATTTGTTCCGTGCCTGGGTATAAAATACTGTTTATGTATGTATTATTAAAAAAAAAAATATGTACAGATCTATTAGAAAAGTAATGTGACTGGATGTTCCTGCAATTTTCAAGACAATTTAAAGCAAATCTTTTTAGTAATAAAGTTGTTTTTTACAGTATTTACGTTATAATTTACGGCTCTTTCTTCATAAAACTATTTCATTGGATAACTTCGGGCAAACCTGCGCGTCCGATGTTGACCGATTCCTATTACTTTTCTGATGCATCTGTATTTAAGTATGCATATCAATTTTCTAGTGGGTACCCATAGTACCGGATCTGCTTAATTTGGGACTATATAACCGTGTATAAAACGTCCCAGTTACTATTATTATTAATTCATTTACGTAACGATTGAGTCAAAAATTATAAATTAACTCACGACCGCATAATAACCACGTCCGTGGGGTCCACATGTTTGTATGTATCATAATATTAAAGTTAATTGTTTTTTTAATAGGGTAAAGGGGATATGCATTCTCCTATATAAAGTTATTGTTACTATTATTATTTATTTTCTCTTTTACATTTATTATTTATTTCTCCCCTCTGCGCTAGACATTTCAAAACTGAAATGGGATTGCACGGTACATAAATTCATATTTAAAAAAATCATAGATTTCGAAATTAAAGATCGACACTTCTATTTTATTTATGTACTATATAGATAAAACGTAATTTAGATCACTCTCCGAAAAGTCCTCTATCTGCCAAAGAAAGCCCATCAAAATTGGTTGAACTGTTTCGGAGATTAGCCTGGACAAACATACTGACAGAAAGACAGACACGCTGATATATACAAATAGCATATATTCATCCTGAAGGTCCATTCTAAATATTGGTTAAACAATTTTTGAAATCAGATGAATGGGTTCGGAGATTACCTCATTCATCAAAATTAACAAAGTTTCAAACTTCACCTTCATATAATATTTGTGTAAATATCTGTTTATCGCGGTTTGAATGATATCACGTGCTATAAAATACTGCAGTTTTACGCTTGTTTGCGCACTATATAAAATTACACAATAGAATACGCCAGTTGACAATTTTTTTTTTGTATTATATGAAAGAGTTTCCTAAATACGAGTATATAACAGTGAAAGAATTTTTTTTAAATAAATCATTATTAACAATGTTATGAAAGTTTAAACTTTCTTGTTAGACAGAGAGGGCAACATCGCACGGCGTACCTTTGTGTGACGTCAGGCCATTTAAAATAATATTAAATATCGTTACGCAAGAAAGAAACAGAGGTAAAATTTTAAAACCTTATAATTTCCATATTCTTCAACCGAATATAATTTTGTTTATAAATTTTGTCATCTTATGAAGTTTATTTTTATGTGTTCTTAACAAATATAATATATTTAATAGTAGTCAAGTGCCGCATTCTATGATCCTTAGAGGGTAGGTCGTATTTTCATGACTTGCTTATAAATCTCTGCAGTTTTTCTGACAATGGCAAATAATTTGTAATTTTAAAGTAGGTAGTTACATGTTATACGCGTGCACGAGTATTGTTTTTGGTACAAATCTCTATATATAAATAGGCAAAGACAAAACAATTCAGTATATTTTTGTTCTCTGTTTGTCAACCGATTTTTTTTTGTTTGTTTAGTAGCTATTGACGAACTTTATTGTTATCAATAAAAATCTTATGGAAACAGTTACTTGATTTTTCCCTCAATTTCGACTTAGAGTCAGAGCCTTTATTCAGAAAGCTCTATTCGTCATAATTTCATACCGTTCCTTACGTTTTCTGTTATTAAGAATTCATTATAACTGTTAGATATCATTCCTTATCCTTAGGTGTATTGAAACGCAAAGAAATGTCCAGAACTAAACAGAAGAGAAGATGTAGCACCAAAAGGGTGCTTCTAATCGTAGCTGAATAGTCAGTTGGTTGTTGCAATTTAAATTGATTTCTTCTTCTTCAGGTGTTTCTCTTTGACCGGAGATTACGATCATCAATCATTCTCTCAGGTTCTCAGGTTCTGGTTCAAACTGTTTCTCATCAGGTCCAGTATCTTCCTTTTACCAGGAAGCCTTTTGCCCTGAATCTTGCCTTACATAACTAACTGGAGATGCAGTATTTATGGTTCCTCGGGATGTGGCCGAAATATCCCAACTTGCTTCTCTTAACGGTGTTCATGGCCTCCATGCTTTTGGACATACGTCGCAATATTTCGATGTTCTTTACTCGATGAACCCTCAAGATGTGGAGCAGTATAACCGTTTGAATTGATTTACTCTCGCCTAATTAATATTGATTTTAAAAAAGTGAAAACGGTCGAATTCCGGCCGCTAGTTATATTAAATCCAGTATCAAAAAGTCATTTATGAAAATTGAATTTTATCAATCATAATTAAAAAATGAAAGGATCTCCTGCTTTCGCACGAACTTCTTACGACGTTGGAAATGAACCTAACGGAATAAAGTAAACACACATATTTTAGATAATACTTTTCGAAATAATTTTTTTTCGCAAAAAAAAAAAAAAATAACACAACTGTATCTGAATAAGCTTAAAACTTCGAAATATAACATTCTGTACGATTCTGTACATTCTGTGAATTAGTACGAAATGTAACACCGACGACTTCCAACTAAGGGCACCCTTAACCACTACTTCCGGTTATCCAATTCTAATAATTTTAGTCTCAATCGATCCCCCGTATAATTACCCCGAGTCGTTTTTTTATTTTTTTCTTATTCGGACCTAGTTCTCGAGATATCGGGCTCCCAAAATGAAAATCGGGGAAAAAAATTGCGATTTTTTCGTTTTTTGTCTATATTTTTTTTGTTTTTGAATTTTTTCCAAATTGTCTTTTGCTATATTGTAGAGCTCGCCAAGCTGCGTCTTTTGACACCACGTTCATCCCGATATCTCGAAAACTCTTCGTGCAACCTGCCTGTCTCACAAAACTCCTAAATGACCCCCAATACTCCAACGAAATGAAAGTCATTTCCAATGACAACATTTCCAATGACAAAATATCATTAATTTACATATGATTAATTACTTCTCTATAATTACTTTAATTAACACTATTTTACAGTCTCTAAAGTTTCGCGATAGGCGCATAATAAATCAATTGAAGCCATTGTTAATAACGACCATAGGCGGTCCGAGGCGCTCCCGCTGTCACAACTAATTCCCATCCATTGTCCCACCATCTGCCGGCGGTTGGCTAACTCTTCCCATTGTGGCCACCGTCCCTTTTGCCGTGTTACAATATCTACGTGCACGAATTTTTACGTAAATATAAGCAATTTTCCATTAAACGCTGCAATATCGAAACGGGGCCTTATACCGATTTAACTGTAAAGGACATTGCAAATTTTTGGCCTAAAAATTCAGAATGTGTATTGATCGTAATTGAAACCTTTGCTTATCGACACATAACACGTACTCGTACTGTATACTCGTAACAATTATTGCTATGGCAATAAAAAATAAAACACGGTGAAAAAAAGATATGGTTATAATAATTTAAAAAAACCGACTAAGTGCGTGTCTGACAACACACAGTAAGAGGTTCCGTAGTCACAATAAACGTTCATTGTTAAAATTCAAATATTTAGTAAGTTTAAAAACAAATACCTCAGAAACTGCTTAACATACCTTATTCAAACCAATTTTCGAAATTTTCGAAATTGTATTAGTTAATTTTATTTTTAAGTAATTTCTACCCCATAGTCGACAAGTCAAAAGGGTCAAATGATTTTAGGAACGGATATCTCAAAAATTATTGATCTAAATAAAAAAGTCATTTTGACATTGTCAAATTCCTATATAAATTTTAAAGTTCTATATATATACTCAATTCATCAATGTGCGCTGGATTTATTTTTGTCGTCCGTAGTCGTAGCGTCGACATGCAACCCAATCCAAAAAAATCCGAGATTTCACTACAAGATTGTATATCGATTCATAGGTTATACATATCTTACAAATTTTATATAAGTCACAATAATCTCCGATCAAAACGACTGTGATGGACGGACGGACAGACAGTTTTTTTGCCATTTTACAACGGAACCCTAAAGAAGTAAGAACTCTTTCGTAACATACCACGATAATAGATTTTTACGTTTGTTGTCAGTCATTCAATTACTGATTGTGAGTACCTTTTTCTTTTAATTTTCTATCCTCTAACTATCCAATTGTTCTACAGGAAGGAAGTTGTTTCTCCAAGGTGCAACTGACTACTGATTTATAGTCAAGATGACTATGATATATATGATTGATTGGAACGAAAGTAATCATACGAAATAATATTAGACTGCCTAATTGTGTAATAGAAATTTTTGTGGTGCTCTTAGTTCAACGAAACTTCTTTAAAGCACATCCGAGCGTGATTCCTTTATTTAATAGTTCCATTGATGTCAATTACAGTTTACATAACATAACATACGTATACATCACAACAACATCTAGGCCCCAAACTAAGCGTTAGCTTGTGTTTTGGGTACCAAGTGAAGACATCACATACATATAACAACCAAGACCCGGTGCCTATTGATAGGCACCGGGTCTTGGTGATATTCATCATATAAATACTGACCCGACCTGGAATTCGAACCCGGGACCTCCAGCTTCGTAGGCAGGGTCGCTACCCACTAGGCTAAGCGGTCGTCAATCTTTCAAGTTCCAATCATATGGCGGATGTGAACATAGGCACAAGTCGCGTCGCAGTAACCAAATTTATTTGTAACGGAACGCAGTGCAGCGAGGGGTATATGACTGTACCTGCGCAAGCACGCTTGTAGCGTTGTATTCCGATCCGCCATAAAGTTTGAGGCGAACTATACTTCCGATATGAATTTTTAGTAAACGTTCAACGTTTTCATCATTCGATATAAGAGGCACAAAATTGTGTTGTTACCGGGTTTTCATTGATGCCTTAAAGTGCATCTTCTAAGACATTGTACGATGACGTTCTCCAAATACAATTAACAACATACAAAGTTTTAATATAGTCAAGGAACTTTGCCATGCTAACTGTCTGACATTCATTTATTAAGTACATATACGTACATTTCCACTCTTCTAAGTTAGTCGTTTGCTAGTAATAAAGGCAGTGATGGAATTAGAGTCACAAGCGAATATTGACCTTTACTTAAACCTTAACTATAGAATAATTTCATCTTCTGCGAAATAGCCCGCATTTAATGGTAAAAGCAGTCTTCAATTTGAGTTTTTGGGAAACTTCACTATGTCTTTTATTGCTGCGAGTTCAAAATCTACAGGAGATTCGATTTTTTAATAATCCGATTGGGTGAACTACAGGAAACATTATTGCCAATTGTTTAACTTATTAAACTGTGGACAAAGAAATGGCCGTGATCAGTTGGACTACGTAATTGAGCAACTAAAGTAATTTCAAGGTAGTCGATAGCTTTTATCAGCAATGGTAACTTTTTTTATGACACTAAAAATTCTATCCTGGAAAGAAAACAATATGATTTTTTTCATACATATCCCATACTGGACGAACTTGAAAAAAATAAGTATTACTAACATCATTTCCTGTTGATTTTTAAGCTTACCTTATTTGAGTACGCTGCTTGGTCAATTAGGACACATGACACATAGTCATCCAGTCAAAGTAAATTTGATCTACACGTAGTGTAGCACACAGCAAATTATACACACTACAAGATAAGTGCTTACGGTTGAAACGTGGATAATCAGGAATACTTAAGTCCGTGTTAGAATTACTAACGAAAAAAAGCACAGAACAGTTGCAATGACCGACGTAGTCTCTAGAATTAGTAAGCTAAAATGACAATTAGCAGACTACATAAGCTCGCAGAACCGATGACTACTACGAAAGAAAGGTTCTCGAATGACAAGCGGTGGATGGGTGAACCAAGACTTAGCGACAACAGCATGCACTTGCAGGCAGTAGACTAGATTGTCAGATGGTGAAATAAGGGGGTTTTAGATATTTTAACTTTTCGTTGATTCATATTTCTATAATCATTCATACTACTTAGATGATTCTTCGCTTCGCCGCATGCTTTTCTCTATACCTGCATCACAGAATATATAAATTGCCTACTACACGTTCTGTGATAATGAAAGTGGAAAAGATGGAAAACGTCCTTAGTTTTCCACCTGACGGTATATTGTCACACTTGTATCCGTAAGTACTACGCAAGTAAAGTTTATTAAACTCTTAAACAAAACACTCAGTTCTCGTTACAATTACTTTTGTGAGCCATTTATTTTTTGCAACAATTACGTGACAGAACCGCTCGGAACGTGCGGTAATTTCAATGAAAAGATTCCGCCCACTTGTCTGATATCACAATCCGACGTAGTACCAGCATTGTTGAATTATAAATATTTTTTGTTGCCACTGGCCTGTAATGATATCAATTGTAACCATAATATTTCTTAGTTGAATGCGTGCGATTCATGTACCTCATGAGTTATGTTGTATTCGAATATTAAGTTCACTACGAGTTCTGACAGACGGATGTTCCAAATGTATAGAGCTGATTAATCATTTAGACAAGCTTTATGTATCAAATGTGTGATACAATTTTTGTCACACTAACTGTTTGTACCTTTGAACAATCGACTAGCTTCATTAGTTCCATTCACAGATGTAATAAAAACTCTAGACTCCCTGTCACTGAACAACCAATGAAACACTGCAATGGCGGCCGAGTGAGTATGTGTGAGTGGAACTTCGCAGCGTATTAGCGGTCGGTAGACTTATTATGGTATGAGTGTGTTTTAGTTGACGCATGCATACAAAGCCAGCTATTATTGCAAACTTAAAGTATATTCATTATTTTAACCCACATCCTTTGAGACGCCGCCAAAGTACTCAGACAAAAAAATCACAAAGAAAACCGTCGCACGTACCAGCCGTAACAAAAGAAACCGACGGCTTGCACGTGCAGCGTACAGTTTAAACGAAAATTTATCAATTTATATCGACGCTTCACAGAGAAAGTAAATCACAAAATAGAACGTTTTATTATAAACACAGGTGATGATTCGAAAGATACGTCGAGTGATGAAGAATGTCATAAGTTTTTGTTTCGTGTGTAGCGAATGTGATAACTTTTTGTTTCCTCTAAATAAATATATTTTATTTGGTCCATTTCGTTCCTGTTTTGCCTTTTGGTGTACCGAGGTCTAATATAAGGGATGAACTATACTAGGGGTACGTCGGTAGATAGTAAGGGATGCTACGTCCGGATATTTCTAGGTTCCGTTTCCCTTGGAACTTAAAAAAATTCTGTTTTCAGAGTAGTGATACTGTTTCCTATGTTTTAACGATAAAGAGAACCTTGACTAGTATTCTATACATAGGATGTTCACGCTTATTTTCTTTTAGAATGAGTATTATATGAACAACAAAACACCAAGCTGCCTTGCATTACCTTGTCTCTACTTCCGCGCTGTCCGTCACATTTTTTCTATTACCATTAAAATGTCAAAGAGTTTAACAATAAAAAGCTGTTAGTCATATTTGTAAACTTACGTTATATTCCTTACGTTGTCTCTTTAAATATAACTATAAAATGAAACCCGATCCAAAGGAAGCAAAGTTGATAGAGTGAGGTCAATCGGGATATATTTTGTAAAAATAGAGTTTTTGAATTCTTAAACAACAATTTTTTTTCAAAAACTAGGTCAGATATTTTTAAAAGTAGTTCTTTGTGGGATAACAAGTACAAGGCCAATTTTACATGCAAGCAAAACTGCAAACGTGTTCACGTCCTAGACTAAGTACCTAATAGGTAGTTTTTCAAAACCAAGCAAATAAATTCCTCCGTTTTTACAACATTGTTTGCCATTGATATATATATATTTTTAATTACGCTTCGGTAATAATTTTTTTACTATACCCCTCCATGTTTTAATTTCGTATACCTAAGAGCCTAAGACATTACAAGCGAAATTGCCATTTTTTTGGCATTGTACCCTTACTCCTGTGTCCATAATTTTTTTTTAAGAATATGCGTTTATTGAAGTATTAATCGTCCGAAAATCAATTAATCGATCCATCAATTTGTTCGATCTTCAACCAGACGCAATGTCTGAAAGGAACGAATCCCGGAACACCAAACGGACCGTAGCGCGTAACTATGGAACGGAGTATAGATTGTAGTCTGCATCGGAAGTGAGAGACAGCCGGTATTCGTGCAACCTTTAGCCAGAGAAGCGTCATCGGAAAAAAGAGTCAGGAGATGTGATACATATTATAGTGTGTTGATAAATAACAGCGAGGAGCATAAGCTGTTTTGTCAGTTTCTTATCGTGGGCACGGTTATTTCTTAATTTATTATTCGCATTGTTTACTTGATGCAGGGCTTTCCGCATCTTTTTCTGGGAGTTTGTATACGGTTCGTCGGCAAGGTATTAATCTTTCGAAGATAGCCTTAAATTGCACACTAATTACAACGTTACTCATAATGAACACAATGTACAATGAACAAAATATTATTTCGTGTTAAGAAAAGCGATGTATTCACCCTCTTACGTATAAACGGCGACTGGTGATGACTCGGCGGCGACGACAGCCTGTATAACGGGCACACGGGGCATGCCGTTAGTGCTACACGTAAATATTATTATGTACAAGCGTACAAACGTCTCGCGTACAAGCGAGGCAGGCATCTCTCAAGGATCAAGCACAGGTTAATGTAACAGCTCAGGGACTTTAAGAATAATTTTAAACTAATATATCAAATAGCCAAATCAATTAATATGTATACATCATATAATATATATAAATAGAATATATATATATATATATATATATATGTCTTCACACACAATACATATACACACATACATATAACAACCAAGATCTGGTACCAGTATCAATATTCATCATATAAATACTGACCCGACCTGGGATTCGAACCCACTAGGCTAAGCGGCCATCGTATAACATATAAAATATTTTCTTAAAAATTATACAAAAACACAAATTACGTGTATGTTTGCCAGTTAAAAGTATACACAACATTTACTGTAATAAGACAGCACAAATTAAAATTAAAATCACAATAAATACAATGTACACAATAAATAATATGAGATTCAGTTACAGTATTTATACATAAGCTATATTACTAATGAAAATAGATTGTTACGATATAAAATCATTTAGTAATCCTTTCCTAATTAATTCTTCCTATCCTGGTGAGGATCGTTATGAACATCTATACGAGATAATTTGGTCATAATTTATTAATATCGTTATAAGTTAAAGAGATTCTGGAGAGTGGGTGATGGAAACTTAAGTTAGTACCAGAACGTGGAAGGCTGAATATTTTGTTAAGCGGGCCGCCGGACGCCATGGATATTTATATGCAGCAGAAAAGCAAATCATATCTAATAGGCTTGTGCATTTAATTTTGTTATTTAAAAGTTTATGGAGAAATATAAAGTCCGACAATATGCGACATTTAGTCCGACGTCCGATGAATAACAAATTTCATAGCGAAATTGTCACTCATTCCTTAGGTAATATATTTTTATTTCAAGCACATATATACGGAAAGGGTTCAAAAAGTGTAGGTAGTCTTCATGTATTCAATAATTTTTTTCCAAACTTAAATATATCCTTTACGAAAATTTTGTCATGTTGCAAAGAGTTCTTTACCGCGGCTACTACTGCATAATCGTGTTTAAATTATTGGCCTTATAAGTGTTTCTTTAATCTCGGTAATAGATTTTTAAAAAATCACTAGGGCTAGGTCCGTTAAATATGTACAATAAGACGTTCCATTATTTCAAATCCAGTTTATTCAAAAGCAAACATGGCGATTCGGGACTTGCGTACAGAGTTGGTGAAATTAAACAATTTCAGCGCGTTTGCCTGTCCGTTTTTTACGTATTGTCATAAGTAATTTATTTCAATTTTTTTAATACAAAACTCCAGTTATAATCTATGGTCGCGGAATTCAGCTGTTATTACCCTTAGACTGTCTCAGAACGAGAACGAAATGGAATTGCCTTGACCTTTTTAGGAGTTTGGGATGACGATAATTTTCAGTTCATGGACTGTTGTTTTAAGATCATAATGTCGAAGGCATGCTTCATACAAAAGAATCGTGCTGAACAATAGTTCAGGATTATTTTATAACAATTCCAAAATGCTTTTGCAAACCCTCGCTGGGCATTTTTTTGTGCATCCACAATCATGTGAAATAATAATAATAATCATATGAAATGCTAATATGCGCGCTACGTATCGAGATCTGGACTTCCTCAAAATGAAGCGAGCCGTGACATAACGGTCTGGCAAAATAATATTTTTAACTTTTTAAACCGTTTCTTCTTTCGTTGTTGCTGAAAGGTAATATCTTTGGTGGAAATTATTCCACGTTTAAACTCGGCATATCTATTTGGGACTGCGATCCCACGGATCCACGACGGAACACGATAAGTTTTATTTGCTTGTTCAGTAGTAAAATTATTTTAACAAAAATATTTAATCAACCCGTCGCGCGCATCGTTTTAACCATGTTTACACTCACTCCTAAACAAGATGTAAACAAATGACTTCTATTTTTTTTAAACAAATCATATCATTTTTATTTTTTTAATAATGTTATAAATGTGTTAGCTACAACCTGTCAGTACTAATTTGTTTTATTCTTATTAGTATTTAACTCATTCTCACTATATGTCGAACATCCCGTATATCTTTAGGCTTTAATGTTTTGATTAAACCAGTAATAGGTATAGATTATTTTGGGAAGATTACCCGAATGGTGGTTCTGAAAATGTTTGTGACAATACGCATTGGTTAAAAAAATAATTCTTTGTTTTCCAATCCCTCTTTTTTGTGTGACTTGCTTATGCCCGCCTATATTATAACTAGCCATAATTTTAGAAAATGATCAGTAATCTATGTTAATTATTTAGCATGTTAGGAATTTCTATTACATTCGTGACAGACGAACGGACCCGACCTTCGGGTGTTAAACTTCGCGTCACGCGGCAACCGTCCCACAAATAGCAGACAAAACGCGGAAAATTGACGAAACCGTATTAACATAAGATAGAAATTCTGAGAAATAATAATAATAATAACGCATACATCACAACACCGTATAGGCCCCAAACTAAGTATTAGCTTGTGTTTTGGGTACCAAGCGAAGACACCACATACATATAACAACCAAGACCCGGTACCAGTATCAATATTCATCATATAAACACTGACCCGACCTGGGATTCGAACCCGGGACCGCCAGCTTCGTAAGCAGGGTCGCTACCCACTAGGCTAAGCGGTCTTGACGACCGGTTCTATATTGATGTAGGAGTACGTCAAAGCATGTGTTGTACTGGTTCTCCTATAATTCAGCGGTTTGAAGCAAAAATATGGTATGAATGTCAAATAATGTTGACTTATAACATGTATAAAATATATTGTAAACAACTGGGACTTTGTTGATATGCTACTTTTTGATATCAACTAATAATGTTGCAATTAAAAATGGCGTTTAAAAACATAAAAAAATTATGTCTGCAATTTTTTCGTTATTTTCAATTTAAATATATACATGGAATACCTCTACAATATTTTAAAGTGGGTTTTAACCTTGAATTCGTCAATATGCTACTGGAAATATAATATAATAATTTTTGCTGTCATCGGCATGCGGGCAAAAAATTAATTTGTAATTTTTCCGGTTATGAACCCAGAAATTGCATAAGACATAACCATGAAAATATTTTCTCGTTCTTAAAACATGGAAATAATATTAGATGTTAGTTGTTTTTTCTTGATTGTATTCTATTTATAGATAGCAGATATTTTTGTTTATTATTTGTTTTAGTCAATTAAAACTAGTTTTATTGAAATGTGGTCATAATATTATAGAATATGATATGAATAACTTTTTCTTTAGTATAGTGTCTTTTTTTGGAATTCCGTAACCAAATAGAAAAAAAGGACTATTATAATTTCTTCGTGTTACTCTGGCCATCCAGGTCTGTCCGTCCGTCTGTCTTTTAGTATGTCACAGACTCATATCGCCGTCATCTTTCCACAGGTTCTGATTTAATTCCACAGGCAGATGTCTCATGTGAACCGCTATATTATATTGCAGAAAAAATATTTAGGAGTAGCTCGATCTCTATGCAAGGAATTCAGGGATGAAATTTTATTTAAATGAGGTATAGGATATCGCTGGACAGATCTTTAAAAACGCAGTTCAGTTTTTAAAAGAATTTAATAGATGACTATTTCGGGAGATATGTACACGTAAAATTATTAGCAATGCGTCTGTACTTCTATCTTTTGAACCGTAAAAATTGTTTTGAACATCATATCTTAGCAATTTTTTTAGATATCCGCGACTCTCCGTTACCAACAAACTCAAATTGGCTTTCCTTGAAATAAACTTTGATTCAAAGTTATAAGGTTGGTAGTCGAAAAATTCTACTGAACCCTAAAAATTCTACAGAACCCCAAGTTAAGGTGTATCCGATATGCTCTTGACCGGTTTTGTTCGAAAGCTGTTTTAACCGGGATGGTTCGTAACTACTCTTTTGTCTGTCTGTCTGTCGGCTGTTGCTATGCTTCGGCATCGTGGCTCCCGAACGAATGAACCGATTCCAAAGCCATTATTTTTGTTCACTAGTTGGTTTATATGGTATGGTCACAGGATAAGTAATGAATGGTTCTTATTTTTCTGTATGTCTGTGTGTTTACTTAATTTTGTGATCCTTAAAATGAACTTTGACTCAAAGCCATATAATCATAGTCGAAAAATGTTTTAGCATCAAAAATTGACCTTGAAAAATCTAGATACATGATTTGAGAATCCATTTACTTACTCAATTTGTCTCTATCTACAAACTATGAATTAGGCATGAATAAAATTATTTAAATAATCCCACATATATAATTATTATTATTGCATAAATTCAGAAATTCTATTTTCGCCAATACGATATTACCATAAGAAGTCGATTGAAAAGAAGAATTTGTAAACATTCATGCGTGTAATTGTAGTTAATTACGAGTCATTATTTTAGCACACGTGGCCGTCATTACTCCTTGATGAGATATTACGGACTTGCGCAAGCGCATGCTCGCGTGTTGCGACCACTCAGTTAATGTTATGGTGAACCAAACATTAGCCGCACTTAGTCATAGTTAGCGACACCCATCCAACTATCATCTTATGCACGCATCCATCTAATTTTGTTGGTCGCTGTTGACTAAATTGTTATTAATATTAAAGTTAGCAAAATATACAGCCATTTAAACAATGCCTAAGTAAAGAAAGGGGGGTCTAAAATAGTACCTACAAGTATATTATTTTTAAGAAAATATTCGTCTATCCTTCAAAAGCCTTCACTCAACATCACTTTTTCAAACCTCGTAGCTCCATATGTGCAAATTTTTACTATATAAAAAAATATGAAGTAGTTAGGGAACGTACAATCTTTTTTTATAAATATATATAATACCACACACAATCACAACAACGTCTGGGTCCCAAACTAAGCATTAGCTTGTATTTTGGGTACCAAGCGAAAACACGACATACATATAACAACAAAGACCCGGTACCAGTATCAATATATTCATCATATAAATACTGACCTGACCTGGGATTCGAACCTGGGACCTCCAGCTTCGCAGGTAGGGTCGCTGCCCACTAGGCTAGTTGGAACGTACCACCGTTCAGGGGGGAGAGGTGTCTTTAAAATACCACGATTGGTCACAGGGGTGGAGGAAGGGCTTAGATCTTTGTCACGTAGTCAATATCCTCTAGGAAAATAATTCTGAATAAAAGACAAAAAGACTTGTTTTGGTAAATTAAGTTCCTGTTAGAATATGTTTTAATATATATTTTTCATTTGTAATGGTAAATTTTTTTTTTAAGTTTCAATTTGCTAAAAATGATTTAAGGCCATATTTATGAATTACTACGTAAAAAATGCGAGGGGCGAGGGGGTCTTGATATATTCTACGGGTGTTCACCGAGGGTGGGGAGAAGATAAACAAATATAAAAAATGGGTCACGTAGTATGGGGACGTTCCCTTATGTAAAACTTTTCTAGTGAATTTTTAAGTTACGGTTGTCTGGAATAAGGCATACTATACAACGTCCACTTCGATGGATTTTTTAGTTCGAATTTCTAATAAAACTAAATAATAATAAAAAGACGTTGTAATAGAGTCATAAATGTCACTGCATAGTATGTAGTAAAATGTCAAACGCAATTTTGCGGCGATGAAGACCGGCGCGCGGAAACTCGCAATCTTGCACCAGCTAGCTAGAGTATGAGTCGTTAGACGTTAACGCAGAATAGGGCTTCTAGTAATTTCATTCTTTTATGGTCTGCTCTAACGAAAAATTCTTTGCCCAGATTAGTGGGACATACTGTATAAAGTTATATTTCTGCTGTATTAATCGAACAAAGGTATTTTATCTTTCAAATAATAACAAGTTGATATTGTAAAGCATATAAACGTATTGAATATGTCAATATTATTCAAGCAAATTACCTACACGCCAAATCGCGAACAGGCTTATACCACAATTTTGGAGGTACTTTCTTCCTTTGCGTGTGGCCAGTACATGCACTACAAGATATATTGACTGTTTTTTGAGATATGAACGCTAATTCTGACTACGGGACCCTTCACTGTGCGTGGTCTGACTTTTTTTTTTTTTTGTTTAGTGAGGGCCGAATCTGCGTACAGACACCTGCGCGCCCGACCTACCGCGCAGGTAGTGCCGGGTTGGGATTTCTACACAGAAGGTGCAGCCCGACCGGCTAAACGACTCCTCAACCTATACTCCGGAGAGCGTATAGGGTTTGGCATGACCAACGACCGGACGCATTGAGGATGCTTCGGTGTGTTAGTGCCTATTGGTGGGCAGCGCCTTAAGGGCGCCGTCTCGTAGGCGTATGATTAAAAAAAGGATAAGGGCCGACGCGTGTCGGTCCCTCGGCAATGGAGGGCAGTTCGAGCTGGACGGCCCGACTGTGAACAAACAAGGCTCAGATGCCATTCGAGCAGATTTGCTACGTTAACTAGGTGATATCGGGCGCTGGGTACTGCTCACCTATGTCAGACTGAAGGTCTGATCTGCTTGCATTCCTGAGACTCTCAACCTCGGTGGTGAGATCGTCAGGAGGATCTGTTAATGCATTCCGTGGACGTCTGAGAAAGTGGATGGCGGGCGGGGGCTCGTAAGAGGCCGCTGCCGAAAGTAGCGGGTTGGGGTGCGTGATCGCGGCGGCGAAGAAGCGCTCTGACGCGTCCTTCATGTATTTGGAAATGGTTGGTAAGTCGAAATCGCTGTGAAGCAGACTGTTTCGAACGTACCATGGAGCACCGACGGCTTTTCTACAGAATCTACTCTGTATTACCTGTAGCGGCTTAAGTACCGTTTCTTTGGCGTAAGCAAAGACCGGGCATGCATAAGTCATGAGCGGTCTGATGGCCATCACGTAAAGTGTGCGCTTGTTGCGCATCGATAACTTACTGCGGCTACCTATCATACAAGAGAGGCGGGCCATGTAAAATTTGGCGAGTTTACTAACACGCTCGACATGATCGCGAAAGTGCAGATGCTTGTCAAGCGTTATACCTAAATATTTATAGTTATGATGCCACGGAATGTTGACACCGGACATTTTTAGTGTGTCTATGTTTCGCGTGGTCTGACACCAGTTTCTTATCAATGGACACGGAGCTGCTAACACAAATCGAGCAACTGGAGTAATAAATTAGTTCATATTTGCTCACAATTTCTCGATGAACTATGGACTTTGCAAAAATTTAGCAATATGTCAGCACTTTTACTGACAAAGTACTCGTATGTGATACTTTGTATGTCAACTTACCTATAGATGACAAAAGGAGTGACACCAACAAATATCAAATTGACACATGAAGAATCGCAAAAATCATTTTAATGTTTTACGTAATAAGCGAATATGTGAAATTAATTTTATCGAAACATAATCAAAGTTGCGACGACGATAAACTAAAGAGATAAACAAGAAACTCTGTTCCCACGTTAATTCTCAAAGTAAAACAATATTTAGATAAATGTAGTCACGTAATTTTGTTACCATCGCTGCGTGCGTCTGTACGCACTACCACAGCGTAAATAAATTCATACCAAATCACAATACCAAGTGACATAACGCTTGAGTTGACATCTTTTGCTGTTGCATGAAATTGTCTTAAAATAACCAGACTGGGCAACTTTTGGGAGGGTGTTCTGAAAATCTAATTTATTACAAAAAAAAATTCTTGTGCTTATAAAAGTGGCTTGAAAATATGTAGTTTTACAGCATTTGCATAAAACTTTAATATAAAAGGTATTAAATAAAGGTCGAGATGACGTACTCTAAAAAAAACTGTAAGCCTACTCTCCATTTTTCAAGTTAAACTTTTGTACCATGATTCACACAAAGACATGAAATGAGCTCGAACACGTACACCTGTCGTGGTTGAAGTACGTAAGTGAAGTGAAGTTGTACATAGAACAGGCACTGTTACAGTTCTTTATACTGTGTCACAGCACACGTCTAACAAAATCATTGTTTGGAAGCCTACGGCCTTAATACGCACGCGGATAATCTTTGTTGTTTTCAACATTGAAAAGTTCATGGCGAAAACACATGGCATTACTATAACGTGTACAAACTCATTGTTCTTATTTGATGCTAATTTGGTTTAAAATTTTGTGTATGTCTGTCGTTTGCTTATTAATAACAAATTATTTATAATATGATATGATTAATCTAATGGCGTACTCAGTAGGGTAAAACATAGATGTCTCAACGATAAGAAGAGTTCCTTTTCAGGACACGCTCTTTTAATAAGTAATTAAAAATGAAACCCATATTTGATTCTAGAGCTTTCTGCCTAGCAGCTGAGCTTTGGAGATCAAAGCTATTTAGGCGAATGTTAACGTGCGAAGTAAACACTTTCTGAGGATTAATTCGATTTGATTCAACTACCTATATTAAAAATGTTTTTCTTTCATTCCTAACACTTCCCATGTTATACATTCTTCGAATATCATATGATTTTGATGTTGGAAATCTACCAGGCGTCCCGAGACAGCTCATTGTTTTTTCACTAAAGTTTATTTTTGGTTTTTTAAATGGCAGAATTGTCAAGATCGAAAACGTGAGCGAATTGACAGACTCAGAGATTAAATAGACCATATATGATTTATATTTTTTTTGTTTCAAACATTTTCTTAAATTACACTTGAAATACAGTTTCAGAATCTTAATTAATTTACCCAGTACGAATTTCATTAAATTCAACTTCACAGTGCTATATCAATACCTTAAGTGGCGTATATTTAGTCTGTGGCGTATATTTTTTGTTTACATTTTTGTAGTCACAACATGGTATTTCTATATACATCTATGGTTGACACCTAATGGAAATAGTTCTACCTATCTCACAGGGAAACGGCGGTGAGCATATACGTAAATGCATTATTTTTACGTTTAAGTTCAACAGTTTATAACATTAGGTCGCCATAAAACTTCTCATTGGCAACTTTTGACTCCTATATACATATATATATATATATAGTTTTTTATATACTTATATATTAGTGTCGTCTAAGAAAATTGATTTTTTTTTGTGTTTTAGTTATTAATACGGAATTATATCATTTTGTGTTAAAACGTTGTAGACTACCATACACCGGTTCCTTGGCATTTGGCCAAGACAATATTGCCTAATCGAACACTGTTACGTATAATTTCCAACGCGTATATCGCAATAAATAATATATTTCAAATTTTTTAGCATAACGTATTAAATAACGATAATCATATGTTACATCACTGACGTAAGGGATGTTGGAGGAAGATTGTTTCATCACTTTCCAGATTATTTCTAGACATCAGGTAATCTACTTTAATTAAAAAAAAAAGGAATAAGGTAAATTTTCACATTAATTTATTCTTCTCGAAAAATCATCGATAAGGCGTGGTTGTTAAGTAAAGCATAAATATTATGCACGAAAAAGGGGGAACCACGAAGAAGGGTGTCCCGCCGAGAACTGCCGATCGACGCAATAGTCATTCGCCCGCGGATCCCCACGATAATACTATAATTTTGTGGTCCCATATCTCACTATTTTAGTACTGAGTGATACTAAAAAAATATGCATTTTATTACTTTCATTAAAGATTACAATTTAATATAAAAATTCGGAAAATGACAAAAAAAAACCCCGTTATGCCTGTTTAGGTTTACGTTTCACTAGAAATACATTAAAGCTACTTATATACAGCGTGTTTGCCTGTACGTTGTTCTAATTCATAGAGCATGTAGAGCTTACCGAACTAAACAAAAAGTTTAAAAATAATTAAATAATAAAAAATCAATGTTTACACATATTTTTCTTAGTAACCGTTAGTTTGCGTTTTTGTTTAGTTCGGTGAGCTTTACACGCTTTATAAATTTGGACGACGATCAGCCTAACACCCGGTATAAGTCGTCTGAAAAGAAAATACATATAAGCAATAACAGAATAATGAAAATGTTAAGTTCGTTAAGTTTATATACCACTTTTTTAACTGCGATCGATGTATTGTTAGTCATTTTTTAAACGCTTTCTCATGATTTGCTTATAATTACTAGTAAGTATTTTAAACCCAAAAATTGCTGTTGCGGTTTTTTTATTAAATAATTGACTTTACTGATTCGATAACTTACAAACAAACGCGAACTTAAAGATGTAGCTTTCAAGTGAAGGCACGTTTTTTTTATTATCAAGGAAAGTTATTACACTGAATTGCAAATTCTGATATCCCAACAATTTTAGACCAGCATAAGTTCTTGTTATAACCAGCTAACTATATATAATAGGCTAAATGACTAAAACTCGTTCTTTCTGTCTTCTAAATCAAATGCACATATCGCTCCTTTTAAATGAACATTCAATGCTAAAACCGACTAATCGAAACGAAGTAACACAATCACTTCCCTTTACAAGTACGCTAACATTAGTTCAGGATTCGAAGCGTGATTGAACTTATTACGCGCTCTAGTGGTTCGATTTCCGTTGTTGAATTAACTTGAAACATTAAAATGATACGTAAGTTTAAACTTACAGTAGCCGATTAGAAATAAAATTTAAAAAAACACCCTACAAAAATCGCAATTGTAAAATGTAAAATAAATCAGGTTTATTAATCTATAATAATAATAATAATAACGTTTATTTACTAAAAATATTATATACATTATTGAAGTACAATAACTCCACCACTAGGCCTAGCCTGTATCGGTGGAGTCATTTATATCTTTAAAAGTAATTTAAATTTATTAATAAAAGGCGTCGGGGACTGCTACATCGATGTCTTTAAAGTTCAAAAATCATTTGAAAATTAATAAAACTATACACGTATTATTTTATACTTTCAGTTTTTAGTTTTTTGTGTCTCAGTTTTTAATTTCAAGTTTTTCGAACTTACCGATAAATATTTTATGATTTTTTATTTTACAATAATTGTTAAAGTTGGCCTGTCATATTTGTTGACATTGCGTGACTTTATCTAGACATGTATATCATCAAAGATTGAAATCGGTTAATGCATTTATGGGCTACGATGCCGCAGACAGACAAACACATTGGGCATAGGAAATAGAGTATTACTAAGAACCACACATGTATCATAGACCTCAAACTTATAACACCACTCGTTTTCTACGTCAGGGTTAAAAATATCTGGAGTTCAATACTCAAGGTGTACATAGAGATACCGCATCGTGAAGACAAAAATGTGAACAAAAAATATAAACCCCAGCCTAAATATACGCCACTTCATCTTTTGACATAGCACTGTATCACGGTCGTCGAGATAATGCGTTTCTGACACATGGAATTTATAGCTATAACATCATGTTTTTTGTGAGTTGACATGATAATATAATTTTTATTTTCATTTTGTGTAAAAAAACGTGAATTGTTTGACAGTACAAATTCACATTAACCATCCGATTACGATCTGTCAGGAAAGCATTCTCTCGACGGCCACGAGTAGAATTCGGTGAGACCCACGTGTGAAATTCGTAATAAAAAAAAAACAAATGCAGGTTATGATATTACATTTCATGTGTAATTACGAAAATCTTTGAAATCATAAAATATGAATGACATAATGGTCTTACTAAGCTCTCAGTCAGTCATCATTTTGCTCTGGTTTTCGATCGTTTCTAACTATGAGGCGCTCCATCTCGTCGATTCTGCTATCTAAGTACTCAACATGTAAAAAATTATAAGTAACTTAAGGAGATGTGCCTGTTTCGTGTATACAATCGTTCCAGCTATAAAAAACGCGAATCACGCGATTTAAAAATACTTCTCTTATGCATATATAGACCCTGAATGCAGTTATTTAAGATTTCATGGTAAATCTGACGTATATCAGGTAATTTTTTTAATACATATCTAAGCCACATATCTCATTACAGGACCTTGGCTCGAATACCGGCCGGCCGTTGTTTGTAGCTGCTCTGTCAGTTAAGAAGGTTGTTTAAATCGGAGTGTTCAATGCAAACTTGTTACAGTAGCACGGCCGCTCACCGCGAGCGCGACCGCCGTGACGTCACAAGCGCCTCGTCATTTTAATAACTGTCAATTTATGTTTCCAATATGTCACTGGTTGATTTATTTAATGTAACGCCACCTGTCAAAGTCGTTTATTTCTCTTTCTTTTTCTGCACCTCTAACAGATCTACAATTTCATCTAACGAATTGAGTATATTTATTTTTAAATAGTTTTAGGCTAATACTAACCGGCGCGTGTTAGTTACTTAAAAAAATCTCTGTATTTTATGTACAATGTAAACAAACTCACATACACTTGTATACTATAGGACATATATATTGACATGGGACAACCCACACAGCGCCATCTGGTCCCAAAGTAAGCAAGTATTATTTTTGTGTTATGGGTTAGTAGACAACTAATATACATACGTAAATTTTGTTTTAATACAATGTATATACATATAAAAATATTTTACACCCAGACCCGTAACGAAATACCTAAACATGTTCATGCACACAAATATTTGTCCCGGGCGGGAATCGAAATCACGACCCATAGCTTCGCAGTTAAGGTCTCTAACCACTCGACCGATCGGTCAATCATATATACTCGGACACTAAAATTCGGACAAATGTCACCAACATGGAAATCGAACCTTCTACCTTTCCTAAGACAAAGTACTTGTCCGCTGCATCACAAAGGTCATGAATTAATTAAACATTAATAACGTCCATGAGCATTCTTATGGGACAAGGAAAAAATTTTCCATTGACCTAAGATACTTTATTATGGTTACGTTGTTGCACATTTTATCAGAGAACTATTTTTTTATGGTTGCGTTCAACAGTTACGAGCTACGAAAAATGATAGCTCAAATTGTTCGGCTTGGGGCGACTGCGCTGTGTGCGGGATTAGAGACTTCAAAATGTATCGATCGATTAAAATTTATTGAAGTAATGATCACATGTACGCTAATATACCTCAAGACGAATCGCGTGATTGGCCGGCAAGTCGTAAAAGTTATTTTCAATTTATAGAAATATTTTAGAAAAACTTAGACTTGATACACTAATGAATATAAAATCGAGCACAAAATGTTCGAAATAAAAATATCCCAAAAACACATAAAGAAACATTTTAACATTCTGACATTTTAAATATAAAGATTATTATTATTCATCCTCACCCCGCTCATACCTAAGACGACCTGTCTCTCATTTTACCTTTTTTTTGTATTTTTAAAAAGTTGTAGACACTGCTTGAAATAGAGAGACAGATGTTTATAGAACAATTTCTACTATTGTATAAAAATTCACATATTTCGGCTTTTGTAAAACATTTACACGCAATGATTTTTTTATTCTTTAACTCCTAAGTATTCTTAAAAGTTTTAATTAAAGAAATAGAGATAAAAGAATTCGATATTATAAAAAAATTAATTTTGCTTCAGAAACAGTATGTGATATCAATTGTAGGTATTATGAAATGTATGTGTTGTATCCAACCAAAAGAGGTCATTGAAACTAGACACCAATATGTGACGGAGCTCTTGGCACGCGAAACCGATTCGCACTTAACCGGTTTTTTATTTACAATATTAATTAAATACACTCTATCATAATATAACATAATATATTCTGGGAAAATTTAAATTCGAACGACTGTAGGTCAAATATTTTAACTAATATACGATATACATTCTATTCGTTAAGAGAAAACGCTAATAATGTAAATAATATTTTATTCTATAACTAGTATTTGAATCATACCGATTTTAATTATACTGGTTTAGTGATGCGACCTAAAAAAAATGCTTCAAAAGTAAATGTCGATAAATTATCTGTATAATGATATACAATTTATTAAATTTTTGTCTACCAAAAAGTGTGTAGGAATTATTTAATGTTAGGAAATTAGATATGTTTTTCATAGCGAGATTAGAGCATTGTGACTCGTGCAATAATGTCTGAATATATATTCTTTTTCGTAAATTCAATAAAGGTTGTATAAACGCATTCGTTGTTAAGTACCCTTAAACTTTTTGTGAAGCGCCTTCAACTGTTTCTACCGATGAATTACTGTTTCTATTATGAAATGCCTAACTAGATTAGTCGAACGTAATAATTTTACATAACAGAGTAAAACTCGAATCAAGCTACAAGTAAAAACTAAATACTGCACCTAGTACTTCCATGAAGTCTAAAATAGAAAACACTAGCACTTTGCTTGTTATTTCTCAATAGGAAACATATTTATGCTGACAAGAATAACCGAGCCAGCTTATGACTTACCCATAACTCGTTGGTTCACGAAGAAAATCCAATTATCTACTATTACCATATATTACGTTCACATTTCATTTTTTTTAAATTGATGAGTACATGATAAAACTGTTTATAAATAAAAATTATAAATTCTCTATGGTCGATACATAACTTCCGAATAGTCTTTTTGTTTATTAATTTATAATATTAAACCAAAGACGACCGTTTAGCCAAGTGGGTAGGCGACTCTTCGAAGCTGGAGGTCCCGGGTTCGAATCCCAAGTCGGGTCAGTATTTATATGATGAATATTGATACTGGTACCGGGTCTTGGTTGTTATATGTATGTGGTGTCTTCGCTTGGTACTCAAAACTCGAGCTAATACTTAGTTTGGGGCTTAGACGTTGTTTTGGCTGTATACGTTATTATTAATTAGGTAAATGTAATATTTTTATCGTATTTTGTTCTAAAATCATAAGTCTACTAAATAAAAGCTTATACAAAAAAGCTTATTATAAGAAACAAAAAATGTTACCTAAATAAAAGGAACGCGGGAACATTTTAATGAAACGACGAATCCATAAAGTGCCAAGGACACTGATACTCTCAACAAGATATTCCTTTGTCAAAGGATCCTCTGACAATGACAAAACAACCATATAAAAACCGTACTTCGATGAGTCATCATTTAAAAACGCAAGTTGTTTGATATCAGTTTTTGGTTTTTATTTCGTATAGTAGGTACATACGTTACGACAGATAAATTTAATGTTGACATATAGTTAATTAAATTTAATAAGGATCTTTTATGAGAGACATACTGGTCTTTTTCTTTATATTTTGTAGCGACATTATAGTTTTACGGTTCATTAAATAGCGTTGCTAGTTAACCATTGTTGGTTTCTCCATGATATAATGAACCATGACTATTTTATCTATTCTGGCGACTGACGCTTTCTAACGACTGCCGATTGTTAGCGACGCTTCTCTTAATGACCATTTTTAAAGTTAATTTACCGACTCGTGAGAAAATACATTTCCCTTGTTAATCGTTACGGCCACGAATGAGATCTAGAATGATTAGAAATTACATAACACGTTAAGGTACATACGAGAAAACACTGATCTTTCAATGAAATATCAAAGCCTTTCATCTTTATGCTAGCAGGAATATTTTTCTCGGAGGGTTTTCAGGGGTTTTCTAACATACCCTTACCGAACACCAAAACACGTTAAATTCTATATCACTATCTCAGCGGACTTACGTCGAGTTGCAAAAAAGCTACTTAAAATTGCTATCTACTTTAAAACATCGTTAATGGATACTTTGAATCCTCTTTAAGTAGACGGCGACTTTAAGTAGCGTTCATGCAACTCGCCGTTAAACTTGGTGCCTATTTTAAGATCTGTGATCGTATTTTATTAAAATATTATTAAAATGAATGTAAGACCACAAAAAAAACTTGGTGTTCCATTTCTTTTATAACGATCATTATTCACGTATCACAGAAAACTGCGTATTATTAAAATCACACAAATACTTAAATGTTTCTCTCCAATTTTGTGCTTTTGGGAATTGTGTTTTGTCTAATTGGTTAATCCATAGTTAGAGTAAATTAATTTGAGAGCAGCGTATCAAAGTGGCATTCCGCAATTTTGCGGGGATGAGACAGGCGAGGATTTGACGGAGTGAAGACCCGGCGCGCGGGAAGACTTGCGCGCACTGAAACTCGAACTGAAACTCGTCATCTTGCACCAGCTAGCTAGAATATGAGTGGTCAAACGATAAACACAGAAGAAAGCTTATAATCAATTCGTACTTTTATGGTTTAATCTAACCATTCAAGTTAGAAGTCACGTCTTTATCTTTCCTCGTCGGAGAGTAATGACGAAAGCATTTCAAATGCTTATAAATAAACTACAAAATAAGTACAATTTAATATCAACCTTCTGCACTATTATTAGAGTCCGTAATCCGTTGGCTTGGGTTTAAGCTACACCTTTACGCCATTCCTCGATTTCATATTCAGTTTACGTTTTAAACTAAACTCTATTTTAAATTTAATCTATAACAGAAGATATTATAATTTAGCGAGGGGAAGTTTGCATAATTTGTTTGAAGGTCAAGATCCACACAACGCACGCTCACACGTCTGATTACGTAACAAGGTGCAGCAATTCGCGCAGATCGTGTTGTTTTAGCTGGACGCAGCTGATGTTTATGTCTTTATTCCAATTAAATTAAAATAACCAATCGTGTGCCAGTGTATTTCACAAACCGAATTATCCATGCGTGCAAGTTTCGCATTTTTTATGATTTTATTTAACACACAAAAAAATACTTAATTCAATATTTTGTTTATTTTTATAAAAAAAATACCTAGATAAATCTTTTTAATATGTCATTCTACTGTTTGAAAAATGCAATACAAAATGTTTAAGAATGTCTATAGATATATGTAAAAATACTATTAATAATATACATACTGAAATTTGAAAAAAAAACAGTAAATATAAAAATTATTTTTAATAACAATAAATATAAAAAAAATTTCAATATCTCTGCTGTCACTTTTGAACGAACGAAAGTTTATGCAGGTTTATACTACGCGACCAGTAAGGCCCATTATACTCAAATACACTTTTCAATCGATCCTAAAACTTTTTGAATATAAAACATTAATTCGTTATATTAAATTGATATGCTATATGCAATAAAAAATATTTGATTGTAATATAATTAAAATTAGAAAGTTTAACATCATTAGTAAGTCCTTTCGATGTAGAAACGCCAGCAAAGTTACGAGTTGACAAGCGGCAAGCCTATCTGGTGCTTCTATATAGATATATAAAACTTTTTGCTGTTTTTTTTTTAATATATCATACGTGGGTTAGCTTAAATGTTATACATACTAGTTGTGCACTATCACTTTATAGAACTTTTTGCTGTTTTTTTTTTTAATATACCATACGTGGGTTAGCTTAAATGTATTATACATACTAGTTGTACACGTCTGTCCCCAACAACGTACTCCAACGTTCTGTGTAATATAAATTGTGAGAATTTCTTTACAACCACTTTTCTACAACAAGAGAAGCCTAGGCTTCCATGAAATCTTTATACAAGCGGTCATAACAACGAAAGGATGTATGGATAATACGCAATCGAGTCAGAATGAATCACAGACTGCCTCACGTGCGAGCAATCACGTCCGCGGACAAGCACGTCCTTTACGCAAAAAAACTTTCTAGTTGTATATAAAAATTACGCCTTTTTATATTGGTCTTGTTACCATCCATTGAACGGGAATGGTCTTGGACGAAAATTTTTAACACAGGTTTTTTTATATATTTTTCCGAAATATGGTCTAATCTATACCTTCTTCTTAATATACAATTTAAAATGTTTTAATACCTTTTTTTAAGTTTTTTTTTTCAATAACCGATTTATTTTTTTTAATTTATAAAATATCCCTGTGATGTCATCTGGACAAATTTTTACTATTTGCATTTTTTATGTATACTATAATATTATAAAGAGGACATATTCGATTTTCTGTTTGTTTGCGACGGATAAACTCAAAAACTACCTGACTGATTTTAAAAAATTCTTTCATCTATAGAAAGCTACATAATCAGCGAGTAACGTGGGTTATATTTTATTGGCAAACTAGCTTTTCGCCCGCTACTCCGCTTGCATGGACTACGCAGTTGTACAGGTATAGTTCCAATCAACCTTTATGGCGGATGTGAACATAGGCACAAGTCGCGTCGCAGTAGCCAGTTTTAGGTGTAGCGGGACGCAGTGGATCGAGGGCATATGACGGAACCTGCGCAAGCATGCCTATTGCGTTTTATTCCGATCCGCCATAAAGTTTGATTGGAACTATACCGCTATACTTTTTTTGTATAGATATAGTTTATACGCTTAAGAGTAACACTCTAGTGGGTTACTTTTGATCCCGGAAAAAGGGGTCCCGATACAATCGTGTAGTCCATGCGAAGGAAGCCGCGACCGGAAAGCTGTAGGTACTAAATAAAATCATTATATTTTTATTCATTAATGAATATTATCATTTCATTTGACATAGCGACCTTGCCTCAACATTTTTATTTACTTTTAGTCTTCGTTTTTTACTGTGGAAAGCAGGACACTGAACTCAATCGTTCAGATGACGTCACGGGGACAATTTCAACATCAGATGTATTTTCATTAATACCTGGCTAAATAAAAAAAAAATTGAGAAGTTATTCCAGAACCCTATTCCTATTAGTATACCTTAAATTTTAAACATAAAATTTTAGGCTAAAGCCGTTGTAAATAAAACTAGGTACCCACATAATCAAAGTATTTATTAACAATAACGTGCAGCTATCTTATTCTTTTGAACCGTTGTTGTACTGAAATTAAAACTCAAGTGTATCGTGTAGTTGGGAGTCATCGCATCGGGGACGTGTGGTTGAATGTTGTGCCCCGGCGATTGCAACGTAAAGTGACGCTGGGCGCGCCCGCCACTTGCGTGGGTCGGTGACGTCACCTTTCATACTTGAACGTCTCGAAAATGACGACCGTTTCGCCTTCCGCATTTATGTATTACAAGAGCATTTTAAAAAAATGGTTAGAAATTATTATAGTTTCTTTCATATAAATGTTTTTCAGGTCTATAGAATAGTATCCCAGATATTAGAAAATATATAGAAATTATTCATATTCCCTATTACATGGAATTTTTAAGGAGAGTTAGAAAGCAATGAATTCAGCTAGTTTCCCTCATATTACATTTAATTATTGAATGTTTCTTGTAATTAATGAGAGAAAATCTTTGAGTTTCTGCAACTTATATTTGGTCATCCTACGATTCAGTACACCAATGTCAGAGAATATTATCTTGACCAGCTTGTTTTATTTTCATGGAAATAAACGTATCCATTTTCTAAGGAGGTGAAGCAGTACACGGATTCGATATATTAATGTAGTTATTGTATATAAATATTATATGTAAACTGTATAATATAATAATAATATATTATTATATATAATATTATGTGTAAACTTTAAGAACATTTACAATATTGAATCAATTTGCTGACACTCGCTGGCACTGACAGCATGCTTATGTTTTTCATACAGCATACTTGTTAAGTTTCTGGCGCAATGGAACTGCGAACGTGTGATGAAAATTTAAACATGGCGAAAACTTTTACACTACAAATTAATCTTTACAATCCAATGTCTATTATGCGTATAAAACGTTTTGTTTTTAATCTTTTTACGATTTGCGTTTCACGTCTGAACAACTAAACTACAATTTATCCACATCAATGAAATTGTAAAGAGCATTATTCAGGCTCAAGCGTCACTTATTCTGTAGTTTCATTACGTACAGACGGTAATTAAGTTGACACATTAACAGAAACCAGTCTTTATCGAGTTAACCGATGTTTCTTACCACAAACGATGTCTCGTTGGTCGTTTTCTTGAGGTTTTTCTAAAGATAAATCTTACTAATGAGCTCTGATATCTATTGTATAAAACTATGACAGAAGAGAAATACTTAATCGATTTTGTTGACATTTAGGGACAATTTCATATAAATTCAATTAACCAATTTTAATGGACAATGTATTTATGTATATCGCTCTGATATTTTTAGGAACTGACCAAAAAAAGGTGTTTAACTTTATATTTATTTAAAATAAGAATTCTTTTTTTAAATAAGTGCGTGTCGGGTCATGCATAAGGGAAGTTCCGTAGGCAGGCATACCAGAACAAAAATCGACCAAAACCTAAATCATGAGTTTATTCAGAGTTAAACTATGCACTAATTTGATTGGCCATCTGTCGTGAACTAGTTGACCCAAGGCAGTCGTGATAATTTTTCTAAGAAATTCGTTTTATGTGCTATCGTTAAGGATTTATCCATAAATATTTTCCGGAATGATGGATCTAGAGTTAGTGGGGGGCGACTTTCAACTAGTGCTTCACGAAGAATATGTTCATAACCGAAACCATGCTTCATAACCGAATATTTCGTAACCGTTCGTAAAGGATATAATTTTGAAAAACTATCACAAACCTATGGTTGATTTTGAAATATCCATTCTATCATACCTTATTTGATAACGAAAAAAATATTTTTAACCTTCGCTTTGCATGTATGGATTAAGTTCTTTATACATAACTTTGTAGCGATTACAAATGTACATAACCATACCAAATCTCAGTTTTATACACGGAAAATAAATATAGTAATTGGGACTAGAAGTTCTAGTTTTATTTGTGAGCATCAACAGATAATCATGCGTACTATAATATTACGATAGGGAAAACATCTGTTTACAAACATCATATTTAACGAGAAATTAATTTAATTTAACAAAATGTTCCATACAGTTTACCAGATATTGTTGGAATATTGTTAGATTTACTATAAAATTAAGTTAAGAATACTTCATAACTCGTAGTTGAAACAATAAAATATTCTTAACTAAATTTTTATAACTTATATAATAAATAACTTAAAATTCATATTTACAAGTTTTGTATTTTGTATTCATTACAAATTAAATCGTTGTTTTAAAATTACTTTCTTGTCAAAGTTACAAAATTATAGTGTAAAACACAATTTCATCTTGCTAGTCAACGTTCTGGTAGTATTTTCATCCTATATTTTTTCCGTGTAGTGGGTATTGTAGTTAGCGAACGTTGTGAGCGACCACGAAATTTCTTATTTGTTGGAAAGAATGAAAGTGGGAATAACTTATGATATGAAGTAGAAAAGACAATGGTAAAACTGTGACTAGAAAACACGGTTATAGCAAATTTATGTCAACGCAGGCGGAGCTGTAGGCCAAGAAATATGTAGCTTTGGATGTTTCTGCAAGGCCGTAAGTTGAGGTGACCGTTAATTATATTTTTCTCGTACAAATATCATCGAAATGTATTTTTCCATGTGAACTTTAACACCTCTTTTCACAAATTCGAATCAGAGGTCTACTTCGGAGAACCCTTTTACGGATGTATACCTATGTCATATTATTGAACCTTTATGCAATGTGACCATAAACATGAGACAACTTTCTAGACTCAGCGGTCCAGCCTATTTTTTTATAAATAAATACTTTAACTGACTACTTTTTAGGTTTTCGCGCCTAAGCCGCTAAACCAATTTTAATGAAATTCGGTATAGAGATAGCGTGAATCCTGAGGTAAGACATACGCCTATTTTCACAGTGGAAAATATGTCTGTATCCTTGTGAGTTTTTTATGACTATGATTTCGGAAAAAAAAATTGGGAGATAGCTTGCACTCTGTAGATGATAATATACTTTTTTACTTATGGGTAAGATGAGATAAGAGAGTAAAAAAGTACGACACGTCCATTTGGCGGTCCCGGTAAAGACGCGTAATCCACGGCCGAAGCCGGGGCGGAAGCTGGTATATATAGATATGAAATGTTCAAGTGGACAAATGGTCAGTGTGTATAGTGACAGGTAAAACATTTAAATTTATACCGCTATTCAAACAAATACCTTTATCTATCTTAACCTATGAAGTTGCCGTTCTTCAGTACTGGCCATTTCAAACCAAAAAAAATTTTTGGCTGCCTATGAATTCTAAATTCAAATTAATTTTGTTTTAAAAACATGACATTCTTTTTACCAAGTCAGTCTTTTGTTTATTGATTAGCGTTGTGTTTTCATTACATTTGAACATTTTTCGTCTTAATGGACATTTTAAAAATTCGTGTAAGTATGGAATATGAGTTCCGTCGTGGCACTAATGCGGCACAAACGGCACCTAACATTAACAACGTTTACAGAGTGAACTTAACAAACGAACGCACAACCCGTTATTGGTTTGCCCGCTTCCGTTCTGGAAATTATGACTTGAGCTCGATAGATGGGTACCCCACGAACTTAACGATCGCCAGCGCAAGTACGCGTCAAGACCTGCCTCGCGTTGCTCAACAGGCACAGAAATGAAAAAAATTTAAACCGGATTGTTACCTGGGATGAAAAATGGATTCTGTTTGACAATCGAAAGCGCTCAGTAAGTTGGTTAGATCCTGGATCAGCACCAAAACAATGTGTTAAACGAAAAATAACCCTTAAAAAAGTGATGGTCACTGTTTGGTGGTCTAGTGCCGGTGTGATATATCACAGCTTTTTACAAAATGGCATGAGCATTACTGCAGATGTGTACTGTGAAGAACTGACGACAATGATGGAGAAGCTTCCACGTCTGCGGGCAGCTTTGGTCAATCGGTCGTCCCCGCTGCTCCTTCACGACAACGCGCGACCCCATACTACACAACAAACAGTCTCCAAGCTGCTAGAGTTGGGGTTGAGGTCCCTCATCCTCTATACTCACCAGACCTTGCACCTACCGACTATTAATTTTTTCAAAATTTTGACAACTTTTTAACGGGAAAAAATTCAATTCTCGAGAGACAGTACAAAATGCTTTTGAAGAGTTTGTTGCCTCCCGTCCAGGTGATTTTTACAAGAAGGGCATCAATAAACTGCCAGTGCGTTGGCAAAGATGCATCGATTGTACGGGTGATTACTTTGAATAACAGTAATAAAGATGTTTGAAAAAAAATACTTTAACTTATTTCAAACAAAACGGCAACTTCATAGGTTAAGACCTAAGAATGTCACGTCAAGAAGGTAAAGTAAGCCGACTATCGATTCAAAAACTGGTTATGCTTGAATAAGATAGCTCCAAAGGTCTACGTAGAGAGATACAGAAGACATGGACAAAGCTGCTGACGTCAGTAATGGTCTAGGAGCACATATAATGGAGATCCTTGCTTTATAAAAAATTACGGTTCCTGCTGAACCATGTAGGCATATCATATAAAAATGTTTTTCCAGTTTTCTTTCCCACACTCCTACATTTCCTTCTCCTACTTTTACATTCGGAGTTCTATTCCGTCTTACAAGTCAAAGCATCGTTCGTGTTCGTTCTAAAAAATATTTTTTTGCTTTAATTAATAGCTATTAGAACATAAATTTTTCTTTCCCTAAAATGTACAAGTTTTACTGTTCTGCTCCTTGAAATAGCAGAGTAATTATAAATCGCATATAATATATACATGTACGTTGGACCACAATTTCATCTACTTATTTAAACGTGAAAGTTTCTTCAATATCGGATCAGTGGTTCTGGAGTGATTGGCATACAAGTAATCTATCAGACAGACAAAATATCTAAACGTATTATTATTAGATTCAAGGATGTCTAAATAGCCGGTACCAGTTTTTTTTTTTTAAATATGTTCCGCGCATGCGATAGGGTCATGGCGTGAGTGCCTCGACGAGGTATCGGTCTGGATCCTTCTATTTAAATATATCTAAACAGACTGGAGTAGGCATAAAAGTACGAATTGACTAGAAGCTGTCTTCTGCGTTTACCGTCTAACCACTCATACTCTAGCTAGGTCGCGTAAGATGGCGAGTTTTAATCCAAGTATCAGTGCCCGAGGTCCCTGCGCGCCGGTCTTCAGCCCCGCGAAATTGCGTTTGTCGTTTATGATACTGTGAAGTGACATTTATGACTCTATTAAAGCCAAACACTGCCGTCGAATTTTTTGACTTTATTGGAGTAGGTATATAAACTGTTTTTTGATCGCGAAGCTTTAGGTTCGCCTATAACAATATAACTTTATGTCGACTTAATCTTTTAACTAGTCATCAATCACTATCAATCAACTGTCTCTGTTAATTAAATTGGTCGTGACCTTCAATCTGACCAAATATGGTAAATGAGTAGCGAATAGGTTAACTAATATGTATTAAGTAGTGTTAAATTCATTGGTTACACTAAATTTTTTTCCATTGCATTACACCAGCCCATTATGCCCCACTACAGGGGTTTAGGCCTCTCCCCAGAATGAGAAGGCTTGGAACTTAATCCACCACGCTGCCACCACCACACCAGAAAGATATTTTAATAGTTGATAATGTTTAGATAGAATACAATCCTATATAAGTAGATAAAAAATCCATCATGTTCTGTGGCATCAATTCAAATTTTGTTGAAATTTTTATTTTAGACATAGCCAGCCCGTTTTTGTTTCCATTCGTACTAGCCGTTTATGGCCTCGTTATTTAATCTCGAAGACTAGTGTGGTATGTGTATGTAATCTTGATCCAAATTCTAGCTTATAACTTCATATTTAGTTTTTGTATTTCATTGTAACATTCATTTGTGAAAGAGAGAGACAAAACGTTTTTCACTACACTTTTTAGAAAAATTTTAGACAGCAAAATTATAAAGATAAAGCACCTCATCGAAACGATCCTAAAATGGAGCAAATGACAAACTCAAAGACTGAACACGTCTTAATCATTATTTATTTTGATAGTACGATTTTTACATGCGCGTCATACTAAATACTACTTTACAGTGCTATGTCAAAACATCAAGTGGCGTATATTTAATCTGTGGTGTATATTTTTCCTCACATTTTTGTGGTCACGACGCGGTATCTCTATGTACATATATGCCATGGTTTAAATAAACGTTTCTGTATTTTATGTAAACTGCGACCGCTAAAATAGGTGATAAACATATTTTTTTCTACTTTATTTTTAAAGATGCGCCAAGATGACACAATTACCTCAAACCCACGGATTTTAACGTGTAAATGCAATGATGACATTATAGAAATATATCACGTTACAAATGTACGTTGAGACCTTCAAAGTGCGGTTCGGTTTATTTTTTCCACAGCCTAGATAATTGAATGGCCACATGTGAGTGGTTACCTTGGATATTATGTGTGCGGTGTCAAGTTCGGCCGCACTGGACGCCCTACATCAGATCCGGTTATATTACCTTCGATCGGACCCTATCAGCTGATCGCATAATATTTCCGTCGTAACCGAACTGTTATTAATTCATTAGATATTTGTATTCTTACGTGTATCAATTATTATTATACTTATTATAAATAATAAGTAGTCCCTTAGAGAACTGTTTAAGAGTATTAATATTTTAACATTACCTAGCCAGTACATTTTTATGAAATTATTATGTATGCTAGAAAAAATTACAACACATTTTCTAAAAAAATATGATAACCACGCATATAATACGCGTACCAAGGATAAAATTTC
Source organism: Luffia ferchaultella (assembly GCA_949709985.1). Taxonomy (NCBI): domain Eukaryota; kingdom Metazoa; phylum Arthropoda; class Insecta; order Lepidoptera; family Psychidae; genus Luffia; species Luffia ferchaultella. The sequence continues at coordinate 8,211,750 of OX453253.1, read as the reverse complement.
TATGACTGGTTTTAAACTATCTAAAGTTAAAAATTCATTTGTTGGCCTATGTGTACAATGTTATAATAGGATCCCGGACGCAATCACTAGTCTTACAGAAAAAACTTTAAAAGCAATGTAAAACAGACATTAGTCAAAAAAGCATATCATAGCCTAAATGATTACTTCAATGATAAAGTTGTCTGGTGACCGATTGCGTCCGGTATATAATAGGACGGTACTGTATTTTTGGGTGTGTACATTTTTGTTAATGCGGTACTTTTATGAGTATTTTATGATTTTTATTACTGTTATGACACTTAAAAAATGATATTTTGTATCCTACTTTGAATAAATTGTTTGATTAGATCTGATAATATGACGTCGGTAAGAACAAGTTGTAAGCATGAAGCCATGAATACCCGGATCGGGAAATAATTACCGATGCACCCCTAATAACGATTTGACGACCGCTTAGCCTAGTGGGCAGCGACCCTGCCTGCGAAGCTGGAGGTCCCGGGTTCGAATCCCAGGTCGGGTCAGTATTTATATGATGAATATTAATACTGGCACCGGGTCTTGGTTGTTATATGTATGTGGTGTCTACGCCTGGTACCCAAAATACAAGCTAATGCTTAGTTTGGAACCTAGACGTTGTTGTGATTGTGTGTGTTATTAAAAAAAAAAAAAGTCAACTGGCTATGTACGCACGCGTCAACTAGAACACACTCATACCACATGCACATAGTAAGACTACCGACCGCCAATACACTGTGAAGTTCTACTCACACATACTAACGCGGCCGTCATTGCACTGCTTCATTGGTTGTTCAGTGACAGGGCATCTAGAATTTTTATCACGTCTGTATTTGCAAGAAGGATTGTATTTAAGCGTCTATAAAATTTCAATTCCAGATATACCATGTAACGTATGTATAACGTAGGTATACATACAATTAAATTTATTACTATTTGTAATGGGCTTATATCAGTTAGTAGTTGGGTTAAGTAATTAAGTTTAAGGTTAAATTGCACAATATTATCTCTTTTATTATTTTCATCGTAACGTGGCTGATTTGTTACCGGACAGAATATGTTCAACTAGACTGTTCACATACATTGTTACTTGTCACCTTACATCTAGTTGGTAATCTGTTTTTTTTTTTTTTTTTGTAGCTTCTTTTTGCAATTTAATATGTCTCAGTGAGAATGTGAGAGGATATAAGTTTTTATGTACTTATGTATTCCATTCTACGTATGTAACTATAACATAAACTTGTGTCTGTTAATTCTCCGAATAAATAAATAAATAACACCAATTACATAAACACCAACCACAGCACGTACATACTTAAATACCAATGAATGGTCTATGACACAATAATTAGTCGCTAATATTAAAGATTTAAATAAAACTCTTAAAAAAGTATTGCTTGTACCCGAAACCGATTTTTTTTTCTGTTTGTATTTATGTTTGAATGCTTAGGTATAACTCGAGTACCACTAAACTGATTTTAATAAGCTTCACATATAAACATTGAGTTATAACCAATCCACGGTAATGAATAATGTGCTATTTGAGAAGCAAATCAGTAAGAAGAAAAAAGCCAAACGAAAAATTCTGCAAGCACTAGTGGTAGGCTAGTCAAACGACCTCAACCTTTAGGCTTTTAGGACCATCCGATCATGTCCAAAACGGTACTCGAAAAACTAGAAATCAAAGAACACCTCTCGGTTAAGTTCAAAAAAACCGTTAGAAAATAATCTGGAGCGCGAATGGAGAAACGGACGAAGCACCATTCTAACGTAAAATTATATAGTACCAGCGCTAATTAATAATCAGACACACAAAAAACAGACTTGATTTAAGAAATATGTGTTAGATACAATACAAACCATCTATCAGCCCTTTTTATACCCCACTGCAAAGGCTTAGGCATCCCCTTAAGATAGAAAGCTTGGAGCTTAAATCCATCACGCTGCTCCAATGCGGGTTGGCGGATTGTAACGACCGCCATCTATTGACAGCGACCGGGACCGATTGCTTTGCGTGATCTCCGAGGCACGGATATAAACCATAGGAGAACGAAATTGACAGCAGCGTCGAATATAGTAGCACTCTTTAATTTGATGTTTAGGAGGCTAAACGACTGACAAAGACATGAATTAATTATTGATGAGAAAATAGAGAGATATTAAGAAGTTACAATACCTGCCCTTTTAATATCACCTGTCCCAAAAATATTGACTACTGACTCATTGAAGAGTCCGTTATCCTTCCTTGTCAAGCCTTCTACGTAGTAGCTGTCACGTACCAATCAAAAGGTCATACCACGATTATGCTTGAGGTCTGTGCCCGACTCGAGGGCTATTCCAAATTAGTGACTACAAATAAGTTTTTTTTTTCTGAATCGTGCGTGACATCAATACAAAGGACCTTTTAAAATAAAATAAAATAGAAAAATCATTGTTATTAATTTTGAAGTTCTTGGCTAAATCTTTGGTCTTGACATTTTATTCTCAAAAGATCTGAGAGTGGTTTTTATTAAAAACGAATTTTAAACGATAATATTGCGTCCTATTGTAATATTTGAATATTTAAATTATGAAATCTAATTTTATATTTTATGTGAAACAAAATCAGTAATATTACTTTCACGGCGAAGGGACAAATTCTAAGGACTCGAAACCATAGAGGAACAAAATTGACAGCAGCTTTGAGTACAACAGAAATAGCTTTTCAGTCGTTGCGTTCAAAGACTTATATTCGTACCCTGGTTTTCTGGCCATAGACGTTGATGGAGCAAAGACAAAACAGCTGATGACTATATGACGAGTGTCCATCGACCCCCGCGTACCCACACTTCACACTCGCCATTTTTGTTCACGTCCGTTCCATAGCTGAAACTGATATTGCACACTCTACTATACCGTCGCTGGTGTGAATTTTGTTACTTTAATTGGACACCAATGAGTGTACATGAAACAGTCGATGAAGAAAAAGAATTAAAAAACATACATATATACAAACTTATGAACGCATTAACCTTTTTTACGTCACGCAGTCGGGTAAAAATACAACAAATACCAAATGAAGATTATAATAGATCCTTGTCGAGTCTGCGTACTCTGGAAAATAGACGTGAGTTATGTATGAATTCACAATCCTTACATTACGACGAAAAATGTATAACTGCAAACCAAACTTCATGAAAAATCGGTCGGATTTACATTGAACTCACTACCGTTACATTTTGTATACATAATATGATAAATATTATGTATACAAAACTAATGTAATGTCGCTGGTTTCCTTCGGATATATTTGCAAATGTTTGTATTGACTTTAGGTTTTGCATGCAATTATTGCTCAACAAAGTATTGTTTGCAATAAAATAAATTAACTGCACAGCTGTGAATAACTTGTAATAATGTCGAGTAAAATTCAAATCAACTGAATTACAACTTTCATTCCGTTCATTGCTTAGCGCATTATGTTATCAGAGTAATATAATTATATCCTTGTAAAATTATATTGACAACAAAAGCCATTCTGTGGAATAATAATAATCATAGTAATCAAACAAGTTTAATGCGTTATTATATGAGAATTATGAAATCAGTGTTATAGACGTCTATCTGTTCACATCCATGTAATAAAATTCAAATCACTTTTCCTACCTAACGAAATGACCATGGGGCATAAACGCATTTTGCTCCCACTATGTCAATTATAACATTTCCGATTAGTTGAAGTGAAAAATATTTTATTGAAGTGAAACTTCTTATTGCACGAGATGAGCCTAAAATGACACGAAAATGCGTCACGCTAAATAGTGGGGGAGATATAAGGAACAATCGACTTTCACACAAGTAGCCGGTTGTTCCCTATATACCCACTACTAACTGCTAAGTGTGGGGAGTAAGGCCAGAGCGTTATTCAGTTTCGTGTCGCTGGCAGCTGCGTCATTGCTCGGAGTGTCAATAGATGTGAAAACCAGATTGATGTTGATAATTTTAATACCATTATGAAAATTCAAATTTTAATACTAAAAGTTCTAAGTTTTCGCTTCTGTTGGCAGTTCCTATAACTGCCAATCAGTTTTTTTATTAAAAATGTGTAATTTTGTATTGATAAACATAATTTTTTTTTATCAGTATTATCAGAACCCTCAAGTACATTTTAAATTTTATTTAAGTTATTCTATTAAATTTCAGATAAGTTTTGAATGATTTTCCATCTTTAAAAGCGTTTTCACTGTAAACTTATTATTGTGCTTTTATTTTAAAAGCTAATATTTTGCTGTGACGTCACAAAACGAAGAATCGGAAGGGATCTAATATTTTTACTTACCATTATCCAAAATCTTTAAGAACTCATTCGAAATTTATTTGGAAATCGATAAACAAGTTTTAAATTTTAGTTTCGAACTTTTATTAGTAGGTAAGTTTGTACCGTACATTACAAATTTAAATAAAACAAAACTTCACGATGTATCTGAAATGCAAAACTAATTAAAATTAAAATGAATCAGAATATTTTTAAATTTTTTCAATAACAATATATGAAAATCTGTTCCTTCAGTCTATGATGTGTTTTTAGTCATAGTTTTTTCATAAACTTTATAACGTATTCTTTATGTGATTTCAGGTACTGTTAATGTATTTTCTAGAAACCCTTGTATAAATGCGTCACGTCCGGCTGTCTCTTTAGCGACCTCGAGGTTGCTATACAAGCTATTATCTATTGTGTGGATTTCATAGGCGTATGCTCATGTGTACAAACAGTAAAAAAATGTAATGTTACCTCTCGATGCACACAAGGTGCGAATGGAAAAAATAATCACGAAACCGTATAATATTTATTATTAAAGTTCAATATTTTCTCAAAATCAATACCTAAAAACTAGTCTTCGACGTACGGACTTCGATAATAAATTCAGTCACTGAACGGGCTATCTAGAAGGCTGTACTCGTAGTTACTCTGGGGGTGGGATTCGTAATGAACAACTTGGATGGCCACTAATTAGACTGCAGAATTAGTAAGTTAAAGTGGCAATGGACAGGTCACATTAAAAAGACTCTCGAGCGACAACCACGTACCAGACGTCGCTTTTGGTCCAAGCCCATTGGAAATATCACCGTCCGCCATTCGTTACGGAGGGCTTAAGTCCATTCTTTCTGGAGATCTATGAAAAGGCCATGTCCAGTGGTGGACTCAAATTATAAATTATCTGTAACGACTGACACTAGCTTAGAATCCGAAGTATGAGTTGAAGGTATTACTACATCAGGAATACAAAATGAAGAGCAAATATTTATTTTATGCAACAAGCAGATAGTAAATTTATCTACAATAATACATTCGATTATATTGAATCTAAAGTCCAGTTCCAGTGGTGTGCTATGAGAATCGATAACAATATTGTCCCTGTAATTTCGAGAAAACTTATTTTGCTAGCTATTCATTAGGAATAGGGATATTAGATAGTTTAAAAAACACATATTTACCATTTCTAAATTCTAGTCTGTGCTAGCTACATCTTTGTATAAAGCACATATATTTCAAGCATTTTATTGACTAATCGAAGTTAATTACAATGAATCGCCTAAAGACACAAGAAAGGTATTCTGTTTCAAAACTGAACACGGGAGATTGAGAGCAACGATTGTCAAAAGTGGTTTTAACGAGCCGCCATTGTAGTAAGCACGCAACGCCATTTAGCGTGGCAATTCGATGTAGCCTTGATTCATCGTATCCGCATCCTGGATAATTTCAACATAAATAGATCTTTCTCGCTATCTAGCGATACTAATGCTAGTAATATATTAAATTTTACACAATAATAGATTGACTACAACACGCCGTTCAGGGGGGATACACTTTGTATTACAGTGTATCACGGCTTAAACAGATCGTGGTGGGAAAAATGCAGATGAAATCGAGGCAAAAGCTAGATATATACTAAATTTCGTGAACGACCTTGCAGCGAGGAACATTGGTTCAACGATGCAGGTCATCATTCTTTATTATTAAAGCGTTAGTACACAAAAATAATTATAATCGAAAATGCATAATACATAACTTACGGCAGCGCGTGGAATGCGCGCCCACTCGTTTGACCGTGACGCCGTTTAATTAAAGCGTAGGTCGAAATAAATGCTCACATACTGATGTTTAACATTTAAACAAACCCATATCGTCGGTGATAGTGCAAAACCGCGTAAGAGAAGTTTGTAAATACCGCGTAACAGCGTTTTCACAATTTTACAGGAGGAAGAAAAAAGTGATTATCTCGAAAATTTGAATGTATTTTTTCGACTGAACTTGTTTGGTACTTCTTTATGGCTTCTTTCATAAGTAAGTAACATAAATTTACCATTAGCCAATTTAGATTCCGTGTAAAGTCATTTACGCGGTTTTGGAATGAGTAATAACAGAAAAATTTGTATATTTATAGCAGGTACGCGGATTTGCAGTGAAACATTGTATCAAAGTACTTGAATATTATATTATGATCATTAACAAAACTTTACTCATAACATATATTCTTGGTAAAATATTCAGTTTTATTACAAAAATACACCTAAATCCGTGCCTAAAGCATCATATTCATCATCAGCCCGTGTCTCTCCACTGCAGGATATAGGCCTCTCCCAAGGCTCACCACCACAAACGGTCTTCCGCATTTCGCATTTAACTACCCTCGGTATGGTGCTTCAGGTCATCTGTCCACCTGGCCGGAGGTATCCAACGTTTGCGTCCCGATACGTGACCTCTACTCTAAAACTCGTCTACCCTATCGGTTATCAGTTCTACGGCAAATGTGACCGGTCCATTTCACCTTGCGGATCGCTTCGGCTATGTCGACAACTTTGGTTCTTCGACGGATTTCAGTGTTCCTGATTTTATCCATCAAAGAAATGCCGAGGATAGCCCGCTCCATAGCACGCTGAGCGACTTTAAATTTGCGGACCAGTCCTGTCGTGAGAGTCCATGTTTCGGCTCCGTACGTCATTGTAGGTAGGACGCATTAGGTAAAGACCTTGGTTTTGGTCTGCCTTTGGTCTAGTGCTTAATTCATTAATATTTAATAATGGGTTCTAAATACGGCTTCTTTCCGGTACGTGGCCTCAATTCGAGAACTCGTCTACGTCTAGGTTATTATTATTATACTCCAATGTAACATTAATATCTTCATCTGATGGTATGGTTGGTATGAAATCGTAGACTGTATAGCAGACTGAGATGTTAAATTTTCGAATTGACGTTCTTGCTCTAATTCCTCTAACAAACGCGGCTGTTGGCCATATAAGTTTATTCTGATTAGACTTTTTATTTAATATTTGATTTTTTTTATGCAGCAATATTTGAATTTTTTTATGCAGCAATATTTTTTGTCTTTTACATAAATCTTGCAGAGTTAAAGCCTCATATCTAATATTAGCATTTTCTAAAGAAGACTGAACACTATCACCGTTCTCCAGTATTATTTATGTAGGTACTGCACGGGTAGGTACTGGATACTTCTACGTATGCATCTAAAAATAATGAAGTAAACACTTAATATTTTCGAAATACCGTTAGTAGGTAAAGCTTAGTTTATTGCAGTACCGCGTACATTATAACAAAACGAAAACTTTGTGACATCAAAACTGCGTAACTGCTTTTTACAATATTTATTATGGTCTAGAATCATTAATTATTTAAAAAATAACGCAACGCTATCAACCAGGCAAAGAAATAACAGTAAAGATACGATATAGGTATGCGAAATGAACATACATGATAGTTATTCACGAAAAAAAAAATTTTTTTTGAAAGCATGCACTAATCGTGTAAAGATTTGTTCTTTATTAATGTAAATACGCGGATTTACTGCCGGCATGAGGTCTGTAACTGTTACGCGGTTTTGTTTCGATACCAAAAACGAGGTTCTCTATTGGCTATTTTAAAGGGCGTTAAATCTAATTTAAGCGAATCAGCGTTAAGAATCCGTTGGCGCGATATGTCAATTTTGCGACTTTTGTAGATACGCGGTATTTACAAACTGCTCGTACGCGGTCTTGCACTATCACCGACGATATTACTTATACTCTAAAAAATAATCATGATTAATTAAATTATTCTTCATGTCGATAGATTTTCAGGCGTGGTATATAAAAATAATGTTTGTTCCACTCATCGATAACTGTTTGATAACACAGGCGGCATTAGCGTCTGATGTACTAAGTCCGGAATTTCTAAATATTTTTTTGAGAAATGCTGGAATGGACCTGTTACCGTTTTTACAAAGCTGCACTACTAAGTAATCTAAACAGGTCGTCCACTTATACGTATGCCGTTGGCTTCAATGGCCTCATATATACCTAACCCGCACTTAGGTACGTACTATTCCGACTTGTAAATCTGAGGTCCTGCTCTCGCTGGCCTGTGCATATAGAAACTATACCCGTATTAATGTTAACAAATTATTCCAAAACATTCATATTCATAAATTAAATACTTTATTTTCAATTTATAATCGTCATTAAGTATATGTTAGTTTATATGGACATATTATATCTATTTTTATTTTTTTGTACATTTTTTACAATTGCTTCAAAAGCTCAAAGCTCAAAATGTATTTCTGTGAGCCACTGCTTGTTAACTTTACTTTTTTTAGAAAACCGGATAACATATTATCTTTAATTAACACCATCCAAATAAAATTTATAAAATATTTATTGCATTGTAAACATGTGTACGTTAAGTTAAAGTAAATAAATATTATTATTAATTATACTAATAAAGTTTGTAATAAGTGTGGCAGGTCAACTTATGAGCAGCCCGTAATTATGTCACGTCAGCGTCGACACGTCGTCCAAGCCTTGCGGCTGATCAATATTCATAACGATTATCTTATTCAATTTCAAAAGTCGTAATCTTGGCGTCAGTCATTGACTGGGGTCATTAATATTGTCGTGACCTCAATAATTTTTTCACTTCGCTTCGAGGTCTGTAAGGATCTTTTATACACCCGTTTGCCTTATAGTGCCCTCGGTTGTTACTTGCATTTGTTTCCGGCGTATGGTACTGAGGATAAACTCGTGCGTTTCCGGTACATACACATGCAACTTAATTGGTGTCAAGATCTTTTAGATAAGGTTCGATTGATATAATTTATCCTTTAACGATCGATGTGTACTTGTGACCATATTTCGTAAGATATTGTACACTTTAAAAAAATAAAAGTCCAATTGTTTTGAATTAGGAGATCTGCTGTCACGTTTGAACGTCTCAAAGCTAAATTTAAGCAGGTCGGTACGCGACCACTTTGAGAAGAACACTGAAAAAAACTTAGAATGGCTTATTTATTTTAGTGACAGCGCTGCAGCGCTGCAAATTGTCTTTTCAAAACTAAGTGGATTAGAGCAATTCAATCACAAATATTTGTATCAATTATATATTCTTTCAATTTGTAATTCGCTTTTGACATAAGTTGTCATAATTCTTAAATTTATTGACAAGTTTATTATATTGCTTTCAAGTTTTTTATAAAACTTACACAATCTCCTTTGAATGAATTACTACTTATTTTGTGGAGCCTATTAGTGGGTACTTCGAGTTAACTATATGAGGGCCTCATTGGAGCATCTAATGCTGTATCTAGAAACACCGTAATATCAACGATATTCAATTCCTCATCCCCAATCGCTGCGCTTGTTTTGGTGTGTTTTACATGTGATTTTTTTACATTAGATGTAATGAATTCCATACATTTACTCTTTTTCTCATTTAGTAATAAATTTTTTATACTGAACCAGTTTACTATTTTTGATTTTTCAAGTGCGTCTTGTGACTTATCAAATGAATGTGCTTGTTATGAAAACTAAAAAATAATAATAACACATACAATCACAACAACGTCTAGGTCCCAAACTAAGCATTAACTTGTATTTTGGGTACCAAGCGAAGACACCACATACATATAACAACCAAGACCCGGTGCCAGTATTAATATTCATCATATAAATACTGACCCGACCTGGGATTCGAACCCGGGACCTCCAGCTTCGTAGGCAGGTTTGCTGCCCACTAGGCTAAGCGGTCGTCAAATGAAAATGCGTAGTTTAAAAGATATTAATGAAAATATACGAAACCGACCATTCCCTCCCCCTATCTTCGAAATTATCGAGCCCTATAATTTTGAAAAAAAAAAAATAAGAAGGCCTTACTCATAGTTGATAGGAAATTTTCAACGAAAATTTTATATCTTTAAATTTTTACAGAAAACGGAAAATATTCGTGAAGAGAAAATGCGTATAAAATGTGTTGCTTAATTCCACCGAGAACTATTATGTCCGCTTGGTCCGGTGTTTACCATGGTAGCCTGCTTATATGAAGGAGTGGGGTTCGGCTCCCAACCTATAGAGTCAGATTTTAAAAAACATAGGTAATGCGATGATTTATAGTACGGAACCCTTTCCACGAAAATCCGACTCGCACTTGAGCAAGGTTTTTTTTTAATTATGTACGTATTAACCTATTTTCACATAATATTTGATTCTCAGTTAATATCCGTGCAAGTGTTACATATGTGAAATATAATCTATTTTAGTATTTATCAAACAAGATTTTACAAACCTCTTCACAGCTTTGAATATATTCATAATTTAGAGACAGATTTTAAACACAGCGCTAGGCGGTTTCATAATATTGGAATTGGACAGCGAGCCCTAAGGCTTTGTACGGCTCATATTACTTATTAACAATTTAATTCGAATTCAATTTACCGAATACAATATCCTTACTGCGGCGCGATAGCGGCCATATTGAATTTCGCAACAAACTGCATTCCGTACACGTCACGAGATCGCAGGATACAGAGCATTAAGCTTTGGGCTTTCGGCCCTCTCTAAAAGCTTGCCAAAATGTACCAACTTGTAACTGTTGATGGCCCGAGAGCTTAACGTGCTCTCAGAGCCACAGAGTCAGTGATAGTTATGTACTCTAGTCAGAAAATGTGGCATAGTTATATAATATTTACAATAGACCTTTAACTTAATCGGTATAATAAGTGTACCTTAGTACGTTTATAATAAAACTATCTATAGTTTTATTAAAAACGTACTAAAACCGTCTAACATAATGTAATCCTGTTAATTTTCGTTAAAATTATAGTCAATATTCATGATTTTTTCAAGCTGAGCAAAGTTTTTGCGGGTAAGGAGTCAGCGAATTTTACGTGTTTTTTTTTCGAAAAAATGTTTTAGAAAAACTAACACAGAGTAACGTATTATATATTTTTTAATTTGGGGTTTACTAGAATAGCTCCCTTAATCATGACTTGCCCGTGGTCCAACCAGCATTGTCCAACCAGTTGGTCCACGGGGGATTTTTTTGCCCGTGGACCAACTGGTTGGACAACGAAAGATAAATCATAATTTTTGACTTGCCCAAGTAATAAGTAACCAAGTAATAAATCTTGAATTTAGTTGAAAGTTGTAACATGAAAGTGATCGTATGGGCGCGCGGGATATGCTGTAAATGTTGTTTAATATTATGAAGAAGAACCTAACCCGATTTATCTTTCGTTGTCCAACCAGTTGGTCCACGGGCAAAAAAACCCCCGTGGACCAACTGGTTGGACCACGGACAAGTCATGCCCTTAATCAAATTCCCCATTTCATAAATTGCTTTTTGGTGACTAGGCCATCACTTTTTATCTTTGTGCCGAATTTAAAACACTTACACCAAAATTAAATAAATACTTAAGGAGAAAAATGGGTGACAAACGAAGGGACACCATGAGCGTTCGATCTTTCTAAAGTTGTTACGGAACATCAAACACACTAGGGTATTATTCTACTGCAAAAACCTGACAATACAGGGTTATCAAACAACTGGAGGCACAAGCATGATGATATTTGTATATGGAGTAAAATAATTGGTATTTCGATGTCAATTATAGTCAATCAGGGTAATTGGAAACGGTACTAATATTTCCTATGGTATGGTGTTTTGATCGCGTGTTCCGAATATATTTTAACGCAAAAATCACCATACGTATCATAGGAAATATTAGTACCGTTTCCAATTACCCCTGTTTCCATTTACCCTGATTAACCCTAGTTTAAAACTTATTATGCTAATTGTTCTTATAGAAATAAATAACATATTCCATATATTTTTTTATTTCAGTGCGGTGCGTGCGGTGCGGGCGCGCTCGCGATGAAAGGCTGGTTCGATGCGTTCCGCGAGGGCGGTGGGCCAACTTTGTACGCATACCACAACCGCACAGCCGTCGCCGCTGATGTACCCGCACTGGCTTTGCTGCTCGCAGCTGCCACACTCTACCTGGCTTTCCTCGTCGTCTTCCCTGGCATACGGAAGGAGGTAAGTGTCACACGCTTTGTTACTTTCTAAGTCACGGTTACTAAAACTGTGTCACTTACTGTGAATTGTAACAGTGATGTCATGTGAATAATACGAGTACATGTTACACAGATGACACCATGAACTCTATAGATCTGCACTCGACATCTTTTCTTTAAAGAGAGAGCATAACGGTTACGACCTACATGTTCCGCAATAAGTCCAGTTTAATGCTAACTTTATAATTATTAATACGTCTCATCCTAGCCCAAAGCGCGGTTAGCTCGAAAGAGTAAAATATATTTTCTTTCTCTATTCACGTAAAAATTCGCAAGAAGATAGTTTACGTAGAGATCACAAACGTAGAAAATGGAGTCATTTGAATCTGTGAACAGGCCATTTCACCTTTAATTATATTAGGATTTTGGTGTTGATATTGAAGTATCGATTAAGTGTTTACTAAAATAAACTTCAAAGTTGTACGCAATGTAATTTCCCCCCTGGTTTTTTGAAACGATACAAGAAAAATACCGAACCGAAATGCTCAGCTAACATATTTGTTCAAACCTATTACGGGTATGCTACGTTAATAAGTTAGAATTGAAAAGACATACATATTACTTCAGACAAATTTCGACCTGTAAATTTAATAACTTCATTTAAAAATCACCAAATAGGTTGAACATTATTTTCATGACTACAGAATTTTAGAATATATCAACCGCCTTAACCGGTTTTCAATTAATCGTAGCGTTATATTCATAGGTTGTGAATTCGGATCATAAAGAATTTCGGACGTTTACATAACATCTACAATAAGATGAAGCGTTTTGTCACCAGTTTCTTCATAAACGTGGCGAGGCGAACCGTATTTTTTGTATTATTTTGTAACACGCGAGAGAGGTGCTATGGACTTTTATTTTACACTGCATTCATGACATATCTATTAGTTTGAAAACATCAATCACTACAACAACAAACAATGAATTTCTAATTAATTGACATCAGGAAACAAGTTTATAAATGTGTAAAATAAAATATAACTCAATTTGACAATGTGTACAAAATCGGTTTTCAAGAAGCATAGAGATAAATAATTCTATATCAGAAGTATAAAATATAGAAATATAGAAATATAAAAAAATAATATATTTTTAAAAAGGAAATCGATAAATATTTTACTCGTTTTTTCGTGTTTAGACAGTTCTGAATGTTGTATCTAAAGGTTAATGAATATCTACTCGAACATCAAAGAATTTATCTTCTTTATATTAATATAGTAGAATGCCAAAATCTTGATAAATCAATATAATTATTAATTAATATAATTTAATACATTAAGTGAATTTAAATAAATAAGTCTTTTTTTCCAGAGATTCTCCACGTTTACGATAGTCACGCTCAGTCTGTTCGTCGGCACTGTGATATTGGGTGAGCCACATATATCATATATATTTTTTTTTATTTTACAACTTCTACACACATTTCTACTACTGTACTAGAGAAAACAGTGTATATTTGTAAACGTATGCTTCCAAAGAAAATACATTTAAATTACAAAACTATTCTCCATCGATATGACGCAACGCGCCCGAGAAATCTTTTCTAACATATAGTGTGTGTGTGTGTGTGTGTGTGTTGGAGACCGGGTATTTATTGAAAATTATGGATATACTTTTGATTAAAAATATGTTAAAATAAGGATTATAACAGGGAAAAACTGATTTATTTTCTAATAAAAATGTATATCATTAGTATAATTTAAAGACGAAGGTTCCAATTTGTAAACACAATAAGTTAAATGCACTCTATCGCAAAAACACAATAAACTAGATGACGATCACAGGAGCGAAACTAAAAATTTATGAACAGTATAATTTACCGCTAAGCTACGTCACATCGTCAATTTCTAAGCAAAAAAATTAACATTTCGATTAATAAAAAGATAAACAAGTGCAACGTAAGAATTTAGTAAGTACAGCTGGTCGGTTTTCAATTCTTCAAAAACATCCCAAAAACAAGTATTATATGTATGTTGATAAGAAATGTTAGAGCTTTTCATTTAAGTTTTAATATGGCTTTCTATTACATGTAGCATCATGTCATGTGATTGAAGTGTTTATTACATTATCCAGTATCATTATTATTTAAGTTTACAATTTTACAATAAAACTCTTTTAGGCGTAACTTGACAGTAAATCACATTGTCGGGCAGAAATAACGTTTTTTGTGTCGAAGTAATATTTTACTAATTTACTTGTTTTATGCAAGTAACTAGCTATTTTCAGTTTACAATCCACGAGTCGGAAACACCCATTGACTAAATATAGCAAGCTGGAATACATACTAAAATACATTCTTAAATGGCATACCTAGCATCACATACTAAAATAATACGGCTTATTTGTTATTTATAATGTAACTCTGTGGTGTAGTGGACGGATAGACGGACAGACAAATTAACATACCATATTTATAAAGTACCAGCCTGATACTTAATAATATGGAATTTTTGAGTTATTTTCATTTTATTTCAGTATACTATCTCGAATGACAATACCAGATCTACAACTACAGCCTGTTTGTATATTATATATATGGAGATCTAAAATATGGAGATACAGTTACGTTATTTTGTTGATAAAGGAACGATTTATTTCATATAATCAAGGATTATGAGACATAAGTTACCCGTTAGTGGACAAAAACAGAATTAATTTTAAAATAACTAACACCACAAAACTTAGAAAATATTTAAGTGAGAAAGCAATGAATTCAGGGTATTTCTTGTTTTTTGGGGTGCCTCCATTTTCTCTCAACCTATAATCATATCAACTTTAGGAAACACAAATATTGAATTATGTACAGACTTTCCCTATTTGTCAATAAAAATCTTTTTTTTTGTGTAAGAACTGTACCAACTTCGTTTAACGCATTGGGAAATGTTTAAGCCCGATTGTCAACGAACATAATTTCCCAACTTCAATGTTATTTTCACATTTTAAGATGTAAATTTGTTTATCAGCTTTTACTTTTAGGTACATTATAGGTATAACTTCTATTTCATAAATATGAGAACTTTTCATATGCCAAGTTAACTTAGCTGTACCTAACGAAACGATAACGAAATTTTTTAATAATTTTCTTTTTGATGGAAAAATGTGTGGTTCTAGCAGAAAATAAACTCGAATAAAACTTAAGTAAAAGTCTAAAGACAGTGAACTTTAAAACATCTAAAAAAAGTTTCGACAGATAAACGAATACGATGTTTAAAATTTCCGTCTCTAACTACGAAACCGTAAAAAACCAACAACTTGATTAATAGCCTAAATATACAAAACTAGGTCATATAAAGGTCGATCTAGTGACCATGTAGATAACTTTTTATTACTGATAGCATGACTAGATATCAAAGGACATAATTCATTGTAATTATGTTGAAAAAGTTAATGGACATCCAATGAAGCACGAACACGCTGAATCAGCGAAACACTCTGACACCGGGGATTGTGTTCGATTGAAGAAGGCTAGCGGTGTCCGTTCATATCTTTTAGATTAGTCAATGTTACCTTTATGCACGGTAATGTGTTTGAATGTCATCAATTTATTTATCGACGTCTTCGACCTTCTTGGTGTGATTAACAATAGAATGTTTAATGCATCGCGCGGGCAATGCGTTAATTATATATATTGAATATTTTTTTTAAATAATTAATTTAGAGGAGGGGAGGAAGTTGTTCCTTTTATGTAATTTCTATCAGTGGGCATCTGTAAACGGTTGACTGTTAACCACTCGCTGCTAACTATTTTTATTTATGTATAACTGTTGGTTCTCCACATAGAGTAGATAAATTTGACAGCAGCGTTTGGTTCTAATAGTCAGATACGTCACTTAACAGTATCGAAACTGTTAAACGTAAATTCGCGGGGGTGAAAGCTGGTGCGCGGGGACCTCGCAGACTAAAACTCGCCATCTCGCTAAATGGATACACCAGCTAGGTAGAGTAGGTAGGAGTCGTTAGACGGTAAGCTCAGAAGTGGGCTTCTAGTCAATTCGTACTTTTATAGTTCTTCCTGATATGAATAAATAAATATTTTAAATAATTCATTGCAAAAATTTGCTCCTCTTCAACTAGAACCTTCAAAGTTTAATGGCGTCGAGGTAATAAAAAACCAGCTCATTCCAACCATGCTCCAAACTCCAATGCAGTAAATAAACCTAATCTGTCATTAAATTATTTGCGAACTTAACTGACTAATTTCAGCGAATTATGTGCTGAAACAAGAGTATTTCCTACTCTTTCTAGCTAACCGTATCTCGAAATGTTAGAAATAAACGTATTAACCTATTAACTTGTCATCAGTCATTATCAATCAATTGTTCCTGTCATTCAAATGCTCGTGACCTTGGATCTAACCCAAATGGGTTAATGTTTAGTGTCTGTAGTGATTAGTACTTTTTACCAAAGACCTCACATTCAGAGAACACATAAAGTCTGTGTGTGCGAAAGCTCGACAGAGCTTGGGTTGGGTACTGCGACAGGGTCGCGACTTTAAAAGCATTCAAACGCTGTCTGTGCTATACGGCGCCTATGTGAGAAGTAAGCTTGAATATAATGCTGCTTTATGGGATCCCCATGAGGCCAAATATATTATTATGGTGGAAAGGGTCCAAAAGATATTTATTAGATATATTTTTAAGAGATGCTATGGGTACTATCCGTATCTCTATCCAACTCTATATTTGATAGGGATGCTCGGATTCAATACTCTAGAATTGAGGAGACGCGTTGCGCTAGCCATGTACATTTTGGCTATAGTGAGGGGAAAGCTCTCGGTGCCATCGCTGCTGAGCTGTGTGTCGCTGGTCGTCCCTAAAAGGGGTAAGCGCGCTGGGCATTACGACGACGTGCTTGCTGCGCCCGGTTCGCGGACCAACCTGCAGCGGCAGGCGCCTATCGGTCGCGCGGTGCGCATTATTAACGATATGTGCCGAGCTGACGCTCATCTTGATCTCTTCGCATCTCCGTTGTCGCGGGTAAGGTCAGGCATTGTGAGGTGTTTAGAGCGATCCACATAATTTACTGTATTGGTCTTACGGACTGTTTGTATTTTATGTATAGTAATAAGAATAAATAAATAAATTAATTAATTAATTAATTAAAAATTCTGAGTTATTAAAGCGATAAAGGCGTAATATACCATCGGATGGCAATTTTATTTAGTTTATAAAAGAATATAGGATACAAACAAAAGAAGCCGAACGGAATCTGAAATATTGCAGTGTTGAATTTGTCAAATTTAATTAATGGATTATACGGTGTTTGACGCCTTGCAGTAACATGAAATTGTCGCAACGGACCCTCGCCATTGTTTCCGAGTTGATCGGCCGCTTGGAGAAATCAGCCAGTCAGCTGCACTACGCCAATGACCGCAATCGGCACGCGAAACGTGTGTCGAACGAACATAATGTCATGTCAACTTTTATTATTTATTAGATAGGTTATAAGTTTTCAATCTATAAGTAACAACATGAGTTTTAATTTATTTAGTCTCTGCAATTAGACTGAACCAAAAAATGTATTTGATTCAATAAAAGTTAATGTTAAATAAAAGTAACATGAATTTTACTATAGAGACAAAAAATCGGCCAAGAGCGAGGCGGACTTGCCCCTGAGGGTTCCACACGTGTCCATCACTATTCGCCGCCAGAATGGCACATAATATTTCATTTCCAATTATTTAAAAAAAATGGGATTTATATAGCATATACCTTTACTTGTGCTATAAGATTTTGTTTCTCGTCTAATTTTATGCTTCTAGATCAAAGAGAAGTACCATATCCTATAGATTTTGTTTTACTACTGAGTGTAGAAATATGCGGCATAAGTGGGCGGTATTTCTTAATTACCTTTACTTAGTAATTTTATTTTTTTACAGCTTTTAAGGACCGTAGACCAATAGTTCTCAGGTAAACCTAAGTATTTAATATTATCTTCAGCTTGGTATCTCCACGCATTCCTGAAAAAAGAACAAAAATGTGATCCTATAAAGCTTTCTTTTTTTTTGAGATAGGGAACCCTAAAAACTTCACTAAAAAAAAACAAGCTTTTCAGCCTAGACCCATGTCTCGATCCCTAGCGGAATGTTGGTCCTTGTAAGGGTTCTTTGTGAAACAGAATGTTGACCTTTGTTGATGAAGATGATTTGATTCAACGCGGACTATAGTTCGCCTCAAACTTTATGGCGGATCGGAACACAACACTATAAGCGTGCTTGCGTAGTACAGTCATATACCCCTCGCTCCACTGCGTCCCGCTACACTTAAAACTGGTCAGTGCGACGCGACTTGTGCCTATATGTTCGGATCCGCCATAAAGTTTGATTGGAACTGTACAAAACGATGTTTTCAATTTTAGTGAACAGTTTTATACACGGCATAGTAATTAATTAATTACATCACCGATGCCGTAAAAAAATATCAGATTGACCTACCAACTTGTTTTGTATACACAGATAGAAGCGTTACGTATTTTGGGGTTTCAAATAAAATTTCTTTCTAATATCAATCTAGTTGAATAAAAACTAAATAATTTACAAATTAAAAATAAAAGCATATAGGTACCAAATTAAACACTAATTAATACGATAAATAAATAAGAAATAAATTAATAAATACAATTTCAAATGAATATGTAACGTCTTTCTCTGCGCTAGAAATAAAATCAAGTATATCTACAATAACTACAATATATTGATGTATTGTTAAAATACTAATAAGAAATCTGTAGCAGAGAGAATCAGGTCTATTTTAGGTAAGTTGCAATTTCTTTCGTATCGTCACCGATCGTATTTAAGTATAAAAAATTTAATGCAAATAAAAAGGCTACGATTAAAAGACCTAGTTTTTTGACTACAGTATACATACACGTTTTATATAATTTTGTAATTTTATGTCTTAACTTTTATTTCTTGCCAAGAGAGAAAATATAGATGTCAGCACTATTCATATACGATTATGACGATTATTAATAATTTGGTTGCATGTATTCCTTTTATTGTAGATAAATGGGAACTTAGACATCAGTAAAATCGTTCAATTGATTTGTCTATACCAAGGTATCATGATGACAAAAAAATTTCATTACAAATTAATTCAAGGGTTTCAAAGTAGAGCAGAGAATTTATATTAGGTGATCAGACACAGTGACACTTCTGAGAAGAAAATTTTCACTTTCCTTGATTTGAAAAAAAAAGAAGATTCTTTTGATTGATTTAAAATATGGTCAACTCCAATGAATTTATAATGTGCTTGAAATGTAGAGGTGACATATTTACATGGAAATGAATGTTGCCGATTGTCTTTGGATGGATTTACAAATGCTTGCAAACTATCTTTTAGTTTTGCCTGGCAAACCTTAAAGGAGTGTAGATACGATCTGTCCACATGTAAGGGCACGCATGCTGCACCCACATTACATTTGTAACCTGTTCTGATTTCTGTGATCAACTCTATCTCATTTTCTGTTTCCCAGTGTGTAAGCATGGTTCGTCGTGGCACGTGGCAGGGGCCCGCGTGTCGCGCGCCGCCTACCGCGCCTTCTCCTCCGAGCGGCTGGACTGCTGGCTCGCTGTGCACGTCGGCCTCGAGCACGTCAATGTCTCTCTCACAGGTACCTACCGCATTTATATCATTTCTTTTCATGTATAGTGTACCTATTTGTTATACTCGTATTAGGAAATATACTTACAGCAATTTGAAAATAATTCATTGGAAGACAATTGTATAAAGGCAAGACGGTGATATGCTTGTGTGTACTAACTAGTCCACGTAGACCAAAGTTTGTATCATTTTAATCAAAAGTTACATTAAAATTGGTGATCGCACAGTATTTCGGGCTTTTTTGATTCGTCAGTAGTATAAAAAGTAAAGCACTTCTCTATGTCAATTGCACATCTATTCAAATATGTTACCACGAAGATATCAATATGATTTTCGCATGACGCCCAATAAAAATTTAATTTATGCTGCCTCCGGAGCGCGTAGCGACGTTCTACTGCCGCCGCTGCCGTAAGCCGCTGTAACTCCATATGCGTAATATTTTATATAATGAAATTGAGAGTTATAAAATTATATGTTTTAATTCCAATTTCAAGATTATCAGAAATGATGTAGTTTATATATGACTGATAATTGGTAAGTTCTTGGTACCTACCTAGACCTACCTACCTAAGAGATACCTATGTTATTTATTTTTGTTCTAACTTTTGGTGTACAATAAAGAATATTATTATTATTATTACCTACTAATCTGAAAATTATAGACTCAGTGATTAGACAGAGCATATTTATCACAAACAAACATTTTGTTAAATTATGAATAAAATGTAATTTATTAATCCTTATTTTCTTCTTCAGTACGAATTTTACATGTGTGTCACACAAAACTCACAGGGAATATTTCAAAATCCAATGGCATCTATTTCGATTTTGGTACATTTTTTTTTTGTTCATATTTTTGTTGTCACAGCGCTGTAACCGATGTACATCTATGTCATAAATACTAAAAGCACACGAATATAAATTTACTGTACGCGCACGCCTTCGATATCTATAATCGACATTTCCCCGCCACTAATTTTACGCCAGTTAGCTTGATAAAAAACCAATTCAGACTGATTTAATTAGATAGTAACCTGTAAAGCGGTAGAATGACCAAACTGCCTAATATAAAAAGGTACAAGCACTTGACAGGATCTGATCTCGATGTGAGATTATGATAATAATAATAATTCATGGGACATCTCGTACAGCGCCATCTAGTCCCAAAGTAAGCGAGTATTATGCTTGTGTTATGGGTTACTAGACGACTGATATACATACTTAAAAATTCTTTATAATGTATACATATAAATTTTAGACCCATGCAAATTATCACATGACCATGGATGTACATCGAGATACCGTATTGTGACAACAACTATGCGAGCAAAATTATATACCGCAGACCAAATATACGCCACTTGATGTTTTGAATATTCATTGTGATGTATAAGTTTGTATGACATGTACTTAAAGTAAAATTTATACTAAAAAAGGAAACAAATATTCTGAAATTACATTTCATGTGTAATTTAACGAACATTTTCTTTGAAACAATGGTAATGGCGTATGGTCTGCCCAATCATTGAGTCTGACATTTTGCTCACATTTTCTATCGTTTCAAAGTATTAACTCCATCTTGATTATTATTATTATTTATTATTAGTTGTCACGGAATATCAGAGTAGACGTGCAGTTTTTACATCGGTATACGTAGTTTATTTCGCTGTAAAATATTGTGGTTGTTGATGAAATTAAGCGAATTTTCAGTCAAAAATCTCATTATTACGATCTAGTTTCAAAAAAAAAAAAGGTCATAAAACAGAAACGCTTTGAGAAAGAGACGTATGCGATTCTGTTTTCTTAACATTTTCGTCAATTTCATGGTCAATTTGTATACAGGTATCTTGTACATTTTACTCACGAAAGAATTTTTGTATTTCTGTATTATTATTTTTTTTTTGTATATCTGTTAAACTGAATTTTTTCTGCTATATCCTATCCCCTCCCATTGTTGTAAAAAAAATTACCTTTCGTAATATCCACGAAATGCGAGACGATATTACACAGTTTTTAAAGTATCGAATAACAAATTTAAAAAAAAAGGAAAATCATCTAAATTAGTTCAAATTTATATTTATTTAATTCCAGCGTTATCATGGGGCAACGTGTCTCACGGCGATCCAGGAGTGGACTACAACGAACAGTTCGTATGGCGGGAAGCGGGTGGTATGCAAGAGTGGTACCGCGCTGGCTTGGCGAGAGGTCTACCGTATCCTGTGCTGTCAGTTGCTGAACACTTCGCGGTACAACACGAGGGTTTTGAGTGGGGTGCTAAGTACCGCGCCGCGGGATATACCACGACGACTGTATTATGGTGAACTTATGACTGTTTTTATAGACGAATACTTAAGATTTTTTTTGTTGAGAATTAATTATTTATTCGAGATAAAAAAAATAAACAATATCATTCCATGGCTCTCTCACTAGAACTTATAACATGGGCTATAGAGGATCACAAGTGTTATAATGCATAAATATAGCAATATTTAAGTAAAAATAAAAAAAAGTAAAAATCATTGATGAAAAATGTTTTTCTCACAATTTGTCGCCTATATTTGTTTACACAATGTACCGATAAATGTATTGTTTACATAATTAATTTATCTATGAAATAATATCTTTCTGTAAAATTGGCCATATTTTCTGTCGTTTGTTTATAGAAGTACTAATCTTCATTGTACAGTTTTTTTTTATGAATATAAAAATAATATCATTTCATGTCATTCAAACTCAAACATTGTTACACCAAACTACAACCATTGGTAAAAATTAGAGGGGTTCCGAGCCCACTCGAGAATTGTTTGGTGCCTAGGATTTTGGGTTGGTAATCCAAAAGCCTGGGCTAAGGACGGCACTTAAAAAATTTCACCCAAAAAAAAACTTTGAAATAAATAAATAATTAATGTTCAGCCAAGGAATCAAACTAAATTCCACTTAGTTAATTATATAAAAATATGCATAGCATAAGCAAAATCGGATTGCTTTCAAAATGTTTTAATGCTCATACTAATCATAGCCCGAAAAATGGGTTTTCGTTTTTTTGAGAAAAAATTGCTTTAACATTTAATTTTTATTTTCCCTTTTTTTTTAATAACATCAATAGCAATGAAAAATTATAATTTTATGAATACATTTGCGACTAAAACGATCTAATTATTCCGGTTTCAATCAAAACGATCTAAACGGAAATTTGTTCTTTTTTATTATGTCCTATTCTCGCAATAAAAAGTTACTTGTGAATGTTGGATCTTATACGAATCAGCCAAAGTATCAACTAAAAAAATTGAAATATTAAAAAAAAACAAATGGAAGTATGTTATTTAGTTTTTTGCCTCTCATGTAAAATTGAGTTCCATGCTTTTAGATAGTTTTGATAAAAAAATTGTGTATTCGTGCGTGCAGGGCGGCACTGGCATTATGGCTGCTGATGAACCTCCTGCTGGTCATGGTGCCCCGGTACGGCGCGTACGCGATGGCGGCCGTGGGGGCGGCGCTGTGTACTGCCGCCGCCGGCTACTGGGCCTCCCTTCCCCACACGCCCCTGCTCGTGAAACTCGATGGTGCCACACTCACTTTCACACTAGGCTGGTGCTTCTGGATTGTTCTTGTGGCAGGTAATACATTCCGACTACATGTGATATTACTGTTAGTGAAGTGACACTAGTGGAAGCCAGATATGAGTGGTGTTTTCCGTAATTAATAAGGTAAATTTAATCAGCTCTCAAATTGAAAATTAGTAATAATACACACAGACAAAAAAATATAACGGCTCGCTCAATTTGAAAAAAAAAAAAGATCTTAAAAGAAAAGGAAATTTTCTATACATAAAAATGTTTCATGAACTACTTTTTCTAGAATGCTTTATCACTATAATAAAATAAAGTCCCCGCCGCGTCTGCCTGTTTGTCTGTCTGTCTGTCTGTCTGTCTGAAGGCGATAAACTCAAAAACTACCGAACGGATTGGCATATTGTTGACACCAATGGACAGGGTAATTTAAGAGGAAGGTTTACGTATATAATTTATTAATGTTTTGTGGAAATTTGTTGAAACATGACGATTATTGTTAAAGAATTCGGAAAAAAAATCAAGCCGACTGGGAACTTTCTTCGAAAACGCTGTCTAATTTTTTTTTGAGATATAACAAAATAATGTATTTAGGGATTGTGTATCTTATATAGAACTAAAGAAAAGTCAGCGATGGCGTATGTCTATCTTTTATGGATAGCTTACTATACCTTTTTTTATGTTTGAAAAAATGGTGTCATATGATGAAGTAATTGGAAAGCAATTTATGCGGATACAGTATTAATGCTTACGAAATCAAATACGGTATTTACCTTCAGTATTTTAAGCACTTTATAAGTGCCCTTTACACTATACAATGTAAATTAATATCATAGGAGCTATCGCGAAATATAAATATCACGCAACCAGCCGGGCGGCCATACGGGACGACGCGACGCGCGTAGTTAGATTAGGTTATATGTATTTATTTACTTTTTCAAATATTTATAGAATTGGAAATAAAATACTTTAAAAATACTCCAAGTAGAATGAACTTACGTCACATTTAAATGTAATTAAATCCAATCCATATGTTCGACGCAACAAGCTGATATGACACTACGACAGAAAAAACATTACGGATTATATGCTCTGCTACCCGTGCGAACCGCTACTCGCGAAGTCGCTAGTTTGTTTATAAATTGTGCAATTGTTTATGTGGGAATACGAGTTTTATGCACACTTTTCTAGAGGTCATACTGAATCGAATGACCCCTCGAACCCTCAACCGATCCTTCTGTTATTAGTATTTTTCAAGTTAGGATAATAATGTGGTTTGCATTTTGAATCACTTCGGTAGCAGACAGTCGTCCGTTATTTGGCATAATGTGTTTGGGCTTATTTAAAAGCCGCTCACTCTGAGCTCATGCAGTCCTAGTTAGTTTAATCAGAAATTTCGAAGAATACTTATTTCTACTTATTACTACAGCAATAGTGATGTAAACGCCTAACCCTTTAAACCTTAATACCTAACCGTTTTATATTAAAGATACGATAAAACTGTTTTCAGGCTGCTTGTGCATATTAGTGGGGCTGTGCATAGCGGCATTAGACTGGGCGTGGCCACATCGCTTCTCAACAGTTCTAGAAGTCGACTACGACACGCCCTACGACCGACACGTTCTAATTGTAGACAGTCGGCAGCGAGCCCGACCTCAACTGCAAAACTCTCTGCCTTCTAGGATACTTAGGTAATTTAAAATTTATTTATTTGAACAATTTCCATGAACATAGGAAAAATAACATTTAACATACAAAATCGAGTATATTCCTAGTATATTATTTCTCAAACGTGTTTAAAGAAGTTATGACATGTGAACAAACATGTTCACACGCCATGACTCGCCATAACTTCTTTAATACCTCGTCAAAACCCATGATCGAATAAGAACACAAAAAAAAACAGGATATTATAATTACCACTTTTGTTTAAATTCAAATTATAATTTTTTAGTTTTTGAATACTTTTTTTATAAATACCTGTATTTTAAACGGTTTTATTTAGCTTGTTTTAAGTTATGTATGAATACCACGCAAGCAATCTATTGACTGGTTTGCCTTTGTACGGGTAAGATGGAAAAAATGGCAGCCTGTAAATACGGATGCTTTGGCGACGCAAGTGGTTGTTCATAATAAAATTTGTGGTTAAGTTAATTATTACCGCGCGCCGTGTCAATGAATTACTTGAACGATGTTCTTTTGTGGTCACAATTAAGTCAAATTGTAGAGGAGACACATTTGTTGGACGGTTAAATGTTATTTGATTGTTTGCAATTTAATATTTGCTATACATTATAAATATATTAAAATTACAATTAATACCATATTGTAATTTTTTGAGAGAGAAATAAATATTATTATTAAGTGAAGACTCACTATAAATAATTACTTTTACGGTATATCTATGATATACGTTTCAGACGGCTGTCGTCAAAAACGCGTGAGAATGAAACACGCGTCTCGATGTCAGCGGTGGAGGAGCGCGGCCGTGACAATCCCGCCTACCAACACGAACGCAAGCCCAACTCTCCGTGGCGATACCCTCTCTTCAGACGACACCCTATAGACAGGTAAAGGTGCCGAAGATTATAAGAAATGTAATCAAATCAATTCAAAGTATTTGTATTCAATCAGGCCTTCACGAATACTTTCGAATCGTCAGAAGCTACCACCGGTTCCAATTATCGATTCTAGAAAAGACGTGTCAAGAAACTCATTACTCTTTTCAAATCAAAAACATATTAAAATAGTGTCCTAAAGTTTGGTCACTTACTAAATATTCATTCTATGTAATCATTTGCTTGTTTTCGTTATAATAATACTTATAAAATCTTTGAATTTTTAATACGGTTGGGAACTTTGGCGCTACTATTTTGTTTATATTCTAGTGCCTATTTCGGATTGCTTCAGTATGCGTTTTATTAGAAGGAATGTGCAGTTCATCATCGCCAGGCATCGTCCTTAAAAACTCGAGTCCAATTCTGAAAAAAAATTGCTCTAATCGTGATAAAACATAGTTCAAATTACTGGAATACTTTAACAACTATGGTAGTTACTGAGGCTATGCAAAATAAATATTTAAAAAAATTTAAATTAAATAATTAATATTACAAGTTTAAATAATAGCTTCAGTTTTAACACATCTATCTCCTGTCTGCTGCTAGCTGTATTAAAACATCACCGAAGTCAGAATTTCAGCACCTTATATTGATCAATTTGTTAAACTATCATTACAGAGCGGATTCAGCATCGAGTTTCGGATCAAGTGTCGCAGGTGCGCCCAACAGTATAAAAATGTCACCGCTTGCAACGTCAGCGCCACCGCCGCCCGCTATGCCTCCTCACAGGTGCGACCAGGAATAAGTAAATCCACTTAAAACTAACTATAATTTCGATTTTGTTAACGATGTCAATTTTTCAACTTCGATATCTATGTGTATTTTATTTTAAAATATTTCATTTATTAAAATAGGTACTCTTTTGCAGCGATTCTGCAAGACCGAGCGTTAATCGGTGGTCTATCTAATTCTTTGAGAGCATGCCGAACGCGTCAGGAATTCGATTTTCAATAAATGTTTTTAGTTCTAGTAGAGCGAGATTTCGTCTACTATGGGTGGCTATTCTAACGTGTTTCGGGGTGTCGATATACACTTTTCAAAAATTACACAACGCTATCTACAACGCTTTACTACCATTTTTTAGTTTGTTTTCGACAGTTGATTTCATCATTTTCATCTCAATAACAAAATTCTTATGGCCAACATTATTTGTAATTTTTAAAACAGATAATACTACAGATATATAGACGTTCCGATATTTAATAACCTAACATTTATAATCAATTTTCAAATTAAAACCGAAGATACCGTGGTTTAGTCGTTAAAAATGAAAAACTTTCTATGGTTGTGATTTTCTTTTGATTCTCATTTTCAAAAAAAGTGCACACACAGGTATTTTATGCCCAATCCTACATACGAAATATCGATAGAATCGGTTCAGCCTATTTTAAATGATTCCACGACTGCGGCTGCATAAAAATTTCCGCGTTTGGGTCGATATTAAAGTGTTTACTATAATTGGATAGATTTTTATTTTTATTCTCAGAATTATCTCAAAAATCAGAAAATCGTCCCGTTTAAAAACCTTTAAGGTGAAATTATTTTATACTTGCAATTATAATAATTTTGTTTTAGAGGTTTAAATTGATATTGACATCACACGAAATAAATATATGCAATTACATACTTGCTGTATACGTATGCACTATTTGCACCCTCAGTGCATTGAACCAACCTTCGAATTGAGTTTTTCTTGAATTTGTTTCCAGATTTCGGCCACAAATTCCTGCCGCAGAGAGAGTGAAAGATATGTGGTGATTTAACATTTCATTCGTTGCTTAGCAACGGCAAAGGTGCTAAGTAAACGAACATTTTGAAACCCAAAATGCACTCAGGGTGACGATCTCTACCGTGCGAACGCTAATAAATTAATATAATTATTCTGTAAATATGTACATTTGTTATGTAATTATTGTTTTTAGTTTAAGAGTGCGAATCCGTCCAGTGTCATAATTAACAGTATGCGTATTAATATCTATTTAAAAAAAAAATTGTTTAATCGAGTTTCTCTAGGTACTTAGAAACTATTTTTCGGCATCGATTCACGAAACACAGTGAAATGCTCCGTGCCATTTACTATAATCAGCTAATGCAATACGTAGGATTGTCGAATTGTGTAAATATGGACCTTTATTCATATCAATTTTTAACCAAACTTAATAATTCGGATTTGTAAAATTTATAGAATGAGTCATTATAGTGTAATAAAAGTAATTTTAAGTTATTTATTTTGTGAATATATAAAAAGCATTTGACAATGAAATTGTAGGAATAGTGATGAGTGAATGGAAAAAGTATTATTTTTCGTTCCTGCTGCGGTCGAACTAGATTGCATACGTGATATTAATCCATATTTACTTTATATAATGTCGTATTGTGTAGGCAATTTAGCTGCCGGAGATGTGAGCGATCTATATGACTGTATTTATTGTGATTTCAAAATAAAAACGATTTACGGATGCGGTGTTATTTCATTTTTATATTTCATAGTTTTGACGTCACATACGTAATTTTATGAACTTCGCGAACTACTTAAAGATTCAACAAGTAGCACAACGTTTTTTTTTTTGCCCCCAAAAGCACAATATTTTTATTAAATTTGCATTCCCTTCACGTTTAAGTGTCATTTTAATTAATTATGGGATTTAGCCGTTTCAGCGTTAAGCTATGGTAGTTACATTGTATTCCTCACAATATTATCCAAAAATGTGTACACTGTACACATAATAGCATATATATATTTTCACAAAATATAGTATATATTTACAGACAATGGCGGGTGTTAACTTCCATCCACATATGAACACATGATTTTTTTAGTTATTGCCTTCTTTCACGAGATGTTCTAGATTCAATTGACACAAGAAAGCATTCCAGTTAACATATCCTTCATCGACCGTCTGGTCCATTTCTGTCCACAGCTTGCACTGAAAAAAAAAATTGCATCATTTTACAGCTTTTAACATATATATAGCTACCATATGTACGTATGTTACTTTATGTTATGTAGCTACCAAAAACCATAAAAGGAACCATGACATTGAGAGTTTATTTATGACTGTATGTGTTTAAGTAGGTACTTTGTCGACGAACGGCCGTAAATACAAAGTACCTACCTACTTGCCATCGATCTATGCGACTATATATGAAGTTAGTCACAAAAAACTGTTTGACAACTGTACCATTTCGGGACAATGCCTTAAACATGTTTTTAAGGTTTGAAATGCGGACTGAAAAATTTATTTATTTTATTTTATTTATTTTATTGTGTTTGGGAAGCTAACAGAATAATTTACAAAATATTATTACATTCATCATTACATTAAAATATGCCGGATCTACGCAATAGGGTATGCGCGTCGCAGTTCAGAGCCGCACAGATAGATGACAAGTACTGTTTGCCGGTTAACGATCCCGAGCGAAGCAGATCATGTTGTCATTGACGACCGCTTAGCCTAGTGGGCAGCGACCCTGCCTGCGAAGCTGGAGGTCCCGGGTTCAAATCCCAGGTCGGGTCAGTATTTATATGATGAATATTAATACTGGCACCGGGTCTTGGCTGTTATATGTATGTGGTGTCTTCGCTTGGTACCCAAAATACAAGCAAATGCTTAGTTTGGGATCTAGACGTTGTTGTGATTGTGTGTGTTATTATTATTATTATGTTTTATCGCAGTAAACCGGAATCTAAACTAGCTTCTCTACTAGCGGCAAACGTAGGCATATAAAGATAATTATTGAACGAGTTGTCGAGGCGGTTGTAGCTCTGTGCTAACTTATGCGACACTTTAGTTTTGACTAAAGCACGCGTCTGGAAAAAATCACCCCGAAATAGCTAAATCCGAATACTTACTTCGGTGTCTTTAACTGGAGGCGCATGGCGGACAACTTTCTCGTAATCAGCTTGTGAAAGATCGGACACAGGTCGAGTTTTGAAGTCCAAAAATGCCATCAGATCATCGTATCGAATGTTGCACTCGTGATCTTTTTCCAACCTGAGTGAAAATATAAATTATTAATTTTCTATATCCACTTTTATACAACAGTCACGTCAGTATCTCAAAATATATGTATGTCTCCCAGTTCGTTTACGATTATGAATATTAAATTATAATATCATTAAAAACAAACTCTAATCCCATAATAGCAAACTTGCTAAGAAGTACAGCAATATCACTTCACTTCACTTCACTTCATCAGCCCATTTTTACCCCACTGCAGGGGCTTAGGCCTCCCCCAGGGTGAGGAGGGGGGCTTGGAGCTTAAATCCACCACGCTGCTCCACTGCGGGTTGGCGACTGTAACGACCGCCATCTATTGACAGCGTCCGGGACCGACTGCTTAACGTGCCCTCCGAAGCACGGAGTTGTGTACTTAAGTCAGAAGAACTCATTGGTACACGCCCGGATTCGAACCATGGCCTTATGGGGCCTTACAAATTTGAGACAGGGCAATATCACTAATAAATACTAAATTTCATAAAATCAAAAATAGCGTCAAATGAAACGGAACATACACGCTCAGCACGCACTCCATGAGATGCGTATTAAAAGGCAGTCGGTGTGCCCGGAGGAGTTGCCTTAGTCGATGTGGCGTCAATACACCAGTTCCAGCCTCATCAGCGTGACGGAGACCTTCGAAGAGTCTGGCACGCTCGTCCCAAAGACCACGGGTCAGCTCCGTGAAGGCTAATGACCTGGTTACATGTTTCGAGTTTCGGTTTGAAATTCGGTGATAAGTTTTTACTAATACTTCAACTTAGGAAAAGTAATTTTGAAGACTCTGACCAAATAAACAAAAGAAAGACGGGGTGTCAAGAAACAATTACTTAACGCATTGAAACACACTTATATGATTAGTAATCAAATGTTTTAATCCATAAAAGTACTAACTGACTAGAAGCACTCTTCTGCGCTTACCGTCTAACCACTCTTCTTCTAGTTAGCTGGTACATCTGTGGCAAGTTTCAGTCCACGAGGTCCCCGTGCGCCAGCCTTCATCCCCGCGCATGGAACTATTATGTACTACGTACAACTGGAAGGAGCTCTCTCTAACATTAGCGTGGTCATACGTAAACTGGTAATTAAAAAAAAAAAAGTGCGAAAGGGAAGTAACCGGGTGCCTAACTATCTCTTTCTACACCACTTCTGTGTGGCTAGCATAAAATATACCACTACACTGGGAAAAGTACTATGGTGAATTTAGATTTCATTATGAGGGAACCGAGGAATAAAAAACTATGCGTCATGATAATTACGATACAGGACCTATAATTTCCGCTGACGCATTATTTTTTCCTCTTCATATTTCTCGTTTTTTATTATGGGGTTCATCCATTGCTCGTCTGTAGAACATTTTTCTTATGGTAGGTAATTAGTAGCCTACAAAAGTTAGGTAATGGCATTGCTTCGCAATGCATGATCTCACTTCGCGTTCTAATATCACTTCTTCTGAAAGTTGTGAATCCATTTTGATGATTTTTGTATTTGGTCACTATTTTTCAACTAATGGTAGATACAGTGGAAGAATTATCGAAATCAGCTGGTCTAATACGCCACTATGGCCGTTCCATATCTGAGCTGCTATTTCACGTCGCTGGTTGTACACAGTCGCCGAGCGGAGGTGAAGTCAGAGACGCATATTTTTTCCTCTTCACATTTCTCGTTTTTATTATGGGGGTCCATCCATTGCTCGACTATTGATGAAAACTTCTTTTTAGGGTAGGTAATTCACTAATTAGGCCACTGCCTATAAAGGGTACATAATAGCATTGCGAAGCAATGCCATGATTGCTCACATCGCGTTCTAATATCACTTTTTAAAATATTATGAATTAATTCAATAGGACTTTATATACGTTTGGCCGTTAATATTTCTGAAAGTTCTGAATCGATTTTGATAATTTTTGTGTTTAGTCACTATGTTATAACTTAGGGTAGATACTGTGAAAGAATTATCGAAATCAGTTCTTTTGATTTAAAGCTGTAGCTGTAGCTGTAGAACTGTTACTTCAGCAATCGACGTCGCTCGCGAATTTGAGTCTTTTTTCCAAAATATAAGCATTAAAATCACGGAACATTTGGGTTCATCTCCTGACCGTGCTGTAACTTTGTTAAAGGAAAATGTACCGACTCAGGGGTCGGAGTTCCGGTTTAAAAAAATAAATTCTTTTAATATTATTAAAACTTTTCAGTCTTTAAAAATTAAAAAGACCGAGGATTTATGGGGGCTGTCGGTGAAAGTTATGGTTCTGTTGTTCACATTATAGCACCATGCTTGTCGAGTATATTTAACGAATGTATTAAAGCGGGCATATTTCCTAATTTAATGAAGTATAGCAGAATAATACCTCTGTTTAAATCTGGTGATAAAAAGGACTCCACTAATTATAGACCAATAGCAGTGTTGCCCACATTAAGCAAAGTTTTCTAAAAAATCATGCTCGATCAAATGCTTTCTTATTTTATGTCCCACAATTTACTTCATTCTAGACAATTCGGTTTTACGAAAGGAAGATCCACAATAGACGCTGGCATTTTACTTTTGAAACATGTTTTTGATGCATGGGAAAATTCCAAAAATGCTATAGGGGTCTTCTGTGATTTATCGAAGGCATTTGATTGTGTTGATCATCGGACATTGTTGCTTAAATTAAAACATTATGGTATAAATAATTGTGCTAACAATCTAATAGAATCATACCTCTGTAATAGAATTCAAAAAGTTGATATTAATAGAGTTAAGTCGAAGGGTTCTATTGTGAAAATGGGAGTTCCTCAGGGATCTATATTGGGTCCCTTTCTGTTTTTAGTGTATATTAATGACTTACCTTACTTGGTAGAAAAATCTGCCGAGATAGTGTTGTTTGCTGATGACACTTCTCTCGTATTTAAAATTAATAGAAATGAAGAGGAATTCTCAACAGTAAACTCTTCACTTTTGCAGGTCTTAAATTGGTTCAACGCTAATAACCTATTATTAAACGCAAATAAAACAAAATGTTTAAAATTTACATTGCCCAATGTTAGACAAGTTGATGTCAATTTGAGACTTGGAGGAGATTCATTAAGTTTGGTTAATGAAACTGTGTTCTTGGGCATTACTATCGACGCAAATTTACAATGGGGTCCTCATATTATGAGGGTGGCTGGTAAACTGAGCTCTGCTGTTTTTGCAATTAGGCAAATAAGAAAACTAACCGATGTGCCTACAGCGAGGCTGGTTTATTTTAGCTACTTTCATAGCATAATGTCATATGGCATTCTGCTATGGGGAAAGGCCGCTGACATTCAGACAATATTTGTTCTGCAGAAAAGGGCTATTCGAGCTATATATAAATTAAAATCTAGAGATAGTGTAAAGGCTTATTTTAGAGAAGGTAATATTTTGACAGTCCCTTGTCAGTATATTTATGAAAATATAATTTATGTACATAAAAACATAAATGCTTTCTCTAGGATGGGTGATGGCCACAACTTAAATACAAGACATAAGCATTTGTTATCAATTCCCAGGTTCAGGCTCTCAAAGGTTAATAATTCTTTCATGGGAAATTGTATCCGTTTTTATAATAAAATTCCAAAAGAAATGTTAGACTTGAATTCTAATCAATTTATAAAGCGAGTTAAAGTCCAACTCATGAAAAAAGCTTACTATTGTATTACCGAGTATTTAAATGATAAGTGCGCATGGACATCATTGTAATAGAAAAACATATATTTAAATAAAATAAACAGAGAGGAGTTTCTTGCCGGTTCTTCTCCTCCTAGTTTTTGAACCGGTACCTAATCAATTTTTACGACTTTCAATAAGTGTGTGCAAACATCTTATATTGAATAAAAACTTTTTGAATTTTGAATTTTGAATTTTGTAGCAAATCAAAAAAGTCGATTCTTTGTTTTTGCGGAGTTTTTACTGAACAACTTTATTTCTGTTTTCTTTTGCAGTTTTATTTCTATCTATTTTCTTTTCTTTTTAAACATTATTTAGGTACCGTAATTTAGCTTTATTTCGGTATCCGTTAACGCAAAGTTATAGTAGCCCTTGACTAAGCAAGAATTAATAATAAATGAAAAAGAAACGTACCTAAAAAGCATCAACGCAGGATGACAAGCTATTAGCAAAATATTAATATAACACAGGTCTACAAAATTTTTTTTTTCGAATTTTGATTTGATAATATCATCTACTGTAAATGTTTTTTAGTGCTTTGAAACCGAAAATGAGGTCAATTTTTCTCCATAACGTAGGTACAGATTTTGTTCAATCTCGAGTAAGTACAGTAATTATTACAATAAAAGATAACAAAATCGGCTGGTAACTTTGATTTATTTTCATCTTGTTCACAATATCAAATACATAAATACATATTACATACATATTATATATTACATAAATACATAGTAAATATTTCCGCTTGTCAGAATAAACGATGACTCTTAATTAGTCATTATTTTTATAAAAACTTTTTGTAACTTTCGGGCAAAAAGTTGATTGTTTCAAAAACGGAAGAATTAATATCGAAAAAATAAAAAACCTTCCGAGACTGGTAGATTGTCTACAAGTTTGAAAAATAAAATTTAAAAAACGGTCGAAAACCGTGACTTGAGCATGTGCCCTTTTCATTTAATGATTATCAGATTAGCTACCCTAGAAAGTAAGATTCGGCCTTATTTCAAGAAGTTTTAAGGGTAGACGAAAACACTAGCGTCAAAAAATGCAAAAGCTTGCGTGGCTAAGTATGGTAGCACATCGAAAATTGGTCCATAACTTTCTTTGAAAATTTTTTGTCGTACAATTTTGTTCAATTTCCTCCGATAATTGCGAGAAGAGCGAAATCTGTAGATTTTTTTCTAGGAAACTTATTTTTTTTAGACCTAAATTATTAATATATATTTATAGAAATAGATAGTAATACACTATTTTACACTCTATTTTTTGTGACTTCTGGTTTTTAATATATCTTGGTATGCGGATGATAATAGTATTTTTAAAGCTTGTTATGGTATATTTCATATTTGTTAAAATTTTTATTAATATTTAAAACGAAAGTCTTAATTTATGGTTTTATGCTGGCAACTGAAACGAGAATTTGGGGAATTTTGACATTTGCCAAAGTTGAAGTTTTTGACGTCATAATACTAAGGTGTCCATAATGTTTAGATTAGTTAATAATAATACTTTGGTAGTTGCCTTTTGCCCTCTTTTGCCTATGATGTGGCCGAAATAATAGGTTGCCAGATATTTCAATGAATATGAAAGATGGAAACCTATGTATTGTTTTAAAGAGAAACGTTTTTCGTTAAAGTACGAAAATAATTTAGTTATAATATCTGACGTCATTCTAGTTACAGATCTGACACCATACGGGTAATGAATTTGACGTCATATATGCATTTGAGAGACTTGTGTGTGTGATTTCGATGGGGTATTGAATCTGTCCGTATCTCTGGTGCCAATCGAAAGGAAGGAGGCCATCATATTAATATTTGAGATCCTTAGGTCTCGCACCAACGTTGAATTTTGAGACATTTCGGCCCTAGAAATAATGTTTCGGTACCTAGAGTCTTTTAAATCCATTTTATCCGCCGAATGATAAGGAATTTTTGAGATTGTTGGGTTTTTTCGGGAAAGAAAGGAGCTTGGTTGCCTGTACGAACTTATGTTTTCAAGTTCCCACGTGCGCTTAAGGCGGTGAAGTGCGACAATATATATGAGAAATATATTTCAAACATATATATCTATAGAATCCTTGACCTTTTTAATAACGTGTTTAGGCTCATTGGGATCGTTTTAACGGATATTTTCTGAGTTATAGTTCTGAGGGCTTCGGCGTGCAAAAGTACCTACGCAACTTGTCGCGCTTGGATCTTTACTTCTGTGGGATTTAACTATTTTGTAAATAAAGGCGGTCAGCCATCCAATTATGAATCACATTCTAGGTAGCTTTATTTCTGTAATCAATAGGAGATTTGTTTTCAAAACGGTATTATACATAAAGGGAGCATGCAGCTAATTTACTAAGGTGATTGAGATATCGATATTTGAAGCTTTGATTTTTAGAGTTACTAACTGATTCACAATTTATTTTGGAGGTGAGAAGCCTCCGTCGATTGATCATATTTTCTGCGGGTTGCCCGCTTTTAGTGACTAGCTCTCTTGAACTTCTGTTTGCTTGCTTCTACTTTTCTATCGAGTTGGATAGGAGTCGGGCTACTGCCGTTTATTTAATTTTTTTGTAAATTTAATGATTTAACAGTATTTCGACAAATCCAACCAGTATTTTTGATGCTATCGCAAGTTGTACTACGCGGTGGCCACGCGAGACCTCATTTTCAGTGCTTACGTTCGTGTTTTATGATCCCTTATAAATATTAAAATTATTTGTTAATAATGAATGTAAATTGATTCCCATCATTCATGTATGTTTTTTTACTCCATAATTATACTGATGTATGTTTGTAGCATTTCAATTTGAAATCTGCTAAACCAATTTTAACAAACGTTCGAATTAAAGGTTCTAATTTACTAAATTACGAATAGGTTATTGACACGGACATACAGAAATCTTTATACTCATGTAAAAAAAGTTTACTTCAGTGTCACGGGTTAAGATAGGCTTAGAGAGTTTTGTTCGATGTTAGTCGAAAATTAAAAAGTTCCTGTTATGGTCTTATTTATCCTACGTAACTTTGTCACCCTAATCAGAATGAGACAATATGGCACCCACTAACGTCCTTGTTACTTTTATCTTTTTAATTCGTTTTCAAGGTCAAATTTCTAGGACCTCGAAATTTCTTCGTAGAGCTCATTCCAGTTGTACGTAGTACATATTAGTTCCATGTCCCCGCGAAATTGCGTTTGACAATTTCGATACTGCGAACTACCATTTCTGACTCTATTGAAACCAAACGCTCCCTGCTGTCAAATTCATTTACTCTATGATTTAATCACACTTTTTCGTAACACGGAATTATTTCTACAACAATATCCCATGACACGCGATACTATTTAAATTTTTTTGTTTCACGCCAGCAAGTCATCTGGCAAAGTTTTTAATAGTGTGTACGTTTCTTGTATTTACATGCAAAATGGAAGATTTTAAAGTTGTATTATTGTGTTAGCGGCGCTGTCTTTCGTTTTTTTTCTGAGTCGGGTGATATAGACAATATTATTTTATAGTAATTCTTTGAACACATTTCACAAAAAAAATATCATAAATATATGTATTATAAAAAAAAGAATAATTGAATATGTATATCAGTTATCTAGTACCCCATAATACAAGCATAATACTTGCTTACTTTGGGACTAGATGGCGCTGTGTGGGACGTTCCTGATATTATTACTATAAAGTAACTTTATAATGCATTTTCATTTTAAGTTATTGTTTTGAGATGCTTAATCACTTCTTTAATATTGAAAGAACATACCTTATCAGCTCTCTCATAGGACGTGTATCCTTTCCAGGATCTCCCCGGAAATGACGAATTATTGTGATGAACTCATGTTCCGTCATATTCTCACACATTATTTCTTTCAAAGCTTGCCTATAAAAGTTATATAAACGTGTTTAAAATCTAATTTTTTTAACCGGGTATCATATTTTTTTATGGCAACCAATAAAAACAGTAATATAGAATTACAATATGAAAGTAATATATTTTTAATTAATCAGATTTACTTTCAAACTCAATAAAACACGGCGAGACTGTCTCGCGAATCGCAAAATTGGAGAAATACAACTCGTGAACAGCTGATAGTCATAACTTGTCAGTAATACTACCAGGGTTGTACTACCAGTTGGTCCACGGACGATTTTTTTGACCGGCGTCCTTACTATGTTGTACAACTGGTTGTACAACGGGACATTTTTACTACCTTTACATTTTACTACCAAGTCTTGAGTTAGTTAAAAATTGTAACATGACAGTGATCTTATGGTCGCGGTACATATTGTAAATGTAATTTTATACTATAATGATGAACCCAACCTAACCTGACCATAACCTACGATGATGATAGTTACAATTTTCAACTAACTGCATGACATGTTACTATGTAGGTACAATAAGTTTTATATAGTAAAAATTAAATCAGTGTTTTAGGGCATCCTATACATCTGGACCCCGTTACAATATTATTATGGTCTCCGAGTTTTTCAAATTGCTGGAGAAAGGCCAGAACTTGCCTTGGTGCGAATTTTTTTTTTTTTATTAGTAGCACGCAGCACAAATTATACTAAACTGTATCTATATGCTAAATGATATACACTTGAAATATTTCACTGATCATAGTGATCATATACAAAACGTACGCGATACAATACATAATAAAATGTAATTCTTTATTAGACTGTGTACCAAAAAGTACGAATTGACCAGAAGCCCACTTCTGCGTTTACCTTCTAACCACTCATACTATAGCTAGCTGGTGTAACATGGCGAGTTTTAGTCCGAAATTTAGTACGCAAGGTCCCTGCGCACCGTTTTTCGCCCCCGAGAAATCCCCGCGCGCCGGTTCCAACCCCCCAAAATTGCGTAATGTCACCTCGATACTGTGAACTGACATTTATGACTGTATTAAAACCAAACGCTGCTGTCGAATTAATGTACTCCATGCTGTAAAGGATATTACGTGATTCAGCGTCACCGACAGAACGTGACGCGTGACGGTTTAGTTTTGTTCCCACTCAATATGTAGCGCCTAAAGAATTTTTCAATTCAAAAATCTTACTTGAAACACTTCACACTCATGAGATCTTTCTTATCTGGTACAACAACTTGCATATACTTTGCTACGAAATCTTTATAAGCGTTTTCTTTGGAAGAGAGTGTCCGCCGAATTTTATCCATTATCAAGCCTATGTTCGCCATTGGAAACTGAAAGAAATATATATATACAATTAATTATTTAACAGAAGACTTCAAATTGCGAAATCAGAAGGATCACTAATTTAACAATTTTTTTTTTGTTAATGGCAAAATATTATTCCTTAATCTCATATTTCTTTTATATTGTTTACTTATAAAGATCTGAAGTCATAATAGAATGGATTGCCGATGCCTTTATTCTTTAAAAAATATTAACCTCGTCAGGATGTAACTCCATATAGCGTATGGCATACTCATCTGCGCCCACTAATCGGAAGCAGTGTCTGTTGATGATCACCTCGTTGCCAACCCACATATCTTTGGAAGTGTAAGACGGCGGCTCCCTCGACACCAAAAAGTTCTGCACTTCGGGTAAATACGCTTTATTCCGATGGAAGAATTGTCCGCTCTGGAATAATACGTATAAACGAGTAGGTATATATCTAGAATCGATCCATGACTGTCCCATAGCACTAATTTTATTTTGTCATTGCTCAAAATATTAAAATTTCAAAATTGTGTCATGACGATAGTATTTTCTTCTAAGTTCATCATTATTTTAAATCACACTTATAGAAGAATATTGCTTCAGAACTGAACAAAAATTTTCAAGTCAACAAATAGTGTAAACTAACGGTTACCGAGAAAAACATCTTTAAATTTGAACTCCGTTCAACCGAACATCCCATATTATACCGCGTCTTCGTTTGAACGTATTCCAAATTAATAGAGCGTGCAGAGCTTGCCGACCTAAACATAAAGTTTCAAGTAAGCAGATGACGCAAACTGACGGTTACCGAGAAAGATATTTTTAAGTTTTATATTTTTAATTTTTTTATCATTTTTTTTTCTTTTTAAATTTGTTTAATTCGTAAGGTCTACAGTCTGCATACACGCTCTATAAGTTTGGTTTACGTTCAGCCGAACATCCGGTATATATCACTGGGCAATGACACGATAGTGGCTAATTCGATGAGATACAAGGGATTAAAATAAAAACATTTTTAATTTCATTCTCATAATTTACTGTAAAAATCAATTTGAATAAAATATATGCCGTGACTATTAGGCACTTCAGAAATATTCGTATCTTCATTTATATTCTTCAATAAATAATTATACCTACTAAACTAGGTTCGCCTTCGAAAATACAAACATTACCGACGTGCCTAAACACCCTTCGTTCCAATGTCAGTAAATCGGAATTTGAACCTGGAATCCGGAATTCCGTTCACAGAGCTCGGAAACGGCTATGGTATCGTCACTCAGATAATATCTGACGACGAAATAACGGTTGACGTCTTGTGGCCGATCGCTGATGAGCCGCGCAGAGAATCGAAGCACGTGCGAGTCGAATCCCACTCTGATAAAACATTACCACATTATAGCATTATTTTAACAAACTCCAGAATCATTCATGAATATCGTTTTATTTGAATATTCAAAAGCAATTCAATGCAACAATTCTTTTTCACGGACTTGATATTTTTATTGTTTTTATTTTTTTTCTTGAAGAATCTTACAATTCTTTACAACAATCAACGCGTACAATACCCGCCACCAATGGCTATCGGCTGTATACACTCGCCGATCGGAGGCGAGTTCGAAATTTAAAATTGCTTGAGGCAGATAAAAAAGAGAAGTGTACAGCCGGCGGCTTTACATCGATAGCGCGTATTGTACGCCTGGTTGAAAAAATAAAAGGCCAAAACATTCTCGACCTGATAGACACAGGTGTGTCTATCACACATCATCACACACTTCGTTTGACAGGCATAATATCACTGATTCGTGCATACGACACGGACCGGTGAAAATTATCAGTCCCGACGAGAGAAAGCACCCTCTGAGTAACATGAACGATCCGTCTCGTCCATGGTTAATCTAGTTAGACCATGTTAGTGTAAATACATAAATAAAATGTAACAAGAAAAATATAATCATTATGCAAAATTAAATCTATTTGTAAGATTATTTCCAACTATACAGATATAAATAAACTCTATCGACTTTCGATTGATTTTGCCGAAAATTTTGAATAACCGTTTTTATAAGGGTACTTTCGCGATTTTTCCTATCGGACGAAATAAACGTAAATGTGTCTTGGGTACAGCCAACGAACAAAGAAATATGTAAACTTTGATTCCAAACACATTATAGAAAACGCCTATGGCGGGAATCAAACCTACATCCTTTGCATGAAAGACGAGGTCTTTCGGTATGAAATAGATCAAAAATATAACCAACGTAAACGCTTATATTGGTGCGCATCAACCTGCAATGAGCCAAGAACAGTACATCCCCAAAACATACTTGTCTTTGTGAATAAATTTAAAGAAGTCCCGACGCGGCGGTTTCGGTTCCACAGTGCGACAGTTTTCAGCTGAATCATCAAAACTGCCGTATCCGTTCCAAGGCGGTAGTTCTCGCACCGGAACAGCTTGCCGTCTGCTCTCATCATCCGGCATTTTTATTGGTGTAAATGTATCTAGAAAACCATGAATACATAATTAAAATAGACCCAAAGTTCTTAATCTTCATAATCGTAGTAGTACCGGATAGGATATCGGATACGATATAGATATACCGTGGATGTACCGTGTATAATCGAACATAAAATATTTTTGAGTAGGCTATCAAAAGCACTTTTTAAATAGTCAAGGTTACAGTTAAAGTTTTTTAAAGGTTACGATCAGTAAGAATATAGGTGTACTGTGGTTTTTTTAACAGAATTCAAATCAAAACCACACCCTTGCTTCATATTACTCTAAGGTAAAAAATTGCCCATGAAATTTTTCAGGAATGAGGATGACAACAAAAGTGTCGATTACCAAGTCCATATGCAACTCTGTAGTACTCCTTGGTATACGGATCGCAATCAGTTAACACCACTTTTCGCCCGAACACGTCGAGAGAAGCTCCGATGCTAAGGTCACCGGGCCCGTACGATGGCTTGACTGGACCACCAGTCATCTCCACCAGCGCTGGCATTTTCTATCCAAGAAAATTATATAGGATATATCATCATCATCAGCCCATTTTACCCCACTGCAGGGGCTTAGGCCTCCCCCAGGGTAAGGAGGGGGTTTGGAGCTTAAATCCAACACGCTACTCCACTGCGGGTTGGGGGTTGTAACGACCGCCATCTATTGACAGCGTCCGGGACCGACTGCTTAACGTGCTCTCCGAGGCACGGAGTCAGTAATAGTTAATAGAATATATAAATGTACTTTATTACGATATTATATACCTAAGATGTTGAAATATGAAATAATCGTTAAGTAATATAGACTAATAAAAAAGTATTTATTTAATCAAAATATCTAACCATATCAACGCATTTTTGGCATCTAATAGTGAGATCACAAATACTTTTACGATAAAACTTTAGGAAACAGGAAGCAACAAAGTTCGTAAGGCGATTTCTACTGTTTCTTGGATTATTTTTTTTTTCGTTGGAGTGTAATGGAATATTATTTCGAAAATATTAAATACATTTATAAATCGTATTAAAAAATGTGTAAATTTTTCATTTGGTTTCAGAACACAGTGGCTTTTATTTTAATGTCAAATTAAAAACTTACAACATGCGGTCTTCTTCTTTATTAAAATTAGTAATTTTTGTCCGTAGTTAAAAGGCAATTTCACACTTAAACCGCTAACATATCTCAATAGAGTGCATGGAGCAAGTAAACATCGTTTCATAAAATATTTCCTCAAAATCATATTACCTTCTATGATATGAAGTTAGTGAGTTTGCCAACACCTTGCAGTTGCGATAGCCAGGGAATTCTCTTAAATTAATCTAACGGGAATCTTTTCTTGTGTTCTAATATTGTGATTCAAATTAATAGTAAAACTATATTGATGAATTTACCCGTGGCAGACGCATCCTTTTCAGAAACATGGTAGTGCCTTCTTTGCCCGAATTCTGTGGCAATATTTCTTTAATCTCGACCGTATCGTCGGCCAAGAAATAGTGAATTTCTAGATTATGTAGATTGCCAAACTCAGAGTCGCGGTCGTCCCAGTATCCGTAAAACCTCGTAAAGAAATGTCACATCTATATTTAATAGGTTTGAAGATAAATACAAAATAAACGATATTACGAAAAATATGCTACGAAACTTAATTGTACCTTACTGTACTTTGTAATTCTTGTTAATAACTATCTTAGAATTATTTTTTTTCTTACGGACTAATTATAGATATCGTGTATTTGATGTTTCGTTAATTGAACAATATATTATAATCAATATCTAAGACTCTTTAATCACGTGAATTTCTTTTTTAAAGATTTTTTTTTTTATTTCTTTACTTTTACTTCATTTTTATTTGCTATTGTTTAATAACATCTGTTTGAACAATTTAATAAACAAAGAATGCATCAAATACTCGTAAATCAATCAAATGATCGATCGAACATGTTGGTACGATGCTATGTGTATTTTTACGCAACGGGTGTCATTTACCTTAGCACTTGTCCATCTAAATCTAAAAATTGTTTGAAAGGCTTGTGTTTTTTAGAGGGTTGACTTCGTCGAGGTGAAAATTTCTGAAACTGAGATAATTTATTCACTATATGTATATACAGGATGAAGTTTTAATGACCAGCCAAATTTTAATATAATGATCTTTGGTAGAAAACCGAAAGCCGTCTTGTTTCCTTTTAGTATCGTTCTATAGAAAAATATTGAGATATGACTACACAAACCTTTCCCGAAAAAACCGATAACTCTAGTCACCGTTCATGCCCGCCTCCCCATTCCGTTTCAAGGCTTCGGGCGCGTACGTTCACTATAGCGTTAAGAAGGCAACCAAACGTTATAAAATAACACTGCAGATAAAATAATTTATTATGAAAATGTAACCCATAATTTTTATTTACGCAATGAGGTTTATTGGTGATACCTAACATCTATAAAAATTTTGGCCGGTTACTAAAAGCTCACCTTGTATAATCATCGAGGTAGTTTATTTTTTGTAACAACATTTACATATTATATGTATATTCGCATATTAACAAAAATTGCTAATATGCGAAGGGTGTATCCTTCCCGTATAATCCCGAGTTTGATCAGCAATCGAATTTTTGTCCCATAATAACAATAGGTAGGTATATTGTTTCGCGTAGTTTAAGTTCATGTTTCATCGTCTTTGGTGCTCAGTTTAATGGTTACAACATGTTACAAACAACTATTTATGATATATTATGTATACCTTATTAATATATATAAATAATGAAATAAATAAATATTAAACTAATAAAAATTAAGAAATCATTAAAGGAGACTTACACCAATATCGTCCCTCATGGGTATGGGATCCGGCACATGTATTCCTAGACGGTTTAGAAAAACTCTAGTGAAGTTATCACAGTCCACAATCTGTAAATTTAAGCGCCATCTATAATTATTATTATACTATAACGTCGTACAGTTCGCGCCAAATTTCTATTTTACTTTGAAGTCCAAGCGAGTACCGTTGCAATAAGAAAAATAGGTATCAGAAACTCGAGAACAGACACCACACCTGCTCGAAACGTACCCGCGTCAACTTCAGAGCGAACTAGAGTTTGATGCAAAATGTAATATTTTTACATGAACAATCTAAATCGAAATGTCT
This sequence comes from Luffia ferchaultella, assembly GCA_949709985.1. Classification (NCBI taxonomy): domain Eukaryota; kingdom Metazoa; phylum Arthropoda; class Insecta; order Lepidoptera; family Psychidae; genus Luffia; species Luffia ferchaultella. Next base: position 8,167,066 of record OX453253.1, on the reverse strand, counting down.
ATGCAACACCGTAAATAAAATGTTAGGTACTTTTACTAGTTTTAGGATCAGAGTAGCGCGAAGAAAAGTTTAAGTAAAGTTCTCAGAAATATTACTTGATATTTATTTAAATAAAAGAATAAATAATTCAAACCGTGTAAATCATGCGAGCTGAGTGGCAGACGAAAGCCAACAATACAATGAAACTATACCAAACCTTGAAAACTTTTCCGAAAAACGTAACTTCCCGACCTATGTTCAAGTCTAACACATCATAGTATATATCATAGCTTGACGGAAGACGAATCCTTTGACGACTGATTAGGACACCTGCAAATATAAACTTCTTAAAAACCATCACGAGGTAGACGGATACGGAAATTACCGAAAATGAAAAAAAATATTGTTTTACAGTTTTACGATCCTGGTTACTACTATAAAAATCTAGAAGATGACATGTGTTCATGACTATTGATATTGTCCAAGTAGAGATAGAATAGAATTATAAATAATTTATAAACTTAGCTAATATTTTTCTCCATTATCCTCGATCATCATCCATCTGACACATACTCATTGAGACCATTCCAATGATCCTAAAAACGATAACTCTGCTGCAAGTTGGTGAGAAGTTGGGCATGCTTCATATTCCAAATGATGCTGCAGCATCAAGTCAAGGTCGCCAAGTTATTAAAATATCTTTGAAGTAAATGGATACTAAATTTTGAATCGATCAAACCTTTGGAAATCGCTCACATCCTTTCATCAACTAGAAAAGAGCCGATAATCTTCAAACGGCTGAACAGATTTTTTTGAATCATAGCTAAGAACACTCTCGATTAAGTCACCTTTTGAACAAAGAATGCTAAATCGAAATCAGTCCATTCGTTTGGGAGCTGCGAGGCCACAGACAGATACACAGACACACGCTTTAAAATTTACAACACCCCTCTTTTTTGCGTCGAGGGTTAAAAGGCCGCACCCGCTCACAGAGCTGTGTTTACCTCAAAAAGTTTACCTGAAGATGAAATACTCATGGCCATTCTCACAAATTAAAATGATTCCCAGAGCGTAGATGTACAAATCTGATTTGACGTATTCCAAAATGTTTCTTGCACCTGTATATAAAAGTCAAAATTTCAATGTCTAAGACAATATCTTGTTTCCGTAATGAACCTTATGAACACACGTCAAAAAGTATTCACCATTTCTTCATCAATTACAATTATTCGTTTGTGTCACTGTACTGTAACTGTACACAAAATGCATAAGTAGGTATGTTTTGATACGTTGATATATTTGATATATTTGATATGATTGTTCATGTCTGATTAAAACTACTTAAAACTGAATAAATTACATTTTTGTTTATGAACGCTGGTAGGTACACATTGAACAAACAGGTCTTTATTTCTAATAACTATTTTATTATATAAAAAATGCAGTCAGCAGTATAAAAACAAAACCTTGTAAAACTATTATTTCTTAACTTTCTCACTCTTCCTACTACACGAATCGAAAATCATAATTGAAAACGAATGACCCACTTCTTTCTTTCATTAATTGAAAACCGTACCGTCTGTTCTGACCATTAGCCGTCTTATCTATAAATAAGCAGGGGTGAAAATACATGATGAGAATCGGAAGGAAAGTAGGTACTCTATAATTATTGATAATAGCAAAGTCAACGGAAAAGAAACTTTCCTTTATTTTTAAAAAGAAGTAAAACTGCATTTAAAGATTTTTAACCTGCTTGAGCCGGGAATTAAACATTTCAAATATGGATAAAATTTGATACATCCTCTATTTTTATAGCACCAAATCATTTAATAGCAGAAATATTTTTTTATTTGATAGCAGTCATTGACAAAAGAATTATTTTTCCTTTTCTAGGTAAGCATAACGATAATAGTAGATTGTTTCACAAGGGATGAAAGGGACCTATTTAGGCACGAGATGGTTTGGCGCACGAGTGAGCGAGTGCCTGAATAGGTCTTTCACCCGAGGTAAACATTCTGTTTTGTATTACAAATATGAGGAACGCAAAAAAAAAGTGTTAAATTCATATCTAAGTCTGGTGAACTCATTTAATACAAATATCTGTGTACGTAAATAATTATCACTCGACAAAACAACTGAAGATCGAATTGCCTCTTTCTCGCCTTTTTATGTTTTTTTTTCTGTGACATTCTACCAGCCAGAATTTTTTGTTATTCACGACGGTAAATATTTAACTCAAATCTTTGTAAATTAAATGATAATTTATTTTAAAGTAAATTATGAGTATAAAGTCATATTACAAAATAGTTGATAATATTTTATTATTTCAATTTTACGCCGCGATTTAACAGAGTTGCTGTATAAAAAGTTGGCACATGGCTTGCATAGTATTTTCTTTCAAATTTTTTTGACAGCAGGGAAAATCGTTTTCCAGGGAATAGCAAAGTCAACGGGAAGGGAAAAGTACTACTTTCATCCTTCTAATCAGGTAACTTCAAGCTTACTTTCCGAGTATGAGTAGTGAAAAACAATAATTTTAACGCAATACTTACCTTGTGTCATGCCACTGTTATCGGTTCTAGGTTCCATAACTTTTAGTGTACCATCTTCTAAGAAAAAGAAGATCTCCACTTTGCGAACGACATGCGATTCAAGTGGTCTTTCGTGGAGGGACTGTTGAAAATATGCTTTAAATCTTAAAATCTGCAATAAAATGTATATTATCACACATAAACGAATAATGTTATTTTTATTGTTACCTACGTAAAAATCAAATCCAAATACATAGGGATTTATGAATAAAAAAATAAAATCTAAAATTAGATAAGATTCAAATAAGTCACTTAATATAACAAACAGCTTTTCTTTAAATCATACCTATTTAATTTAATCTAATGTTAGATAAAAAATATACCATATTATGTACACATTTTATAGTAAACGCAATTTCCATGTAATACCTATTTAACGTTAAAAAAATATTTCTTCTCTTTTAAGAATGATTGGCACACAGAAGTTTTACTTTTGCGTTTTATATGATCATTATTATCACATAAAGGAATAAAAACATCATGACCGTTTTTGAGGTATAATTTCAAACTGTGCATCGATTTTGTGTGGTTGTATAATTATGATGAAAAGGAAAATCAGGACATTTAATTAAATCAATAAAAAATAAAGTTTCCATTCGAATAGGTAAAAGGAGGGGCTACTATTGAAGTTTTATATGCACCGACTTATATAAGTACTAGACTGTACGTAGCACAGTGTGCGGAGAAACTCCACACGAAAATCATTGAAATCGCGGTGATCTGAACGACTTTGAAATAGTCGCTTGTGGACCGTCTGTCAGTGTACCCGATTGAGATTATTTTGTATTTTGGAAAACTATCTGAGCAAAATGCCATGCTGCGATTTTGAAAAGTGCATAAACAACACTCGGAACTCTAAAAAGGTGGATGGGAAAACTTGTTACACGTAACTTCGTAATATTTTATTAATTTCATTTTTACGAATTTAATTTTTGACAATCACAAATTTGACGGTTGCACATAAATTGAATTAGTTTAGATAGAATAGACTTTTCGCTATTTCGTTCAGCGCAGCGGTTCAAACACAAATTTTAAAAAATCAAATGAAGCAGGGGGGTAATTCTCGAACCACTTGACGTTATGTCTCATGAGACATTGACATGAGACATTCGATGAAACTCAATATTTTTCTAGCAAAAACGTAATTCTGTATTCTCAAAAGCCATATAAAACATTACAATTTTCGAGAATCAAACGAGATATACCTACCAACTATTACGATACAAAATTACGTTTGGACAAGAAACAAAATGTTTCATTGAAATTGTCTCATAAGATTAAAAGTCAAACGGTACGAGAATCACCCCCACAAAATTGCAATCGACTATCTACGGACGCGTTCGGCCATTCTCGTTTACGTTACGTGCGCCGTATACAATTTACAGAGATTTTCGCGTCTAGTACATAGGTACATATATGTCGGTATTTACATGTAATAATTTCAGTGTAAACATACTATGTATTTACATATATCCATAAGAGTGCTTTACTAATTAAAAAAGGCCTCTTTCTAATTTATTATTTTTCAGCGGAAAATTTGTCGGACCCAGAAAAAAGAAATTAGAATTGTGTTTTAAATACCAAAACATGAATAACTTCGTAAATATGTCATATTTATGCTGTCAGTCCGAACAGAATTTATCGGTTAATTGAAGAGTGTATTTATTGCAAAACAACTTCTTATATAGGTATGATAATTTTCGCGGCGCGGCGGTGAAAAACTCTATTTTGTTGTTTTTGTGTATTTTTCTTGTTTTCTTTTGTCTATTTCTTTATGTTGTGTATGTCTTTACTCTTATTATGTTAATTATCCGTAAAAATTGACCTATAAATGGACCGATCCCAATTCAAATAAATAAACAATCTTGGTGTTATATCTACCAAGATTTGTTTTTTATATTACTTTTTTTATAGTAATTTACATACGTATCTGTTAAAAAAACAATAATTGTTACCGTTTTTTTTTTGCCACTATACGCAGCAGCGCCACTAGCAACCCAGGTAACGTGTTTATCTGACAAATTCATACGACGGTTTACTTTTGGTAGCATTTCCTGTGGTTTTTTTACCATTTTCATTTTCATGCGTATTTAGAGAAAATGGTTCCCTCAAAAATAAATGACTACGTTTTCTGGCCATAAGCAATAAGCAAACGGTGTCGTTGCTCACATAAAACAACATTTTGTGGTGTAAGTACCTCCTGTGATGTTCTGTACTCTGTACTTATGAACTACTGTGCTGTACTGTACTATACTGTACTATACTGTACTATACTGTACTATACTGTACTATACTGTACTATACTGCACTATACTGTACTATACTGCACTATACTGTACTATACTGTACTATACTGCACTATACTGTACTATACTGCACTATACTGTACTATATTGTACTATACTGTGCTATACTGTACTATACTGCACTATACTGTACTATACTGTACTATACTGCACTATACTGTACTATACTGTACTATACTGCACTATACTGTACTATACTGTTCTATACTGTACTTACTAGATGGTCACCTAATGCCGACTAATATGACATAGATGTATATCTATACATTCTCTTATCGATGTAGGTCCTAATTTTACCTGTTTGTCGTACATCAGCCAAGTAGGTAATTCCGGTGCTTGTTTGCGGCAATACAGTGACGGCATGTAGTTCTTGTCGTCCGCTTTATCCACCAACATGTTCACTTTATCGACAGATGTAAAAATCGGTTTCAATCCGAAGTTCTTCCTCCCAATCTATAAAAATTGTATATACCTACTTATATTTTAATGAATAATTATACTTGGTGGTTAGTTACATGATACATTATACATTAAGGACCTAGCCAGCACTGTTTTTATGTTTCTGTTGTATCTTCTAAAAAACGAGACCCTTGTAGGATCACTTTGCTATGTGTCTGTCTATGTTTGGCATATAGATCGCGTAGTAGTACAAACAAAGGAAAAATCTGCAAATATATACCTAACCGAATGCTAATTATAATAAATCATAGTTTTAAATATTTTTAAATTGTAATTTTTGTTTTCGTGTCATCTGACGGTGAGTAAATATGAATATAACAGTAATGAACCCTCAGAGCTCTGGTTAGAGTCGCACTTGACCGATTTTTCTCCTTCGCTACCAGGATTTACAAAATCTTAACTCTCCTCAGGCCTTTTATAACGGTGGCACCGGCGACGCCGGCGACCGCAAAGGCCAAGGCAAGTGATTTGTATTACCTACCTAATCAGTCCGAAATCGAGAATCGAGAATCGAGAGATCACAAAGTTTCAATTCATGGGCAAACCAGGTTTGGCGAGAGTTGTCAAAGTGTAAATTCTAGAAAGAATCAATCTCTTCAAGGCCTTAATGATGATAGAGGTCATTATGGAAAAGAACAGTTTCTGAGATAGGTAACTATATCAACGCATTCGTATCATCAAATTGGTGAATCTGAACAAATGTACTAATTTATTTTTCTTACAAAAAATTCGTCCATCATATTTTTTTTTGTAAACATTCAACAACCGTTCATACTATACCTACTGCCTACTTCGTTGCTGCATTTATTCGCATTTGTTGAAATTCCTACTGTAAAAGTTGTTGTGTCAAGGGAATTTTGTTTATATTTTTTATTGAAAAAAATTGCTATAGGTGCATAAGTGGAATCAAGTTTTTTAAATAAGTAAATTTTAAATAAGTGGATAGATACCTACTACCTACACTTAAATGCAAAAAATGTGGTCTAGTTTAATTTTTCCATCACGTACCTATGTAATGTATTCGATTAAGTACATTTTCACAAATGGTGACTTATACGTAGGTCAGTGCTGAAAGATTTTTTTTCGCGTAAATTTCGCGGATTTGTATGAAAAATTTAAAAAAATGCGGGTTTTCGTTGGAAAATTCGGGACAAGAAAAGAATTACGAACGATTTATTATTTACTTATTAATTTTATAATCACTCAAAATTATAAATATGACAATAAAGTTCTTTCGTAATTCCTATTACTTACGAAAGAACTAAATGACAGAAAGAATATGACAATAAAGTTCTTTCGTAATTTCTATTACGAAAGAACTTTATTGTCATGTGTTTTTCTAAACACAAACATACCTACATAGTGTAGGTATCACGCAAATTGTTAAAAAAATAATAAACATAATTTTTTTTGTTTTATGTTGTTCAGATATTACCTACTTGTTGTAATATATCTTTCTTACCTTTCAAAAATCTATGAAAGTCCATACATGACTCGAAATCAAAATTGAATTACACAAAATTTGAAATTCTAATGGAATTGCTCAATTATTTAATAATTCAGCAATTTTCAGATTATGTTTCGATTCAGTTTACGTTGTATTCAGTGAATAGACCAGCTGTAAACAACTATATTTCTGTCATATTTCGATCGAACTTTCACGTAATAATCGGGACAACTGGCGTCCCGTGCGGGACATTGAATTGGAGCCCTAAAATCGGGACATCTGGCAACATTGGTAGGTACGCTTTTTTCATTACTTATCGCAAAACAACCTATGTGTAGGTACACTATAAAACTGATCGCAGATACGTTTGAGCCACAGATTATGTTTGATTTGAACGTGACCATCTCTATGCTGAATACCGACCGAATTCACTCGACGTATCATCGGCGCAACCATGGCGCAACGGATTTTCAGTCCAGTCTGACCCGTGCTTTAAAACTGAAGCGCACAGAGTACAACTTATTGCACTTATTGTAGTCATTACTGTTGGTACCTAAGTAGTTTTCGTAGGAATTAGGAATCAAATATAGCTGTATGCATTGTAGACTTACCGTCGAATTGGTACCATATCCTGGTACTAGTGGTAACCGAGGATTCCTTATTGCCATTTTGGTGTAAATTAAAAAATATTATATTAACAGCGCAGAAAAATTGTTAAAAACTAATTATGACAAAAATAATAATTTTCTAAAAGCAAGTGCGTGAAAAGCAATATCGTTACCACGGCAACAGCAACAGCCAACAGTTTTTAGTTGATTTTTACCTGAGGTTTTTACGCCGGCACCACACGTTGGCCACAAAGCTGGCCCAATGCTACTCGTATAGTCGGCTCCATTCAGAACGCTACAATCATTTTAAGTGAGCAGTTAGCCGGTGACAAGGAACGATAACATAGTCAAGGCGTGGTTTAGTTTACGACCAATGCAGCAGTCAGTCAGTAAGTCAGTCGATCATAGTCGATCGCCAGCCGGCCATGTGGGATGACGCGTAAATACGGGTGTACTACTTTTGGGTCAATTGAGAAAAACTTCGTGTCAACTGTACCTTTTTATCTCAAAGCAAAATAATCAGTGGTAAGATTAATTTCAACCCTATTCTCTTTCCATACTTTGTGTAATTGTTAATATGTCGTCATATCCGGTCTTGTCAATCATCATTTCGACTTACTAGATAGGTCATCACCACTCTATGGCATCTATTGGTGCCATTTATATTGTCAACAAAAGTCAACAATGGTTAACAAAAATCACTAAAATCAGAATCTAAAACTATTTTGTGTCTAAAATTATACCTGTGCTAGAAACTGAAATCAATAGAATTTGATTATTCAAGTAAATAATTTATTTTATAAAGTTATAACTGAATTCCTTTTATACTTTTTATTTATTTCCACAAATACTAATAATGATTGAAGCCAAGGCAAAAATTAATTCTTTTTTCATATTTAATTCAACGTTTGGACCAAAAGAAGGAGAGGTAAAAGATTATTTATTGTGTCATTCGAACCCAATTTCACATTTAAAATATACACAATGCATGATTTGCAGGAACTTCAAAGAATATTATTTTTTCATCCAACTTACGTCGGGCCCGATGATAGAAAAATGCAAGTTGGTTTATGCGAAGCTGTTGTAAAGTTTATGACGTAAGTTCTTTGTAATATTATAACTAGGCTCTACATTTCTTGTTGCCCATTTGTTACTATGTGTAAGACGAAATTTTAATCTTAATTTACGTTTTTAGTACATTTTCATGTGAACCTTGCGAAGCTTTACAAACTCAAACGAAGAGATATATATTTTATCAACCAGAGAAAGATTATTGGATGGTTTTGGTAAGTTTAATTTCTTAATTAAAAAATGATAATACATAAAATCTTTTAAAAGTGAATATAATAAATATTTCATAGTTAGATACTATTAATTTCAGATTGTAAGGATACCATACACAACAAAACCGCTCACACCAGAAGGAGACAATCGCTCTGATATTGTGAGTGATACAAATAAATTTTATAAATTTTTACATAACTGAATCATTTTTAATACTGACTAACATTACAGGTACAACCATCTGTAATGCATGATTTATTAGTATCAGCATATAGGATGTATAAAATGTTTATGGGACCATTCTCAAATCTTTCCTCAGACTTGATATACACAAAATGTGACCAGTTCTTTACACCAGTGAGTTCACAAATAATACAACTTTCTAAAACTTTAAGTTACATAAAAATTATCATTTTAAGCCTGTGAAATTCCACATTTGCTACAATTTATGAACAATTATTTTGTTTCAGTATATTTCACAAAAAAATATAACTAATGATGTCTTGGATGTTATACAAGGTATAAGTTATTTGCCGTTGGACAAGTCGTCATTTTTTAAAGTTTTATGTTTCATAGATTTGGTGGAAGTCAAGTATCCCAACATAAAATGTGTTATGTTTTTATTTAATGACCAGTTGATTTGGTAAGTTGGTTAATTTTTATCATATTGGCATTATTATATTGATCTGAGCTATTACATAATTATTGCACATATTACGAGTAAATTTCATAAAAAGTTGTAAATAATTAAGTTTAATTTTGTGGTAATAACTTTTTTTCAGGAATGGTCTATCAATGAGTGATGCTCAAACTGCTTACCAATATTTAGTACAAACGCTGTTACCTGGCCATGTTGAGAAAGAAATACAAGGTGGGGCTATCACAGCTGCACAGAAACACGGACGTTTTATTAGCCCACCCGAAGGCATCAAAACCAATGATGATTTACAGCATATACCTAAAGTATACCTACGCTGTGATGATGATCATAATACTAAACAGTATTACTTTACAGTGTATAGGGCTTTAAGTGCTACTGTTTGCTTTGCAACTGATGGTAAGTTTGTATTTGTACCAACAGCATTAAAGCCTTGATTACACGTACCGAGCATATTGGCGAGACAGTACTCTCGGCCGAGACAGAGGGCGAGACAGTCACTTGGTCCCTAATCTTTTTACTAGACCGAGTGCCTACCCCCGCGCCACCCCGCACTGACTCGCTCGCTGGCTCGGCATATATAAACATGCCCTCGTTCAGTGTGCACTCGCCACTCGGCACATGTAATTAATTTTTTTAAACCTCCATGTCGTGAGCATGCCTTAAAAGTGAAGTGACTCGCCTCCAAAAATTAAAATACGTGTAAACATTACTCGCATGTTGCTGCGTCTCGGCCTAGTACAATCTCACTGTCTCTCTCGTTTACTCGGTACGTGTAATCAAGGCTTAAGTTATAATCAGTATTAAATGTAGAAAATCTGCTGTTAAATATTAAAGCGTTATAAATATTTATCTTCATGGCTTATAGGACAGGCCCTTTTTAGACGATTCAACATAATTTTCTGCCTATTTTACATGAAAATATTTACCTTAATTTATAGTATTTCGATGGAGGCCTACTTTATGTTAAGCCTTATTTTTCTGTTTATTGTTTACACAATAAAAATATATGTAACGTCAGTAAGTTTTAAATATACTTGTATTAAATATTAGATATTACTTGCTTTTTTTTACATTATAAGTGAAACAAGGATCAGAAGAATAGTAATATATGAACATAATCACAATGCACTAATATTGTTTAGTAAGGCACCTACAATTTATAGAATTTTTATTTATGTGTGTCCTATGTCAAGTTTGTATCCATAGACGGTTTGGTATGCATGAAATTTTATTTTTCTTTGATAGTGTTGCCATTTTTTTCTATCATAATTTTTATGAGTAATGATGCTTATAAAGTATTACAACATAAATTAATTCAGTGAAGTCCCAGCGTACACTGAAGTAAGAATTATTTTATTTAAATTTTTTTTGAATGATGTGCCTAATTATCTGAAAAATCTATAGGGTAACCTGAAACTCTGCATTGATTTTTCCTCTCTACCTTGATTAGTTTTTGAGATATGAGGCTGATAAGTATTATACCTAACTATGAAATAAAAGATGACCATGGCTAATTATTTTTTAAATTTCAATGTAGTCCCCTGAAAGGGAAAGGCACTTATGACATTTTTCATAATGAAACATTAACCTTACTTGATACTTGAAGATGGGCTCTTTTTCCGCAACTTGACGTCAAAGCGACTATTTTGCATAGGTGGGCAGCATTGTTCCTGCCACCCCAGCTCCACCAGAAAACCTAGCAGACTCTTCACGTTGCCGATGGCTTCTGGGAGCGACCTCACTGATCCGAGGTGTTTGGCCCAGTAGGCGGCCACTCTTTCACACTCAATAAGCACGTAAGCGGCCGTTTCCTCTGGCTCCATGCAGACCCTGCATAAAGGAATGTCTGTAATACCCATATTATATAGGTGTTTGTTAAAAAGACCATGATCAGTCAGAGCTCCAACCACCAGACGTTGTTGGTCTCTTCTCAGTCGAAGCAACCTACGTGCCAAATTATTATTAAGTGTTGTCAGGGCTGCTCTGGACTGTCTGCCCTCCGAATGGTTCATCCAAACCTGTTCATGCTGTATTCTTGTGAGTTGACCCAGCGTTGACCGAACCCAACTAAATGGTAATGGCAAAATGGGTTCAGGTCCCATCGTCACTGCCTCTGAGCCTCCTCTCGCCAGCCGGTCCGCCGCGTCATTTCCACGAGATCCACTGTGTCCCTTTATCCACTGAAGTGTAACAATGTTATGGTTACATACCTTTGTCAGTGCTCGGTGACAGTCGTATATTAACCCCGATGTAATGGTGTTACTTTCCAGGACTTAAAGTACCGCTCTGCTATCCGAGAGTATACGAATACTAAATTATTTTACCTCTCTAGTGACGATTACTTGTGCTGCCAGTATAATGCCCGTGCATTCCGCCTAGAATACGGAATTACAGGCCCCCAGCGGCTCAGATATACCGATGTTTAAGTCCTCGGATGATACACCGGGGGGTAATTCTCGAACCACTTGACTTTAGTTCTCATGAGACATTCTCGATGAAATTCAATGTTTTTCTAGCGAAAACGTAATTCTGTATTCTCAAAGGCCATATTAAACATTACAATTTTTGAGAATCATATGAGACCTACCAACTATCATGATACAAAATTACGTTTTGATTAGAAACAAAATTATGTTTCATTGAAATCGTCTCACGAGACTAAAAGTCAAGCGGTATGAGAATCACCCTCACAAAATTGCAATTGATTATCTTCGGACGCGTTCGGCCATTCTCGTTTGCGTTGCGTGCGCCGTACAATATAAAGGGATCTTCGCGTCTAGTACCTGGGTATGTCTATGTCAGTGGATGCAAAACTATACAAGAGAGACAAATGACATTTTGTATTTTAAAAAAGAAATGAATAGAGAATATTATTACTAATATACCATGGTGGCTAGTATCATTTTCACATTGTTTATATTAAGAATAGATTACATAACAGCCTTCCCTCGTATATGTCTCTTCGATAAGATAGTCATGCGTTTGCTTATTTTCTTTGTTTTCATATCTCAAAGATCAAAGTGGATGTTTCTTATATGTACAATTGTGGATTCTTACCTTTATTAAAATAACCTTTTAAGAACGATTTCAAATTCTGTTAAATATGCATAAATCAAGATAAAGAAATATACAGAAACTTTTATTCGAGCCCCGGAAATCGAAACCGAAAATTATTTTAAACACTACCTATCTGCTACTTAGCCACTCTTGTATATTCTAGCGTTCCTATTGAAGTACATCTATGCCATGGTGAATGCCCAAATCAAAGTATAATTTTGAAATTATAACAGCGAAGTTATGCTTTAAATATTTTTCTAATTTGTTTTGTTTCATTTACAGTAAATAATGTCCTAGAACTGGAAACATTCCGAACATTAGATACATTTATTGGACCACAATTGTCATCTATTGCATCGGTTATAGGGGAACACTGTGCTGTACAAGCCGTACACAATACTCAAATCTCAAGTTTAGATCACAAATTCATATATTTTAATAGACTAAATCTGGCTTTTAAGTCTTCAGTAAGTAACTTTTTATATATTTTCCTACAACTTTCATTAACTACATATAAACTATGATATTAACAATGGCACTTGAAATACATGCTGATTTTTTCATCACTCACTAAATGTTTTCTAGGCATTAGGTATCCTCTAAAGACTCCATTTTCGAAAATAAAAGTAGGTTAACAATTTTCACATTTTATAATGGTTTTATATTCCCAAAGAATTATATAAACAGTGTGGTTACTCAGTCAAATATAAATACTATGCATGAGAAAGGTGTGACCGTGGGTGTAGCGGGGAGGGGTCCCGCCGGTGGTCGTTGGCCGACGCAGTTGTCAGCGCATCGCTACGGTAATTCAATAAATTTGTAGCGCCAAATCAATATTTTAGTACTGGGTGGTACTAAAAGAAAAAACACCTATTCCATTATTTTCACTGAAAATATTAAAACTTTGCTTCTCCTATTGAGTAAACCGAGTATTTTAAAAATAGTTTTTTTCTTCTGATATATTACAACAACGCAATTCTCCAACCTTATTTACACATCGTAGACTGCCTTGAACAAGTATGATTGAAAGAAAATTATTAATTAAAATTCATTTTGATATAATAAAATTTCAGCCCCCCACGAATCACCTAACACCATCGACTTCTGTAAAGCCAGAAGTACTAAGTATTATAGCTGATATACATAATGATAGAAAAAGGTATAGTTGTTTTTAAAGTAGGTATAATTCTAATCAAGCTTTATGGCGGATCCGAACATAGGCACAAGTCGTGTCGCGGTAACCAATTTTAGGTGTAGCGGGATGCAGTGGAGCGAGAGGTATATGACTGTAACTGCGCAAGAATGCTTAAAGTGTTGTATTCCAATCCACCATAAAGTTTGAGGCGAAACTATACATTGTATTGAATAATGTCTCTAAGTTGTATTCCTTTTTGAATAAACTTTTTTTTTAGTTTAGGCAATTATGGCGAAATAATAATAAAAACTACAGATGAATACTGGATAACTGGAAAGTGTTCTAATGAGCGAGAATTCTACGTAATCATCCAAAGAAAGAATGCCAACTTAAAAGAAATTGCTGGTAAGGTTAAAATTGAGTTTCCTAAAAAATACCTAGGTACTTCAATACCAAACTATGTGATGCCAAAGGGATGATGATTTTACATGCATATTTACATCTCTATATTGCATCGGGAAGAAAGCTTATTCATATTTTGTATATAAATCAAAGATCAAAAATTTTGAAGTTTAATTACAGTTACTTATCCATACATACATACAAGGTATTCGAAAATTCCTCCGCTTTTGATTTACCACAGATAGCGTTCATCAAATACAACACTTTTTGTTTAAATTAAAATTTTGGTATGACAAGTTTTGTGTCAGCAGTTGGTTACAGCAACACTCGTGATGCTCGTGTAAGCGCGCGGTACGGAAAAATTTTATTCCATGTTCGGTAGGTGCTACAAACTATCGAAAAATTTAGTATACAGTTTGTAGCTACGTCAAGTACCTTCATACAGATGGCCTTAGTTATTTATAAACTCTAATAATATATTTTCTGTGGTGGTATTGTGTCATGTTCAATTTAATATTCACAGGTTATTTTCACTTTTTTAGAATTTTATTAGACACTGATACTTGCATTGAGACAAATAGATTACCATTTCATTATAAAAATCAGGTTCATAGTTTAGGATCTTTGAAAGCCGTAAGCAACATCCCCGTGTAGACATACTGTTAATATTATAACTTTTGGCTTTATGATAGTTGGGTAAAAATCTTCATTAAACAGGAAGTCATTTGAGATCAGACATTTATTCGAGATAATAATTCAGTAATGTGTAATAAAAATAATAGTGAAAAACCCATATTATTTGGTTCTTGAATTAACAAGATACATTTTTCTTTTAGAAATTAATGTGGCATAGCTTTTTGGTGAATAAAATGATCAAAGATAAAATATTACTTCTTAGTTACAGTTACGTTTACTGTGTTTTTGCTGTAAAATGCATTAAACAATTTGTGTTTTGCATCAAAAACAATTAATGTTTTTGTGTTATTGATTTAAATTATACCATATTGTTACAAACAGAAAGAGTAACGACCGCCATCTGGCGTCAACCAGTAAAACCACTTTGTAGAAGGGTTTTACAACAAACAAACACGAAACCCCTACTCAATACTAGATGGCGTTAGAGGAAAGAATCGCGGGGCTTTCTAGAATCGTCCAGTCCGGTACAATCTAGAATGATCTGGCGCTTGTCCGGCCTATATAGATAGCAGCAGGAAGGCGAGCCAGCAGTTCAGTTTTTGGGCTACTTTCGAAGCGAAACTAGTGATACAAGTGAAATCTGCGACTTGGCTACGATCCAGGAACATCGTTAGCTTTAATGTTACTTCCTTAGATTCCTGTTTAACACAATGTTTGCAGTCTTCCGAACACGGCCTTCGTGAGAGTGCGTCGGCATTCCCATGCGTCTTTCCACTGCGGTGTTCCGTCTTGAAGTCATACTCTTGGAGCTGTTCAATTCATCGAGCTACTTGACCTTCCGGGTTCTTGAATTGCAGTAGCCACTTCAAGGCTGCGTGATCAGTTCGCAGTAAAAACTGTCTGCCGATGAGATATTTGTTGAAATGTTGTAGCGTCTTTACAACAGCCAAGAGTTCTCTTCTTGTCACGCAGTAGTTTTTCTCTGGCTTGGATAAAGATTTGCTGAAATATGCGATAACAACTTCTCTTTCGCCCTGTTTTTGAGATAACACCCCTCCAATGGCCGTGTTGCTTGCATCCGTGTCGACTATAAACAGACCTTCAGTTTGTGGATACCCCAGGATTGGTGTTTCACACAGATGTTTCTTCAGTTTCTGAAACGAATCTTCACAAGTCTCATCCCAACTAAATTGTCGTTTATCTTCTGTCAGCCGATGTAATGGCTTAGCTATCTCTGAGAATCCCTTAACAAAACGCCTGTAGTATGAGCATAGGCCGAGGAATGCCCGCACTTCGGTTTTGTCCTTAGGGGTAGGCCATTTTTGAACTGCTTCCAGTTTTTCCGGGTCTGTCTGGATTCCATCAGTGGAGATAACATGGCCGAGATAATTGACCTCACTCATGAATAAACGGCACTTTTTCGGGTTCAACTTTAATTTGGCTCCCTCTATTTTGGCGAAAATTCGCTCCAAGTTTCGCAAATGGTCCTCGAAGTCACGGCCGACAATATTGACGTCATCCAAATAGACTAAGCAAGCCTCTCCAACTAAGCCTGCCAGTACACACTCCATGAGTCGCTCAAATGTGGCAGGTGCGTTGCACCTCTCTCGTTACAGCAAAAGATTCTTTTTCCTCTTCCGGCCGGTCTATTTGGCCTTGAACTAGTCGTTCTGCTAGAGCTGTACTTTCCTTTTCCAGCAGCTCAACTCTCTGCTTTAATATTTTGTTCTCTTGGCGCAGAATTCTGATAAGAGCCATGTCGCTCTGCTCCTTGGATTTTATAACCAAATATTCTTTTTCATATTTTTTCAATTTTTTTTGGTTGAGTTTCACTGTGTAAGCTAAGTTCATGAATGCATCTGGATCAGCCTCTGCCTTTGCCGGGAGCTCTTTTTGCATATACTTCAGAAGATTTTCCATATCAAGGGCCAAAAGGTCGGGTTTGCCCAATGTAAGCATTGCCAAAGCAACCTTGAATATAATCTCCATGCCTTCAGAAAAGAAGACATCCATGATACGGCATGCCAGTGGTTGCGACAGCGTTGTAGTGAATAGCGTCAAAAACCAGCTGCTGGCATAAATGGATGTGTTGAAATTCTGGGCTTGAAAATGTGCGTGTAAATCTGGTAACAGCTCTTGAACAAGATTTTCTAGTTGAAACATGCATAGACCTGATTCGGTCATGCTGGGTTTATACATCTCACGCATACGATGCAGTTGCATAATTTGAACCAGAACAGCAAAAGTCTCTTCTTCAGGCATCTGCATGAGCAGTAACCCCATGAGGAAACATGATCCTTGGCAATAGCCAACTTTACGATCGTGGAGTGAATACGCCTTCATAACGTTAAATAGTGACTCTTGACCCAAACCATCTATTTCTTTAAAAAAGTCGAGTTCGGGATAAGTACGCGCTATGTCACGACGTATAACTTTCTCACACGCCCATTACGCCTTAGTGACAGCGCCAGTGGGTGCAACCTCACTCCAGGTCGGTTTTACGTCACCCCGTTTC